>JADMNL010000022.1:407710000-408267500 GCA_016271365.2 Neoceratodus forsteri | reverse complement strand
ACCTGAGGTCCAGGGCCTCGAGAAGACACCCCCTGTTGGGGGGGGGGGGGGCCTCAAAACAGCCTCAGTTTTGCGTTCTCCCTGAGGGGTGCCCCCACTGGAAGAGTAGTCTGTGTACCAACTCTGGGTTTAGAGACCACTCGTGAGACGCCTCACCCACATGGCTGAGGGCATCCACCAGCCAGGTAGGAGGTTCCTGCCACATGGATGGCAAGAAGATCGGCCTCCAGGCTGCACATGAGGGTCCACACACGGAGAGATTCCTTGCACAGAGACAGGCAGAGCGTCCCACACGGTTTGTTGAAGTAGTACACGGTCGTGGTGTTGTCCATCTGGACCTGAACCATCTGACCCCGGATGTAAGAAGCGAATGCAATCAGCACCAGCTGAACTGTTCGGAGCTCCATCAGGTTAATATGGCATCGGGGACTCTGTGTTCCCCCAGGTAGGTACCCCAGTCAATGGGAGAGGCATCAGTTGTCAGGATGACCGTCAGCTCTGGGTGGACAAACGGGATCCCTTCCTGCAGATGCTCTGGGACTAACCGCCACTGGAGGGCGTCCCACATCCACTGGGTCACAGTGACCAGCTGGTTGAAGTGACTATTGCATAGAGACCACTGGCTGGCTAGCTCCCACTGTTGAAAGCGCATTCTCCAGTGGGCCCATCGGACCATGCTGGTGCAGGCCGCCATGTAATCTAGCACGTGCAGGAAGTCCCGGGCAGGCACAATTGCCTAACCCGAAATGACTGGGCAAAGGAGGAGAGAACTTCCACCCTGTCTGCCGGGATCTGGGCTCTGGCTCTGCAAGAGTCAAGCTCCGCCCCAATGAAGCTGATTACCTGTGAAGGCACGAGTTCAGACTTGGCCTCACTGACCAGGAGGCCAAGGTTGATGCAGGTCTGGAGGGCCAGGTCCCTGGACCACTCCACCTCCCATCTGGAGGGACCTGCGATCAGAAAGTCATCCAGGTAGGGGTGAACCGGACCCCTCAGTGCCTCAGGTAAGCTGCCACCACTGCAATGCACTTGGTGAAGACCCTGGAGGGCAGAGGACAGGCCGAATGGTATGGCCCGGAACTCGTAGAGGGTTCCATCGGCTCGGAAGAGGAGGAACCTTCCTGATGGATCGGGACGTGGAAGAAAGCGCCCTGAAGATCAAGGGAGCAAAATCACATGTTCTGCTCTAGAGATGGTATGATCTGAGACGGAGTTACCATCCTGAAGGTGCGTGACTTAAGAAACTTGTCCAGGCTGTGCAGATCGAGAATGGGGCACCAGACCCCCTTCTATTTCAGCACCAGAAGTACCTGGAGACAAACCCTGAGTGCTCCCGAGGATCCATGACAAGAACCACGACCTCCTTGCGGAGGAGCTGGGCTATGTTGTCTCAGAGAGCCAACAGAATGTCCACGGATACCAAGTTCTTCCGTGGGGCATGGGCTCGGCATAAGAGGATACTGCTCGAATTCCAGAGCCAGACCCTGACCCACCACTTCAAGAACCCACCTGTCCATGGTAACAGTGGAACAGGTGGAAAGGAAGTGGCAAAGCCAGCCCCCCATGGCAGGTGTGACGGGTATGAGGGAGGCACCCCTCATCTGTCACTGGGCAGGCTTGGAGGAGGAGGGTCCGGCCAAGGAGCTGCCAGAGCCTCTCCATCCAGGCTTATGGACGACAGAGGCCACTGACTTCGGCCGAAGTCGCCAGGCCTGAGCCTGCGGCTGGTCTGGTTTGGCCGCAGGAGTGGAGGTGGATCGAAAGGGCTTCCATTTCTGCTGCTGCTTGGAGCCTTTGGGGTCCTTCTGGGCAGATGTCAGAGTCCAAGGTAGCACTGTATTTCTCGTTGCGGGTGAGGTGGCCCTTGATTCCGGGCCGAACAAGTTGGTGCCCAGGAAAGGAACATCTGCCAACTTGTGCCGAGTGTCTGCCTTGAAGGTCGAGATCCTCAGCCATGCCCTGCGGCGCATGGCCACTGAGGCAGCCTAATGTCCACAGCAGTCTGGAGCTGTTTTGCTACAGCCTGGCCCTTGTCTCAGACCTGTCTGACCGTAGTCTGGAGGTCTGCCAAGAAATAAGGAAGCACCTCATCCAGGATGCGCAGCAGGGCATGAGAGCAGTGGGCCATGAGAAAGGCCAAGCTCACCTGGTGAAGACCAAGCGAGGAGGCAGCGCAAACCTCCTTAGCCGCATGGTTCGATTTTTGGGACTCTGTTGGGCAGCTTATCGACATCCCCAGTATTGCCTGAACACTGAATTCGCCACAGACCCTCAGCTGAGGGGTATTCAGTGAACCCCGACAGGGAACAGGCAGATACCACATACTTGCAGGCCATCTGGGAGGAGGGTGCAAGGCAGGAAGCTGGGTGCTGCCAGAGTTCCAGGGCAGGGCCAAGAATGGCCTCCGTGACTGGGAAGGCCTCCATTGGAGAATACACCCGGTTGAGGATCTCAGTCAACGGGTATCGAGCCAGTTTCTGGACAGGCTCCATTTTCATACCCAGGGACTCTCAGATCAGGTGGATAAGTCCCATAAAGGAAGTAGGACCTTTCTCCATCAAGAGATCCCCTACAGACTCCACATTGACTGGACGGGAGTGCAAGGAGGAACCCTTTGACTCCGTGGAGTCACTAGAAGGGTTGACCACCAGAGCTCCCACTGACCCTCCATGGATGGTCAGGGGTGACTGTGACCGACAGCCGATGGGAAAGCCCCTTGGCTGGCCGAGACTCCTTGGTCGGAGCACTGGTTTTCAGCTGTGCAGGTGGCGGCTCCACGGGCATCGGTGGAGACGCCAGGGGCAGCTGAGTTAGGACTGGCTTGGGAGACTCCTGAGGTGCAGCAGGCGTCTGCCTGTCAGGCAAGAGCCAGGTGATGGCCAGCGTAGGAGCTTCATGCCGGTGAGCACCAGCAGCTGCCACATGACAGCCTCGTAGCGTCAAGGCAATTTGCGCCAAAGCCTCTCCTCACCCGAGGAGGATGAGGATAAGGACTAGCAGTGGCACTGCTTTCTGGAGCATCGAGAGCGGGAACGCAGATATCGGCAGGAACCATTCAACCCCCGGGAATAAGTCTGAGACCTCGATCGTGACTGCCAGGGGGCCCAGCGGCGGGAGTCTGCGAGCGCCGAGACTCCTCTAGGTCTAGGTTAGAGATCAGAGGCAGCAGGTGAGCAGAATGATCCGTCCCTCCAACGGTCAGAGTCAGGACCGGAGTCCTGGATAAAGAAGTGTCAGCCTCTTCAGTTGACAACTGGTCAAACGGCTCGAGAAACATCTCGGTCGGAAGACCAACCAGCATCTCGGCCAACTGGCCCGATGGGGTTACCATGGAGCCGACAGCCTGGGCAGAAGACTCGACTGAAGTCAGATCTGGAGAAGCATGGGAATCTGAAGCTCTCGACCGACAGCGCTCCCAGTTCCACGATCGACGGGAAGACCATTTTTTGGTCTCTTTCTTTGACTTAGATTTGTGCCCAGAGGGGCCCTGACCGAATGTCGGCAGAGCCTGGCACAGTTCTTTGAAGGATCCCTTAAAAGGGGTGCCCAACTGAAGCAGCACAAAGGCAGAAGTTGAAAAAGTGTTGCCTGGGCTGCTGCCTCCTCAAACATCACAAGCTGGTCGGCGGACCCCACAGCCACAGAGACTACCCAACAGGCATCCTTGGATTTGACCAGAGGGTTCAGTTCACTCTGTCAGCCTAACTCGAGTCAGGCTAGACGGTCCTCCAGAACGTTAGGATGGAAAGTTCAACAAATGTCGCACGTGGTGTGTGAATCCGTTCAGGACATCTTCTACCCGCAAGGGCACCGACGTAACTTGGGAGCAGACTTGTTATACATAGCGGTCGCGATCAATGATCGAGCTGAAGACGAAGTTTTGAAACGTTTTGGAAAAAAACCCAAAGATTTAAGCCGCAAGGGCCTACTCAGCGTGAGAGCAGTAAGGAGGAAACCTGCTTATTCCAAGTGGAAAGGAAGATCTGGTGTCATGGGGCAGAGCTGAGGGAGTTACCACCTGGGTGGGTGGGAGGAGCCAGCTTGAAGACATTCCAGCCAGAGTTAAAGGGAAAGGCAACTGCCATAAAGTGTGGATAGATCACATCCACGTCCCTAGAAGCTATATTTCTAAGGGTGTGTACACAGTTCCCTATCCACAGTATGTCAGACTCCTAGCTGTTTGTCAGGAGAGGGCAAAGTGCACACCCCTGTCTGATGAACAAAGACTGGAGATTGGAGACAGAGGCACCAAATGCAGCATCGTGACAAGACATGATGTTGATGCTGTAAAGGGAGATGTCGATGTGTGCTCTCTTCCAGGTAGCGGCCCTCCAGATCTCCTGTATGGTGATGTTCCTGGAGGCAATGGTATGTCTGCTGGAATGAACCTTAGGTCCTCTCTGGGAGGCTCCCTACCAGCCAACCTATAGCAGATGGTCAATGTAAGATGCTATCCACCTGCCAATCATCTGCTTTGCTGCCAGTCTGCCAGACGCAGGTGGCTTCAACATGTTACAAACAGCTGGCAAGCCTTACCCTGAACTCCAGCCGTGCGCTCCTTATAATAATTAGGCATTCTCTGCAGGTCCAGAGTGTGGAGCCTGTGGTAGGCATCTGAAGGACTGTTGAAGTATACCAGAAGGTTTATCACCTGGTTGTGGTGAAACTCAGTGACCACCTTTGGGAAGAACTTCAGGTGGGGTGAAGGACAACCTTGTCCTTGTGTAAAGACCAGATATGGTGACTCCACTGAGAGCACCTGGAGCTCACTAATCCTTCTGGCTGACATGATAGCTACAAAGGCCATCTTACTGACAGGTATGAAATTTCACACCTATGCACAGGCTCAAATGGCTGGTCCGTGAGCACAGCCAGTACCAGCAGTAAGTCCCAAAATGGCAGTGGTTTGCACACTGGAGGAGACAAGTGATCAAGGCCTTTAAAAAAGTGTCCTACTCCCTTCACCTGGGCAGTCAGCTTACCGGCCCACAGCCGGTAAGAGAGATGGCTGTCAGGTGCACCATAAGGGTCATCACCCAAAGTCCTGACAGAAAGGGACCAGAGGTACTCTAGGATGCTTGCCATGGAGCAGGCAAGGGGATCAAGCTACTTGTCATGGCACCAAATAGAGACCCTCTTCCACTTAAATGCACAGTACTCGCGACTTGACTCCTTTAAGGATGCCTCAACAACTAGTGCACATTCTCCAAGACCGAAGGCCTGGTACTCCAGCTGCTCAAGAACCAGGCTGAGAGGCACAGGGAATGAAGGTCCAGGTGCAGGACCTTCCCCTGTTGTCTGGTCAGCAGTTCTGGACAAAGAAGAAACCGCCACAGAAGCCTGAGGCAGAGGAGATCTGGGTACCAGAACTGTCAGGGCCAGTCTGGGGCTATAAGGATCATCCATATTTTGACTACCACCTTACTGATCAAAGGGAATGGTGGAGGAAGGCAGACATGAGGTCTGGGGCCAGAGCCTCATGAAGGCATTCCCCAACAGTGTCCTGGACTGTGTGGAACATGTACAAAACAGCCTCAGTTTTCTGTTCTCCTAGGAGGTGAACAGGTGCACTAGCGGGGTTTCCCTACTGGAAGAACAGGAGGCTTACCACCTCCTAATGCAGGGACTACTCGTACAACATCTCTCCCACCCAGCTGAATGTGTCCACCAGCTGACTGCAAACTCTTGAGACAAGAAAAGGTTATCTGCACTCAGGCTGCACAGGAGTGTCCAAGTGTGGGGGGCCTCCCGACACAAGGGAAGGGAGTGAGTTTTGCCCTGCCTGTTCAGGTCAAACATGGTCACAGTATTATCTGTCTGGACCTGCATGACCTGACCCGTGATCAGAGGAGCAAATTCCTTGACAGCCAACTGCACTGCACAGAGCTCCAGCTGGTTGATGTGGAGATGGGACTCCTGGAGGACCAGAAATCATGGGCTCTGGTCTTAAAGGTGTGCTCCCTACCCCACCAGAGACACGTCCATCCTAAGCATGATGGTCAGTTCTGGACAAAGTGGATTCCTTCCTCCATATATTGAGGGACCAGCCACCACTGGATGGCATCCCATATAGGCTAGGTCACAAGGACTGGGCAGTCCAGATGACCTAGGCATTAAGACCACTGGCGTCCTAGCTCACACTGCTGGTGGTGCATCCACCAGCATGCCCAATGGGCCATGCTGGTGGTGTATGCCATGCACATAAGCAGCCTCAGGAAATCCAGGCAGGGCACGAGTGCCAAACCTGAAATGATCAGGCAAAGGAGGCAAGGTCCTGGGCCTGGTCCGTAGGGGGATGGGCCCCGGTCAGCAGAAAGTCTAGTTCCGCCCTGATGAACCTGATCACCAGCAGTATCATCAGTTCAGACTTGTCTTGGATGACCAACAGGCCCAAATTCAGAGGGCCAAATCTCTAGACAGCTCTATGGCCTTGATGGATGGCCCGGCTATCACCCAGTCATCCACAAAGTGAGACACCCTGATGCCCTGGCACTACAGAAAGGCTGCCACCACTGCCGTGCACTTGGTGAAGGTCATAGCTGAAAATGAGAGGTCTAAGGGCCTGACCTAGAACCGATATAGAATCCCCTCTGCACAGAACCACAGGTACTGCCAGTCAGATGCACTGACTGGGACTGTGGAAGAAAACATCATGAAGATCCTGGGAGCAGAACCACATGTCCTGCTCCAGAGATGGTATTAATATAACTCAGAGTGACCATCCGGAACTTGTGCTTCCACATGAACTGGTTCAGGTTGTGAAGATTCAGTACGGGGCACCAGCCAACTCTCCATTTCAAGACCAGGAAGTACCCGAACACAAACCCCTGATTTGTCGTGGTGTCTGGGACATGGGCTATTGCTCCTTTTGCAAAGAGCTGAGCAATGTCCCGAGGGTATACTACGTGTCCTGCAACACCATGGACGCCCAAAAAACATGGAGCTGGAAAGGCAGGACAGCCTTGAAGTTCAGTGGCAACCCTCTGTCTGCCACCTCTAGGACCCACCTGTCCATAGTAATGATGGACCACTGTGGCCAGAAAATGGTGTAGCCGACCTCTCACTGGGAGCTGGATCAGGGAATGGACAGGTGGGAAGAGGACACCCCCACGACCCGTCATTGGGCAGATTTGGAGGGGGCACCAGCCGCTGGGGCCAGAAGGGCACCCCTTTCCCTGCCTCTTTCCGGGTCCTCACTGCCGAACTTGTGCTTCGGGCACCAGACTTGGTATTGTCCCTGCTGAAGCTGCTGCCAAGGCTTTTGTGACTGAAAGGACCAGTACTGGAAGGTCTTCTTAGGCTTCAGGGTCCCTCTGGAATGATGCCACAGAATAGTACAGTTACGTAAGAACTTACCGTAACAGTGGATCTTCGAGAAACGCTCTTGCAGTAGGTAATTACTTGTAGGATTGCGCCCCCTGGCGTCAGGACATGGAAACTTTTGCTAGCAGTGTCTGACAGGGGACCGCCCACCCATCACGTGACATACATCAGCGTGACATTATATAGTAGGCGGTCCCCACGTCCGCCCTCCAGTTCTCCCGCTGAAGACCTCCAAGAGGCACGACAGAACAGGAAAGAGGCACCTGGAGCCAAGAAAGGCTCATGGAAAAAGAGCTACAGACTAAAAGAGGGGAACAGAGGGTGGGGGATAAAGTCACCTACTGCAAGAGCCTCTCTCGAAGACATACTGTTACGGTAAGTTCTTGCGTAACTGCACTATCTTACTTCGAGAGGGCTCTTCCAGTAGATAATTACTTGTAGGACTTAGTCCCAATTGGTAAGAGTCCAAGGGACAGGAAAACATGGGAGGCTGGAACTGAAAAGCTAGTAGGTAGCCAAATACTTAGGACAGGAGTCCCTGGAAGACCGCCAGACCAAAACCAGCCTTGCGCCTACAGGCAATGTCCAAACTGTAGTGTTTTGTGAAAGTGTGGATGGAACTCCAAGTAGCAGCAGCTGCTCAAATTTCAGCGGTAGATACATTTCTGAAACAGGCTGTTGAGGCAGCCATACCCCTGGTAGAATGTCCTTTAACCTGCCCCGGAAGGACTTTACCATACTTCTGGTAACAAAAACCAATGCAGTTAGCCAACCACTTGGAAAGGCAGTGTTTAGAAACTGCCACACCTTCTCTCTTTAGTGCGAAAGAAACAAAACGTTGATCCGTCTTTCGGACATCTTTTGTTCTGTTGGTGTAATAACATAAAATTCTGTGAACATCTAACGTGTGCAGAATGGCCTCCCCCTGATTAGTATGCTCAGGGTAATACAATGGCAGTTGAGACAGATTCAAGGTAGTCTCTGAAACAACTTTCGGAAGAAACTTAGGATTATTACGCAGAGCCACTCGGTCTCTGTGAAAAATCAAATAAGGCTCCTTACACAACAGGGCCTGAAGCGTGGAAATTTTTCGAGCAGAAGTAACCAACTAAAAAGTGTGTTTCCAGGACAAAAAGTGTATCTCACATGTACTTGCTGGTTCGAAAGGAGGCAAGGTCAATTTCTCTAAAAGAAAATTAAGGTCCCACAGTGGAGCAGGGTTACGCAGGGGTTTCAGATGCAGAATTCCTTTTAGGAAGGTTTTTGAAATCTCCACTTCATGGCATATGTAATTCTGGTAGAAGGCTTTCTGGCCTGTACCAAAATCTGAACTACCCTAGGAGAAACCCCAAATCTGGAAGCGACTATGTCTTGAGGAGCCACGCATGAAGATGAAAGGACTTCAGCCCCGGATGGACTGGCGTGCCCCACTCCTGGGTGAGATCGTAAGAAAGTGGTAGAGGAACCGGAGGTTCCACTGCCAGCTGTTGAAGCAGCAGAAACCAAATTTGTCGAGGCCAAAATGGAGCTATCAAAATCATTCATGCTCCTTCTGTTTGAAGCTTGATCAGCACTCTCTGTAAGACTGGAAAGGAAGGGAATGCGTTCAGAAACCTCCCTGTCCAACAAAGCGACAACGCATCTTGCCAGAAAGCACCACGCACGTGATCGAGTGACCAAAGCTTGGGAAGTTTTGCATTTGATGGGGCTGCAGACAGATCCACTTATGGACAACTCCAGAGGTCGAAGATGTGGTCTACTACCGCTTGCTTTAGTTCCCACTCATGCGCTCCTACCCTGGTGCGGCTGAGATCGTCTGCGAGAACATTCTGCATGCCTGGGACGTGGACTGCCCCGAGGAGAACCTTGTGCAGAACGGCCCAATTCCAGACCTGCATCATTTCCCTGCAAAGAGGATATGAGCGGGTGCCCCCATTTGTTGATATCCCACACTACGCACATGTTGTCCGACTGGATCAACAGTGTATCCTACTGAAGCATGTGCTGAAAAGCCTGAAGAGCATATAGAACTGCTCTCATTTCTAGCACATTTATGTGCAAGTATAGTTCCACAGATGACCACAGGCCCTGGGTCCTGTGATTTCCAAGATGGGCACCCCATCCCATTCCCAAAGCATCCGTGGTCAGGATATGGGAGTAAGGAGGGGCCTGGAAAGGAATGCCTCGTGTCAGGTTGTTGGAGTTCTGCCACCACTGCAGATCTTTCTGCATCGGGCCGGAAACTAGGACACAGCTAAGTTGTCTGCCCTCTGATCCCACTAAGACCTGAGAGTCCACTGTGAGATACGCATGAGGAGTCTAGCCAAGGGAACTGTGGGAATAGCCGCTGCCATGAGGCCAAGAAGGCGAAGGACCACCAGGGCCGAAATGCGTCGGTTGGAAGATACCAGCTTGGCCTGCCTCTCCAGAGTCTCTACCCTGTCCAGGGGGAGGAAGGCCATACCCCTGGACTGTGTCCAGAACTGCCCCAAAAAACTGCAGATGCTGGGAAGGAGCAAGCTGAGATTTGGGGTAGTTGACAGTTATGCCCAGTAACTCGAAAGGGTGCAGGGTAGCTGACAGAGAAGCCTCCAACCCCTCCCTTGACAGTGCTGCAAGGAGCCAATCGTTGAGGTAAGGGAAAATGTAGTGACCTGCCACCACTGCAAGGCACTTGGTAAAAACCCGCGGTGCAAAGGACAGGCCAAAGGGGAGGGCTTTGAACTGGTAATTCTCCCCTTGGAAAGAAAACCTGAGAAATATGCGGTGAGGACGGAATACTGGAATGTGCAGGTACACATCCTGCATGTCCAGGGCACAAAGCCATTGCCTTTGGACAAGAGAAGCAGCAGACTTTGCAGCATCAGCAGCCAAAACCTCTCGTATTCTATGAAGAGGTTTAGGGTACTGAGGTCCAATATCAGGTGCAGACCCCCCATCTTTTTTGGAACCAGAAAGAAGTGGGAGTAGAATCCTTTCCTGATCTAGTTTGCTGGCACTAGCTCTATTGCTTCCTTTTGAAGAAGAGCCGTGATTTCCTCCCTTAACTGGGGAATGTGCACCCTTGGATAGTGGGAAAAACCCAGATGACTGTTTGGGTTTTTTTTCACGAAATTCGTGTGTGTGATCAAGCTTTATTAACTGAAGTACCCAGGCATCGGTTGTGATGGACTCCCAGTCTCCCAGGTGCCTTGCGAACCTTCCGCCCACCTGTTCCTCTGACAGATGGGGAGGAGGGGTTATGGAGGACCACCGCGAAGCGCTCTGAGTTTTGGCTGGAGGGGTGGTGGCCGTATTGGGAGCCCTGCATTTGAACTGATGCCTAGGTGCCTGTTGTGGTTTCATCTGATGTCTGTTTGCTGATGAAAAGGACGTTTCAGCTGATGTTTTGGGCAATACATGGTATGTACTGACCAAAGGGCAGTGCCTTTATCTTAAAGACTTGTAATAACGTCCTGGGCATCTCCGCCGAACAGGACAGAGCCTCTGAAGGGGACATCCTGAATAGTCAACTGGACATCAGGAGCTAGACCCGATACTCTTAGCCAAGAGAACCTACGAAGGCTTACTGCCGTGGCCATGCCTCTAGTGGAGGAGTCCACCGCATCGTAGGTAGCCCTTAGAGAACATCCCGCCACCTTAGCAGATCTGAGGGTGTTTACCAAGGTGGTCTTAGATTCTGAGTCCGGGAGGGCCTCAACTATAGGCTCGAGCTGGCGGAACAGATTTTTGGTACACTAGCATGTGCACCACATAATTAAGAGCACAAACAGCTAGAGTAGAAGAGGAATAAAACTTTCTCCCGAACTGGTCCAGCTGTCTGGATTCCTTGTCGGGAGGAAAGGTACTGAGGTGCTTAGGCTTAGTGGACCTATTGTGGGCTGCAGTTATGATCACCAAGTCAGCCTTTGGATGTACGCTGAGGTGGTCTTTGTCTTCTGGTGTCCTGTAAACCTAGTCGGCCTTCTTGGCCATAGCCGGGATATAGGATGGTCTCTGCCAGATGGTCGAGGATAAATCCTCGTGAGGTTCCAGCCATGGGGGTGTGAGCACCGGACTCATTTCTGGAAAATCTAGATGTTCACTCGACCTCTGACATTTTGGGTCTTGAGCATCAGACTTCCAGCCTTGTGCCTCCATCTGCCTCAGGAGGTCTGCAAAAGGGATCCTCGGGGGACTCTCTAGGGACTGGCTCCTCAGGTGAGGGTCTCAATCCCAAACCCTCTGAGGATGACTCGAATCTGAATCATTGGAATCTGCAGGTTCCTTGTCTGGAAGAGCCAACTCCTCCCTTGGAGCCACGTCTGATGCCAGGGCCGGTGTACGGCCTGTCAGGCCTGACGTCGAGGCTTGAGGAGTGACCGGATAGGGCGCCCTAGGGGTGTGATCTGGACAACCTACTTCCAAAGGTCGCGGATGCCTGCTGCCCAGTTCTGAGACCAATTGAGATTTTATCTTAGACCACGATTGCAAAACCTCCCTGAAATCCACCTGTAGTTGAGCAGGAGGAGGCGGAGTGTGACAGGCATGGAATCCTGATCCCATGGCGTGTGTTCCATGTGCAGAGAAGCCCGGAGCAGTACAATGGTAAGCATAGCCCGGTGATTTGAAAAGAGGAGATTGAAACCCAGGATATCCTGGGTAGTAATAACCCGTTGAAAAGGGGTCCGGCGTCAGGCCTGACTGTGGGTAGCCAGATGGCGGAAAACCTAACGGTGCCCCAGATGGAGGGTAGCCTGATGGCGGCCCTGATAGAGGGTAGCCTGCCAGTGGCCCTGATGGAGAGTAGCCAGATGGTGGCCCCGAAGGACAGCTTGAAGGAAGGCTTTCCGACGGGGGGTACCCTGGTGAAAGTCCCTAAGGCGGCCACGAAGGTGGGAAACCTGATGGGGCCCTGGAGGGTGACCAAATGGTGGCCCCAACGGGGGAAGCAAAGGAGCAGACGGGTGCTGAGGAGAAGCAGGGTCTGGTACCCCTGCCGGGGAGAGCTACTGTTCGTTCCCTTGGAAGCTCCGTCGTCAGGTATACCTGATGAAAGGTCTCCTTCCGCCAGGGCCTGCGGGTCTGGGGATGGTGGAGGAATCTCTGACGAAGGAGAAGATGGGGGCTCACAATGAAGGGAGCCCTGGGACGACCCTTGCACTCCAGCCAGGATGGAGCAGACATCCACCTGCGTGTCGGCAGAACCTAAATTGTCTGATGAATACGAAATGGTCTTGCGATCTTCGGAGGGTCTGATGACCAACTTAGCGACTTGGGTTGCTCAGAAGTCTGAGACACCGACCCTTGACTTACCAACCCCGGCCGAGCCCTTGGAGGGTCCGACGAGCAGCTTATTGGCCATGTCTGCTGACTTAAGAGACTGAGGTTGTAATGGGCCTAGGTGCGGCGGCAGCCTGAGACAAATCCAAGGCACCCGCGGTCACCGTAACCAGTGGTGGCGGAGTGGCTGATGCCTGCTCTTTTGGCAGGAGCGCAAGCCTGGCCATGGTGCTCGTCTTCCTGGAGTAAGAGGGCCACTCCTCCACCGAAGAGTCCCGGGGGCGGGGGGTGTGGACTGCTCCCCCCAGTCCTGCTATTTTTCCTTGTCCCTCTTCTTCTTGTGGGGGTCAGTCGGAGAGGAGGCACTTTTCAGTTTCTTGAGCTCCTTTTCCATAGAAGCCATTTGGGTTTTAGAAGATGGGCTTTGAGGGACTGTTACCACCTTTCCGTGTGGCCTTGCTAAACTGGGTGCAGGCCTCACACTCAATGTTATGATCCAGGCCCAAGCAGAAGAGGCAGAGGGTATGTTGGTCTTTTTGTGGTAGCTGGACACCACAAGAATCGCACTTGTTTTTATGCAATTCTGTCGATGAGGTGGATGACATACACAAAGATTAGAAAAATTAAGCAATAAGAGAAAAAATGGATACTCATCCAAATTCAGGTGATCGAACTGCTGCGACATAGGTCCGACGTGCACAGGTCGACGGCGGGAATAACTGGAGGGCAGACGTGGGGACTGCCCACTATATAGTGTCACGCTGATGTCAGTCATGTGACATCGGGTGGGTGTCCCCCGTCAGACACCGCTAGCAAAAGTTTCCGTGTGGTCCTGATGCCAGGGGGCGCAGTCTTACAAGTAATTACCTACTGCAAGAGCCCTCTCGGAGTAAGATTTATGGTGGCTATGGACTCCTTTATTCTGGTGAGATGTCCTTCTATTTCAGGGCCAAAGAGGTCAATGACCAAGAAAGGGACATCAGCCAGTTTATGCTGTTTATCAACTGTGAAGGGAGTAATCCGCAATCACACCCTGCGATGCATCACGACGGCTGATGCCATGGTACGGGCACAGAGCTCCCATGTCCAAAGCTGCCTGGAGCAGGTGTTTAGCCAATGCCTGACCCTGGTCACTGACCAACTTCACCTCAAGCTGCCAGTCAACAGGAAGGTGAGGAGGAACATTATCCAGCACTCCCAACAGGGAGTGACCAAAGCTGGCTATCACAGTGTAGCTTGCCTGATGGAGACCGAGAGAAGTGACAAAGACCATCTCAGCTGCATGGTCAAGCTTTTAAGATTCTCTATCAGAGGATCTGTCCACGTCCCCTTGGTCTCCAGACTTCTGAAAGGCACAGTCCAAGACCAACCACTGAGCCAAAGGGTGGTTTGAGAACCCTGAATGGGACCCAGTAGGGACCGCGTACTTGTGGATCATGTGTGTGGAGGGTGCTGGGTAGGAAGCAGGTCACTGCCAAAACCCCAGAGCCAGTTACAAGATGGCCTCAGCCATGAGAAGACAGCCCACAGGGATTCATCCCTGTCCAGGATGTTAGTGAAAGGGTATTTATCCCTCTTCTTCACTGGCTTTAAGGGCACACTCATGGACTCCGACATGAGTTGGAGTAGAGAGTACAGTCCCAAACGACACTGGCCTGTGGTCGTCACATCATCAACTGAGCCATGGTTGAAAGTGCGAGTCCGAGCATAGCATGGACGACCTGTCAGAGGCATCCGAGGACTCCTCGAAAACATCCCTTGATCATCTGCCGAGGCCCCCCCCACCCCCCGAGTGTCCTTGGACTGGATGATTTCCACTGAAAGCCAACCTGGCATGCTGACTGCATCATGGAAGTCCCCAGCAGGAGCCTCTACTAAGGGCTGCAGTGGGGGTGGCTCCACCCTCAGGGGTGCAGAAGCAGATGCTGAAGACATCTGCCAGGTGACAGAGGGTCTAGTGGGTAGAGCACTACTCTACCCCGCGATGGTTCACTGTTGCCAGAGGAGCTCCCTGCAGTGCTGCCACACCTTGCGGAAGTGACTTTCCTTCCACAAGGAGGTCAAGAAATGTCAACAGTGGCGCCTCCCAATTGAGCAGGATCGAGAGCGTAAACGGTGTATCGATATTACCTTCAACCGTCGATTCGGGGAGGCCGATGTTGAAGAGAAGCCTCAGGAGGGTCATGACAGACCACATATGGAGCTATGTTCAACAGCAATAATTTGGAGGCATGACCATCAGCTGAGGCTGGTCCCAGAGTGACCTGGTCAGGAACATCCACCGAGCCACGTCCTCCTGAGTGAGGACTGGGAGCACCAAGGTCTGGGAGACTGACTCTTAATCAAGCTCCTGTGACAACCAGTCGAAATGCTCGAGAAAAATCGACACCTGTCAGCAAGCCAGATACAGGTACTGAGGAGCTCTCGACCATGTCCTCAACCGAAGGGTACTTGACCAACGTTGTGCGGTTGGGGAAGTCAAGGGAACAGGAGGATCGCAATCTCTCCCGGTCCAATGACCTGTGCCGGCAACGCTTATGCTTTTTGCCCTGGAAAGAAGGGCTCTCCCCACAGGTCTGGCGGACCCAACACATTTCATGAAAATCCTTTGTGAAGGACCCTCCAACACTGGCCCTGGCTGGAAGCAGCACAGAGACCGATGAACTCACTGCGGCAGCATCCGCTGCCTCCTCAAGAGGCAGAAGCTGTGAAGTGGAGCTGGAAGCCACCCTGGCCTTCTTGCGGCTCTTAGGTCAATCCTTAGGGTCTTGTTCCGAGGGTCAACTGAGGATGAATCTGGCCCGATCTTCCAGCAATGCTCGAAGTACCACCTGACAAAGGCCACAAACCTCCACTTCGTGCTCTGTTCCAAGACCGTACAGGCGGGACACATGTGGGGGTCGGTGCTAGACATTTTCTGCCAACACTGCAAGCAGAATTTAAAACCGCATGACAGCCTCCTCTCTTCCATGTGGAGATCAATGTCGAAAGCAGACCGGAATGAGTGGAACATGGAGTACAAATGTTACAAGAAGAGCAAAGTATCACCAAATGCAGTAACTATTTGGAGAATCCTCAAATGCTGCAGAGCTGCAAAGGAGGAGACTTGTCCCTTCCAGCGGAAAGAAAGATCATGGGGCAGAGCTGGAGGATATACCACTCAGGTGGTGGGAGGAGTGTAACTTGAAGACGTCCAACAAATCAGCCTGTTCCAGTGGAAATGCCTTAATGTGGTTAGTGAACTGCATCCACACCCTTAGAAGTAATAATTTTCATGGATTTCTGTTAACACAAAGTTGCAGCAAGTTTTTCTCATTTTATTACGCCATGGTATACATTTTAAAGTTTTTTTTCTAAGCTTCTTTTTGCTGTACAGCACTTGTTGCGTCTGGAGTCTTAGGTTGTTGGCAGTCTTTTCCCTGCATTTTTCAAAATTTTCTTGCAGTCTGCACAAGGTGGGAAGTGATCATATTTTGACCTGTCCAGGTAGCCAGCCGATCCTTTCCACTTCCCTAGTTCCACGTCACCCTGCACTCAGGCACGAAATGACATGAGCCCAGGAGGAACGCGGGAGTGCACCCCACTAAAGTCAATGGGGCTTAGAAAGACAAGTTACTCACCTGTAACTGTAGTTCTGAGAGTGGTATATGGTGTACATCCACACTTCTGGCAGAATTCCTTTCCCTTTAAGACTTTCTGGAAGGTCTACAAGCTGGCTTCCCCCACCCACCTGGGTGGTATTCTCCTTAGCACCACCCCGTGATGTCAGATCTGACCCGCTGGAAGCCAGACCAGTGTGCCACTTGCCAGGGGAGGTTGGGTGGGTTGTGTGGCTGACACCATATACCACTTCCAGAACTACAGTTAAGTAAATTGCTTTTCTAGGGACATGGATATGGTGTACTATCCACACTTCTGGCAGACTTCTAGCAGTTCTCTGGGAGGAGGTGGAAAGGGGCACACACCCTATTTATGGAACAGAGATTGGAGAACTGATGACTCAAAACCAGCATCTCGGCATGAGTCAAGGTCGAGCCAAGCGAACAGCCCAAAGCTCCAACAGGTTGATGTGATTTCGGGACTCCTTGGGGGACCAGAGGCCATGGCCCTTGTGTTCCCAAAGGAGGGAGCCCCAGCCCACCAGGGAGGTGTCGGTCATGAGAGTGACCATAGGCTCCAGGCAGACAAATGGGACTTCTTCCTGCAGATGTTCCCGGACCAACCACCACTGGATGACATCCCACATCTGCGGTTCACCGTGACTGTCTGGTCGAGGTGGCCCTGATGTGGAGACCACTGGCGGGCCAGCCCCCACTGAAGGGAGTGCATTCTCCAGCGGGCCAAATGGACCACACTGGTGAAGGCCGCAATGAAGCCCAGGAAGTGCAGGAAGTCCCTGGCAGGGCACAACTGTCCAACCCAAAATGATCAAGGAGGAAAAATCTTCCAACCCGTCTGCCAGAGCTGGACTCTGGCTCAGGAAGAGTCGGGCTCTGATGAAATGAATCACCTGCGAGAGGACATGTTCCAACTTGGCCACGCTGACCAGGAGGCCAAGGCGAAAGCAGATCTGGCGGGCCAGGTCCCTGGACTGCTCCATCACCATCCTTGAGGGGTCTACAATCAGCCAATTGTCCAGGAACAGGTACATCCAGACCCCTCAGTGCCTCAGGAAGGCTGCCACCACTGCTATGCATCTGGTGACAACCCTGGGAGCAAAGGAGAGGCCGAAGGGCATGGCCTGGAACTTGTAGAGGGTTCCCTCTGCGTGGAGCTGAAGGAACCGATGATGGGATGGACTGATGAGGACATGGAAGAAGGCGTCCCACAGGTCCAGGGAGCAGAACCACATGTTCCGCTCCAGAGACAGAATCATCTGATTCAGAGTGACCATTCTGACGGTGCGCAGCTGCATAAATTTGCTCAGGTTGTGCAGATTCAAGATGGGGCGCCAGCCCCCTCTCACCTGTTTGGGAACGAGAAAGTATCTGGAAACAAACTGTGGACTGTCTGCAGGGTCCAGGACACGAACCACCACCTCCTTCTGGAGGAGATGGGTGATGTCTTCCTGAAGAGCAGACAGCATGTCTGCGGACACCATATCCTCCCCGAGGGGTGCAGGCTCAGCTGCGTGGGAGAACCTCAAACTCCAGAGGCAACCCCTGGCCAACCACTTTTAGCACCCACCTGTCTGTGGTAACAGCGGGCCAGGTGGAAAGAAAGTGGCAGAGCCTATCACTGGGCAGGTTTGGAGGCAGGGCCAGTGCAGGATGCTACAGGACCCTGTCCACTAGGCTTCTGGACCAGGGAAGTGACTGACTTAGGTCTGGGATGCCAGGACTGCTGGTGCCCAGTGGGGGTCAGGGGAGGCTTGGCTGCAGGAGCAGGATGGGTCCGGAAGAACTTTTTCTGGGGTTTGGAGCCCTTGTCTGTTTGGGTCAAGGTGACTGAATCCAAGGTAGCGCTGGATTGCTCAATCCTAGTAAGATGACCATCGACCCCGGGCCCAAACAAATTGGTGAACAGGAAGGGGACATCAGCTAATTTGTGCTGGGTATCCACCGTAAAGGTCGAGATATGAAGATATGAAGCCAGGTCCGTCGGCGCATAGCTACAGCTGCAGCCACCAACCTGGCACAAGAATCGCTGATGTCCAGGGCCATCTAGAACTATTTGGCCACTGCACGGCCCCGGTCCCAGACCTGCTTGACTGTCATCTGAAGGTCAGCTGGGAGCCAAGGAAGCACTTCATCCAGGGTGCCCAATAGGGTATGAGTGAAAAGGGCCATTATCAAGGCCAAACCTGCCTGCCTGAGATCAAGGGAAGAGGCCGCATACACCTTCTTGGCTGCATGATACAATGTCTTGGATTCTTTGTTTTTTTTTGGGGGGGGGGGGCTTCAACATCCCAGACATTGCCCGTCCGACGGAACACAAGAGTGGGCAACCAGGCCCTCAGCCGAAAGGTGGTCTGTGAACCTGGAGACAGAGTCCGTAGGGACTGCATATTCACAAGCCATATGGGTTGATAGAGTAGGGCAGGAGGATGGACACAGAGCTCCAATGTGGGCCCAAGAATGGCCTCTGCCACCAGGAAGGTGACCCCCCCCCCCAACTGACTGTCATCCCGGTCGAGAATCTCGGTGAGGGGATACTGGGCACATTTATGGATGGGATCCAACTAGATCCCTGTGGCCTTGGAGAGAAGGCACAGCATGGCCACAAAGAGGTGGGACCATGGTCCATGGACATATTCTTTCCTGGCTCCAGGTCAACTGGCCTAGAATACATGGAGGAACCCTCAGATTCCTAAGGATTAGTCAAAGATCGTAACACCCCTCCCCCAACCTTGGTGGCTGCCCCAACTGCCGGGGCTCATCGGCCCTAGTGACTGATAATTGTCGAGGGTAGTGCGGGTGTTCTTGGATGGAGGACCATCCTTCAGCTGAATCTGTGGGGGTACCATCCAAATGGGGCAAGAGGCTGGATCGGCCGAGCTGGAACCGGTTTGGGCTGAGGGGGCAGCAGCCAAGGGAGTGCAGGGGAGAGAGCAGGCACCAGCTTAGGCCCAGCACCCCAAAGGAGCTGCTGCCACATGAGCTTCTCGTAGTGCTGCTGCAATTTGCGGCGGAGCCAATACTCCCTTGAAGAGGAGAAGTAGCGACAATCACTGACCGAATGGTACCCCATAGGATACCACCGTATACGGGTTCGATACCTCACCACTGGTGGATCGGACAGTGGGAAGAGACCGGAACCGGTGAGGGACGTCTGCCACCCCCGCAAGCTCGATGCCCCGTAGGTTGGGGACCGGATCAGCAGGCTGATCCAACCTGACTTGGGACTGCAAGGTGAGGACCGGAGTCCTGGAGGAGGAAGTATCTCCCTTGTTCTGTGACAATGGGTCGACTGGGTCAAGAAAAATCTCGACTGGCTGGTTGGCCCGCATTTCGTCCAATACACTTGATGGGGACACCGTGGGGCCCAGCCGGTCTGGACGAAGACTTGGCGGCAGATCGTTGAGAAATGTCGACCACTGGAATGCCCCTGTAAAAGAGGCGCCAAAGCTCAGCGGAACCAGTATAGACACCGAGGAAGAGCCCGCAGCCACCTGGGTGGTAGTTTTTTCAAAAGCCACCATCTGTTCAGTGAACCTCGCAGTCGCAGAGACTGCCTTGTGTCCTTACAGCAAACCAGAGAATACTGCTTGTTCAGGCGACACAGCAAGAGTCTGGCGTACCAGTCCTTCAGAGTGGAGGAATGCAAAGTGCAAGCCTCGGGGTCGTGGTTCTGGTCCAGGCAATAAACACACATGACGTGAGGGTCAGTGTGAGACATTTTCTGCTGGCATGGACAAAGTTTGAAACCAGGCACCACCTTCTGAGCAGAGGAGTCCATGGTGTGAGCACCGGGGGGCAAGCAGCCTGAAAACCATGTCTGAACTTATTGGTAAAGCATAGACAGCCCTACAAAAACACAGAGCACATTGAAGGGAACCTGTCTCTTCCAGCGGAAAGGAAGATCTGACGTCATGGGGCAGTGCCGAGAAGGATACCACCCAAGTGAGTGGGAGGAGCCAGCTTGAAGACCTTCTGGCAAGTCTTAAAGGGAAAGGAATTCTGCCTGAAGTGTGGATAGTCATCATATCCATGTCCCTAGAATCAACTTTTTATGCATAATGAAGGCCAATATATGATTACTCAAGCTCACCACTCAACTAACAAGGACCTTTCAAGCTTCCAAAGTGTTTGGTAAATCTTGGTAAATACCTTTAAGGAAGAAGAAATATAGTTGTACAATATTCAATAAAAACAAATTGGCAAAACTAAATTAAATCAGAGAATATGTACAAACTTACCTTGCCACCAGTAACAGAAAAGTTAGCGAATATGCAGTATTTCTCATTCTTGTGGCCAGTATATGTTTTCAGGCACTGCAAGTTATCAACAAAGAAACAAGGTAATTATTCTAGTTCTGGAGATTTGTGTATACTATATAGGACAGACGAACACTTGGCCATGAGAGAAAAGAGGAGGAAAAACAAAAAAAACAAAAAAAAAAAAAAAAATCACTGGAACTCATCCCCAATGCAAGCCATTTATTTTTATGGTACTGTTTCTCAAAAAAAAAAAAAAAAAAAAAAATCGCTTTAAAGCAGTAGTGTAAATGGGGCAACATAATACTGTGCTATGATCTGTTATTTGCACAACTGCTAATTTGCATCAGTGGCTCAGCAAGTTGCATACGTGCCTCCAAGTTGAGAAGACTGGAAGGTTGTGGGTTCTAGCCCCATATCATAAAACTGCAGTCATGTAAGAACTTACCATAGTAGTAGATCTTCGAGAGAGGTTCCTGCAATAGGTCTTCACATATATGACTGCGCCTCGTGGCGTCAGACCAGCACGGCAAACTTGAAGATAGCAATCATCAGCAGGGACCGCCCAGATGTCGGGGCGGCGTGACGTCAGCCCGACTATAAAAGGGGCAGTCCCGCCGCGTTCCAGTTCTTTTCCAACGGAGACCTATAGATAGGCAAGGATAAAACCGGAGTGAACACTCCTCAGACCCTGCTTACACTCTAGTCCCGAAGGGCAAGATAGGATGGAAAATAAGGATAAAACATCCAAAAACTGGGGGAAGGAGGGTGGGAAACTAGACCTACTGCAGAAACCTCTCTCGAAGATCTACTGTTGCGGTAAGTTCTTACGTAACTGCAATATCTTACTTTGAGAGGGTTCCTGCAGTAGGTCTTCACATATAGGACTGAATACCAAGCAGTCCCAAAGAAAAGCAAAAACATAGGTGCATCTGGGAGGAGGAGAAGTCGTCATGAGGAATCACGACAGGAGGCCTTGCAAGACTGCAAGACCAAAGCCAGTTCTGCGCCAAGAGGCAATGTCCAGACTGTAATGCTTAGTGAAGGTATGAACAGATGACCATGTGGTCACAGCACAGATCTCTGCTGTGGACACATTCCTAAAAAAGGCAGTGGAGGTAGCCATGCTACGGGTGGAGTGGCCTTTGACTGCCCCCGGAAGGGACTTCCCATATTTCGTATACGAAAAATGGATGCAGTTAGCTAGCCATCGAGAGATGGTTTGCTTGGAAATAGCCTTGCCCTGGCATTGAGGGGCAAAGGCTACGAACAGTTGGCTAGATTTCCTAACCACTTTAGTCCTGTTCGTATAGTACCTCAGGATCCGGTGCACATCAAGGGTGTGCAGAAGGTGTTCCCCCCCGTTGGAATACTGTGGATAGTACACTGGTAATTCCACGCTCTGGTTCAAAGCGGTTTCCGAAACTACTTTGGACAAAAAAAGAAGGATTAGTCCGAAGGACTACCCGGTCCTTATGCAAAATCAAATAAGGTTCTTTACAGACGAAGGCCTGTAATTCGGAAACCCTTCTGGCCGAAGTAACTGCGACTAAGAATAAGGTCGTCCAGGAAAGGAAGCGCAAGTCTCAGGAAGAAGCTGGTTCAAACGGGGGTAAGTTCAGCTTCTCAAGCATGAAATTCAGATTCCAGGGAGGACAAGGATTCCGGATCAGAGGTTTCAAATGAAGGATGCCTTTCAAAAAAGTTTTGGCAACCTCCAGCTGAGCCAAGGTTTTGCCCTCCACCAGGAGGTGGTAGGCCGACACCGCAGAAAGGTGGACCTTAATGGAGGAATAGCTAAGGCCCGCCTCGGACAGGTGTGCGAGGTACTCTAGAACCTGGGAAGCCAAGCATGAAAATGGATCCCAGCTCCTTGCTTGGGCCCACATCGTGAATCTCTTCCACTTCATAGTGTAAGATCGGGTGGAGGGTTTTCTGGCCTCCACTAGAATATGCGCAACCTGCGAAGATACCCCATAGCAAGAAATCGCTATGTCCACAGGTGCCATGCATGAAGGTGGAGAGACTGAAGGCTCGGATGCACCAGGGTGCCCTGCTCCTGAGTCAGAAGGTCGTGGGAAATGGGCAGAGGAACCAGGGGTTCCAGTGCCAAATGTTGCAGAAGAGGGTACCAAATTTGGCATGGCCAAAGAGGGGCAATCAGGATTGCATGAGCCCCCTCCTGTTGAAGTTTCACCAGAACCTTCTGAATGAGAGGAAAGACATACAGAAACCTCCCTGTCCATGAAAGAGACAGCGCGTCAAGCCAAAAAACACCATGCCCAGGAACGACTGAGCAGAAGACTGGTAGTTTTGTGTTGTATGGGGAGGCGAACAGATCTATCTCTGGCTGACCCCATCGAAGAAAGAGTTCTTAGACTACCTCTGACTTTAGCTCCCACTCGTGGGCCCTGGCCACTGATCGACTGAGACTGTCCGCCAGGACGCTGGTGACGCCCGGAACGTGGACTGCTGTCAAGTAAAGGCTGTGCTGAATCGCTCAGTACCACACCCTCATAGCTTCTCTGCAGAGAGGATATGACCGGGTTCCTCCCCGTTTGTTTAGGTACCAGACAGTGGACATGTCTGTCTGGACTAAAAGACATCCCGGAACCAGAAGCGACTGGAATGCCTGGAGCGTGTAAAGAACCGCCCTGGTCTCCAGAACAATGATGTGGAGCATCTGCTCTTGGTCGGACCAAGACCCTTGTGTCTTGTGGGTCCCCAGATGGGCTCTGCAGCCCAGATCCGAGGCGTCCGTGGCGAGAATTTGGGTTGGAACTGCAAGATGGAAAGAAATTCCCTTCAACGGGTTTGAGAGATCTTGCCACCAGCGAAGATCTCTCTGAAGGCTGTAGGAGATAATGACTTTTTGGTTCATGTCGTCCATCCTCTGGTCCCAATGGACACAAAGAGACCATTAGGTGACCCTCATGTGAAGCCTGGCCATGGGAACTGTTGAAATGGTGGCCGCCATCAGTCCCAATAGACGAAGCACCGAGTGTGCTGGGATCCATTGGGCCTGTGCCACGAGGGTGGCCTGAGAAGCTAAGGTCTCTGCCCGATCTGATGGCAGGAAAGCCTTGCCCTGAACTGTGTCTAGTACAGCTCTAATGAACTGGAGCCTCAGGGATGGTACTAGCTAGGACTTGGGGAAAATTGACCGTAATGCACAGGGAAGCAAACAAGCTCAGAGTGAGAGAGAGAGAGAGAGAGACTCTTTCAGGCTGGAAGGAAAGGGTGCTGCGAGGAGCCAGTTGTCCAGGTACAGGAAGACATAAATCCCCCGACAGCGTAAAAAAGCCACCACCACCGCTAGGCATTTGGTGAACACTCTGAGGGCTGAAGAAAGGCCAAAAGGGAGTGCTCTCAATTGGAAATGCATCTCCATGAAGAGAAAACGGTGGTGGGCCGGGAGGATGGGAATATGCAGGTAAGCATCCTGCATGTCCAGGGAGCACAGCCAAGAATTGGGGTGGAGCAGTGGAAGGAGCCCCTGAAGGGTCAACATACGAAAGTTCTTGTACTCGACGAAGACGTTTAGTGTACTGAGGTCCAGGATCAGTCTCAGGTCGCCCGTTTTCTTCGGAACCAGGAAGAAGTGGGAGTAAAATCCCCTTCCTATTTGGTTTGACTGGACGGGTTCTATGGCCCTCTTTAGAAGGAGCGCCTGGATCTCCTGAGAAACTATGGGGACCTGATCCCAAGGATAGAAGGACCGTCCCAGCGGTTGAGGTGCTGGAATTGTCGCTGAATTCTATTGAGTGACCTCGCTGGATGAGCTGTGGCACCCAAGTTTCTGCGGTGACGAACCTCCAACCGTCCGGTTCCTCCTGTGTTACCGGAGGGAGCGGAAGGAGGGGAAAGGAATCAGGACGCCGAGGGAAGGGGAGCTTTTGCCCCAGAGGCCTGTTTGGGAAATTTGGCCTGTGGGGTCTGAGCTCTAGATCCAGGTGCGCGCTTCTTTGTCTGGCACTTGGACTGGGATTTGTTCCACCTTCTTTGGTGGCGAAAAGGCTGCTTTTTCTGGCCCATCTTGTATAAGAAGCAGACATCCCGCAAGGAGCGTCCGCTTTCCTTCAGCCCAGTAATAATATCTTTAGCATCGCCACCAAAGAGGAAAGAACCCCTGAAAGGGGCGTCCAGAAGACAGGATTGCACATCCTGCGCCAGTCCCGCTATACAAAGTCAGGAGATGCGACGGAGGTAGATCCCCATGGCTGCCGCTCTAGCCACCGAGTCCACAGAGTCGTAAGTCACCCGAAGAGCGTGACAACATGAGGATTTCCCCATCCTAACTTTGTCCAACAACTTGTTTCTCAGGGTTTCATCCTGAACCTCTTGGAGGTCCCTTTCCACATCCAAAAGAGAAGCTTTTTTGAAAGGCGACCATGTGTGAGAATTTAGGGAGCATATCGCACAAGAGGAAGAAGAGCACATTTTATGCCTGAATTGGTCGAGTTGACATGAGTCCTTATCAGGAGGCAAAGAGCTCAAATGTTTGGGTTGGGCTGAATGGTCGTGAGCGGCCGTGATGACCATGAAGTCTGCCTTAGGATGGGAGTTAAGGTGAAATATCTCTTCGGGGGGTAACAGGTGCGGTCAGCTTTGCGTGAGACCACTGGTATGGAGGATGGTTGTTGCCAGACTGTGGTCACAAGGTCCTCACGGGGTCCCATCCACGAAGGAATGGGGATAGGGTCCGAGGTGGCCAGATCCAGGTGCTCCGCAAGGCGTTTTCTTTGCGAATCAACCTCTCTGGATGGCCAGCTGCCTGAATTGAACGCAATAAATCTCCGAAAGAGGGGTCCTCCGGAGGCGACTTTGGAGAGTCTTTCGGAGGGACCTCTACGGGAGACCTAGGCTCTGACGCATCCGTGTCGGAGTCGGTGTCAGAGGGCTCAGAAGGTTCTGGTTCCGTGGTGCCAACAGTGATAGAGGTAGACGCTCTGGCCCGAGGAGGCGGTGGAGAGGCGACCCTGGGGATGGGCGCTTCCCGCACCGACTGTCTTAACTCTGACAAAAGTTGCGCTCTAGCCTCTTTCCACCATAGAGGGACGGACTCGTGGTCCGGTACCGGAGGAGGGGGAGGCTGGTAACTCTGATACCCCGGGTACTAAGGATAGTGCCAGGATGGGTAATACGAAGAGTATACGGGATAACCCGGCATGGGGTGACCTGGAGTAGGATATCCCGGCGTCGGGAAGGATGACGCCGGAAAACCCAGCATCTGGTAACCCGGGGTCGGGTACTGAGTGACCGACCGAGGGCCGCCCGCAGGTGGGAGAGGGGGTTCCAGGACTAGAAACCCAGTCGAAGAACCCGCAGGGGGCAGTGCCATAGTGCCAGGAGGTGGCATCAGATCCTGCAGCTTGCCCGAAGAGCCAGAGGGTGGAGGCTCCATAAAAGGATCCCTGGTCGGCAGCGGAACCTTGTCCAGCGACGGCCACAGGCCTGGCGAGGGGGGAACTCAAGGGGCCCCCCGAAGGCAGGTCCGAGTGCGATCTTGCTAAAGCAAAAAGCAAAGTATCGGGTGGCGAGTCTCTGGGGTGAAGAACCCTGGGAGACGACAGGTCGACTTGTCCCTCACTCTGTCCGACGTCAGGGGCCAAACTGGGCCCGACGGGAGAGTGGATAGTTCCGGACGGTCGTCGGAGGGGCAGCTGGGCCGGAGATGGCTGGAAGGCCACGCTCGTCTGATCGGCAGAGGCCACGTGCCCTTTGCTGGAGGCGAGGGGTGGCTTATCGGCAGCACAAGGCAATGAAATTACTACCTTTAAATAGGGTACCCCCGGCTGCCCACTCGCCTCGGCAGGAGGCGGAGAGGGGGCCTGGCCCAAAGAGGCGGACGGGACACCCGAAAAAGTACTCACAGTTGCAGGCCTCTCGTGTGGTGACAGACTCCGGTCCCGGCGCTTCTCTTTACTTTTCTTCTTTTTTGGGGCCGGCAACGACGACCTTTCCCTGAGTTTTTGGAGCTCCTTTTCCATAGACGTCAGGCGTCGGGTCAGAAGATGGGCCTTGAGGGACCGCTTGCAGCTGGTTCTGTTCGCCTGGTTGAAGGCCTGGCAGATGGAACACTCCTGGATGTCGTGCTTTGAACCTAGGCAAAGGAGGCAGTGGGAATGGTTGTCCCCGTGCGGGATTTGAGCGCCGCACTTAGAGCACTTTTTCTTCTGTCTAGAAGACATCAATTTGAAGAAATATTTTAAGAGAAGTTTAAGTAAGAGGCGAAGGAAACAGACAAAATACAACGCGGACGTTGGATTGCTGTTCTGACGTGAGCTGAACGATACTGAGGCGACGGCGGGAAAGAACTGGTGCGCGGGCATGGGACTGCCCCTTTTATAATCGGGCTGACGTCACGCCACCCCAACGTCGGGGGCGGTCCCCGCTGATTGCTATCTACAAGTTTGCCATGCGGATCTGACACCAGGAGGAGCAGTCCTATATGTGAAGACCTACTGCAGGAACCCTCTCGAAGTAAGATCCTGGGTTAAGACCCAGTACTGACACTGTAGTGCAGTATAAGGGGGATGCTGTACTCCTGAGATGCCATCTTTCAGACAAGCCCTTAAACTGAAGTCCTGTCTGCCTGTTCCATTGGTTGTTCAGGTAGAGGTTAAAGATCCCAGGGCATTTGAAAAGAGCAGGGGAATTTCCCTGGAGTCTTGGCCAAATCCCCCCCCCCCAAAAAAAAAAAAAAAACAGCTTAATCTGGCTCAGTTTCACTTGGTTGCCATCTGCACATACCTGGCTGAAAACAGCAAATCACCTAGTCCTCCTTTCCCAGTCAACAAAAGCTAAAATAAATAATTTACTGTACTTACTGCACCAACCGCTGCCAACTCTCTCAGTACGGGCGCGAAGCAAGATGGCGGCTGAGCTGTGTCTGCCATTTGCAGCTCTCAAGGATTTAGCATTGCTGCCTTTCCCTTTTCGTATTTACTATTTTACTGAAAGAAGCAAAAATTTGGCTGATCTTGATCTTCCGATCTTTCTTTTGACCACAGATCTCAACACACTAAGTGTTTTCAGTGGATAGTTAGGGTAATAGTGTGAGGCAGGCCTGGGGAAGTGAGCATATGACAGGAGCTAGCTTTCTTGTTTTTAGAGGTCCCCTCTTTCCTGGATCCCTACCTTTGGAATACTGTTGGTGTGGAAACCAGTCTATGGAGAGTCCCTGACTGCTGCAAGGTTTCCAGTCCTTATCTAGCTTTTGGTGAACATCTATCTGACCACTGCGAGCTAGCGGTGGTTCTTTGGACTGTACTGGCTTCCTGCAGCTGAGCACCGGAGTTGGTGCTGGAGCGTTTTCAGAGCGAAGGGACGGATACAGAGGATCAGTCTTCTGACTGCCCAGCTGTTTCCCCCTTCTGGGTGGCATTCTTCAGCCGTCCACATTGTGTCTCGTGTGGTCTGCGAGGGCTGTCTAGACTGTTCTGGGCTGCGGTTGCTGTATGGACTTCCCCCTGGAGAGCGCCAGCACGGAGGGCATCGCTGTGCTCATTTCCTGGGTGAAATAGTGTTAAACTTCACAATTATGATTTGCATGAGCAGATCTTCTGGACCGTCTGTTCATTGCTGTTTGATCCTGTGGCTTGCTGTGGACTTTCCTACCCCGATTATCATTTTGGGGTGGAACTGGTCTAGTCACTGGACTGCCTGCCTACAAACCTACGGTAACGCTGCCTCGGGCCTCCCCAAAGTACTCACAACTCAAGTTTGTTGGTTATTTTCTTCTCATCAGTTTCTGGACTTGTGGTGGTAGATTATGAGAGACCCCCCACACCTACCCAGTAATCTGTGGGTTGAGAAGACTGTTAGTTGCATCAACTGTTTTTTTTATATTTGCCATATCTTGCCCAGTAACCTATGGGATCTAGGGATACTGTGCTTCTTCAAATTTTAAGGCTTGCTGTTTTTCTTTTTCTCTTACCTCCTTTTGGTGGTTGTGCACATGTGGGGTAGGTTATTGGGGTTTCTAGCCTAGGTTGTGTGGATGGAGGTTTGACTGGTTAGGATTGTGTTTTGTAGTAGTAGTGTGGCTGGATTTGTGTAACTTAGTTGCTTAGGGACTTTTTGGTGGGACACCATGTGTCTGGGGAGACTGGGGGGCCAGGGGCAGGATCAGATGGTGCATGGGGCGTCCCAGCTACTCTATCTATGGCCCTTCAATGACCTCCCTGTGTCTATTACTACTGCACATTGCTGTTGCGGGTCGGGGTAAACAGGTGCCGCACAGATTGTCTGTGGCGGGGCGCCCCATGCACCCAAGGGAGGGGGGGGCAGGACTGAGGTCATCAGGTGCAGAAGGCACCCTGGGTGTCGATGGGACCTTGGGAGAGGTGAGACGTGTCTGGTCCCCATCCCAAGGGATCCCACCAGACTAAGTGGGTAGGTAGTTAGAAGGGCTACACTCTCCGCCAATCCCCTGAGGGGGGTGCTATGCAATGCCAGATTGATTAGGAACAAGACTGGCATTATTGCGGACTTGATTTCTTCACGCTTTGGCTTACATTACTGAGACCTGGGTGGGCGATGATGCTGGCCCAGTTCTAGAGGCTGCCATCAATCCTGGGTACATGGCAGCGCACTGCCCCAGAGTGGAACGCAGGGGCAGGGGAGTGGCCATCTGTTTTAGATCTGAGCTTGGCTTCTCCATGCACACGGTGGGAAAACCAGATTCATATGAATGTGTGGCCGTACGTGGAGGTCTGGGTGCAGGTTGTAGGATTCTCCTTATCTACCCCCGGGCAGCAGGTGAATCCCTGCAGGAGTTAGCCAATTTTGTCGCTGGTGAGACATTGGTGTTTGATCCTGGGGGACTTCAATGTCTGGGCTGACGACGAATCATCTAGGCTAGGTTACAACTTCCTCCAGACCATGTAATCTCTGGGCCTGTGTCAGGAAGTTTCCTCCATGACCCACCAAGGCAGCCATATGTTGGACCTGGTTTTCTCATTGGGGCTTGAGGTTAATAACCTCAAGACTGAGCGGGTTGTTTGGTCTGATCAGTGCACGGTGGGATTCTCGTTCAGGCCCCCCCCCCACTGCAGAGATGGTCAGCTACCACCCTTTGAGGGGTTTGACCCCAGAGAGATTTCTGGTGGTGGGTGATCTACCTAGTGTGGGTAGTGCATGCGCTGGGGGTCCAGATGAGGCTGCTGCCATTTATAATAGGGTCTTGTCAGCTACACTTGACTTCCTCACATCAACCCGTGTATGACCCAGATCCTCTCACTTGAGGTCCCCTTGGTTTGATGGGGACCTCAAGGTGATGAAGATTATGGGTTGGAGCGCTGCTGGCGGAGGTCTGGTCTGGTGGTGGACAGACTGGCCCTACGCTCACATTATACTGAGTATCAAGGGGCAATCACTGGTAAGAAGGCAGAGTTCCTGTCCAAAGAGATTGCTGCCGGGAAGAAACTACCAACTGTGCTTTTTCGGACTGTGGACAGGCTCTTAAACCCAGCCTATCTCCAGCCAAAAAAGACTTTTTCTGACTCTCGTTGCGAGGAGTTCGCTTGATTTTTTTCAGACAGTGTCATCCGGCACGGCGTTCTGCCAGTGAGCCCTAATGTGGCTTACAGTGATCGTCTGGGTTGCGGGCTGAGCACTCTGCCTAGTTGGGGCAGTTTAAACCAGTGGAGATGTCTGAGATCATCGGGGTTGTCTCTAAGTTAAAGCACACACATTGAGAACTGGATCCAGTGCCAACTCGTTTCTTGATGAGATGTGTTGACACTGTTGGCCCGGTGTTCGCCTTGACTGTCCGGTGTTCTTTGTCAGAAGGGACTGTTACAGATGCCTTGAAGAAGGCACCTGGTTCGTCCCATCCTGAAAAAGTCTTCTTTAGACTCAGACGTCACGGCGAATTACTGTCCCATCTCCAGCCTCCCGTTTTTAGGGACAGTTGTTGAGAAGGTTGTGGCGCAGCAACCTGAGGAACACCCCGTGGCCTTCGATCTCTATGAGCCATTCCAGTCTGGATTTTATTTAGTATAGTACGGAAACTGCATTTGTTCAGGCATAATGACCTCCTCAGGGCCAGAGAGCGGGGGAGGGGACAATTCTTGTCTTCCTGGATCTCTCTTCAGCCTTTGACACGGTAGACCACGGTGTGTTATTTGACCGCCTGAAGGAATTTTGTGGACTCACCGGCTGACATCTGCTGGTTTGAGTCCTACCTCACGAATAGGAGGCAATGGGTAGTGATGGAGAATTTCTCCTCCTCCCCTATCCTACTGTCATATTGAGTATCTCAGGGTTCGGTCTTGTTGTCAATGTTGTTTGCCGTGTATATGCTGCCCCTGGGTGAGCTCATGAGGAAATAGGGTCTCGGTTTTCATTGCTATGCTGATGATACCCAGCTGTATTTTTCCTTTGCCACTGGAACATCCAGTGTGGTGGAAGTACTAAACAACTGCCTTGTGGAGATCAGTCATTGGATGGCCTTCAGCTGGTTACGACTGAACCCCAGTAAGACGGAGGTACTGGTGGTGGAGTCGAACAGAGGATGGAACAGGTTGGCCTCTGGCGCCGAAACCAGCTTGTTTCTGGGATCTGTGCCATTGAATGCCTCCTCTAGGATGCGAAACCTTGGCAAGACCTTCGACAGTGGTTTGACGCTTGAATCTCAGATGTCATACATTGTCTGGGCCAGCTTCTACCATCTTAGGAATATCGCCAGGGTCAAGTCCCTTGTTCCATCCATGGACCTCCACACCTTAGTGCATGCCTTTGTGGCATCCAGATTTGATTACTGTAATACGCTCCTCCTCGGGGTCTCGGGGGTAACCTCCGCCGGCTGCAGAAAGCAGCTGCCAGGCTGCTGATTGGGCAGTCGAAATTCTGCCACATAACACCCGTGTTGCACACACTGCACTGGCTCCCAGTGCGATGGAGGATACTCTTCAAGGGGGGCTTACTCACCTATAAGGCCCTATGTGGGTTGGGCCCTGGCTATCTGTCGGACCTCCTTACACCTGCCGTCTCGATCCTCCTCTAGGGACCTTCTGGGGATTCCCAGGATGAGGCCTAAAACTGCTCGTGACAGAGCGTTTAGTGTCGCCGGCCCCGTCCTGTGGACTTCGCTTCCTAAATCTGTCCGGGAGGCCCCTTTGGTTGAGGTTTTTAAGACCTGCCTCAAGACCCTCCTGTTTAGTAAAGCCTTCCAGGTATACTAACCTTTTTGGGAGTCTCGCCTTTTGTTTTCATTTCTGACTATACGTTTTAGAGAGTTCTGTGCTATCACAGACCATATTTATTGTATATTATTTTTATTATTACTACAATTTTAATTGATATAAAATTTTATACTGGTAGTGTGTTTTACTGTACGGCGCCCAGAGCCTCTGGGATTGGGCGCCTGGAAAAATAAAATTTGCCTTGCCTTATTTTAATGTCTACTCCACTTCCCCCAAGACATCTGGAAACAAGCTGTTACCAGCTATGTCTGTCAGTCAAGGTAAAACTTCTGAAAAAAATTAACGACTAGACAAAAATAAATTTGGCTCCTTCACTGTTGCTTGCTGCTCAGCTAAATACAGTGTGCACCCTCTTTATAGAGATGGATGCATAGTCAAAGTTAGTGTCAAGAATCCGACCATTACTTCTTAAAGGGGAACAGTCAGCACCAAGAGTCGCATACCAGGTATGGGGCTGGTCTGTAAATGAAAATTACGTACCTACCGTAATTCTTGATCTTCTTGGACGAGTCTCCACCACTCATTCACACTATTGGGATCTGCGCCAGAGGCACTAGGACCCATCGGGAGCAAACTTTTTGCTGGGGAGTCGACGCCAGAGATGGCGCCACGAGCCCCTAGCTCGCACGGGTAATGACTATTCTCAAGGCCGACTCCCAAACTCACTTTCAGTACCTTTTTACCAAGGAGGTGCAGCGAATTAACCTAGAAGGGTAGCTTAATCCTAAAAACGGACATAAGATAGTCCGGACGTACTCCGCAAGAAGGGTCAACAAAGAAGTCTTCAAGGCCTAAAGATTTGAGGGAGTGAAGACCAACAAGAGAGGTGAGCCGGGGATGGAGAGGAGGGTAGAATGAGTGGTGGAGACTTGTCCAAGAAGATCAAGAATTACGGTAGATACGTAATTTTGATATCTTCCTGGACATAAGTCTCCACCACTCATTCACACTATTGGGAGAGTACCAAGCTAATAATCCCCCGAGAGGGCGGCAGGAGAGACCAAGAGCTCACATTTCTTAAGACAGAAGTCCATTAAGGATGGCTCTGCCAAATGAAGAATGTCGTCTGGCATGGACATCGAGTGCATAATGCTTAATGAAAGTATGCACTGAGCTCCAGGTGGCTGCATTGCAGATGTCTGCAATGGGCACGTTGCGGATTTCCGCTAGGGATGCCGCTACAGCTTCTGGGAGAGTGAGCAAATCCTACCTCCAACTTAACCTCGCTCGATGGAATAGCAGTGACGAAGGCACGCCACTAGCCATGTTGAGATACATCTAATAGGCGACAGGTTGACCCAGCCAGGCCTCACTGAAGGAAACGAACAGTTGCTGGGCTTACGAAAATCCATGGTTCTATCTAAGTAGAAATGCAAGGCCCTCTTAACATCCAGAGAATGAAGAGAGCGTTCCCCTTCATTTTGGAAGTCCGCAAAATAAGAGGGAAGGACCAAAGGTTGGTTAAGATGAAATTCTGACACAACCTTAGGAAGAAATTTAGGATGAGTACGAAGGACTACTTTGTCCTTATGGAACACAGTATACGGAGGGTCTGTGACCAGGGCATGTATCTCAGAGACCCTACGAGCTGAGGTAATGGCCACTAGGAAGGCAGTCTTCCAGGTAGCTAGAGGCTCAAAGGGTTTCTGGGTGAGCATGTCTAGCACAAGATTAATGTCCCAGACTGCAACCGGACGTCTTGTAGGGGGTCTGGTGTGCAGAATGCCCTTAAGAAATCTCTTAACCATAGGTAACTGAGCCAGCGAAGAGAAAAAACCGCTCATGATACACTGAAATGGCACTAAGGCTGAACCTTAACTGTAGAGTACCGAGACCAATTTGAGAGGTCCAAAAGGTACTCTAAAACTTTATCCGGAGGGAAAGAAAAGATTCAGAGGACTTTGCACACCAGAGGAAAAACGCCCACTTAGCCGCAAGTTTTCCTCGAGTGGCTGGTTTCCGCAAGAGCCAGAAGGATATCCGAAACCTTCAGAGACATTGAACCGATTTACTTCTACCTCTTCAGGAGCCAAGCGTGAAGGTGAAGAGATCTCAGATTGGGATGGACCACGGTCCCTGAGTTAAAAGGTTCATCTGCAGGGGAAGTGGTTTCGGAGAAACTGCCAACATACTGTTGAGAAGTGGAAACCACAGTTGCTGAGGCCAAAAGGGAGCAATGAGAATCATCTTGTCTCCCTGAGACTCGAACTTGAGGAGTACTCTCTGAATTAGAGGAAGAGGCGGAAGGCGTAAAGAAAGCGTTTTGTCCACCGCAGCCTGAACGCATCCTGACAAAATAATGCCAGGCCCTGGATTTCTGGAGCAGAAGAGAGGCAGTTTTGCGTTGAGTGGGGACGCAGAAAGGTCCAGGTCCAGAGTTCCCCACTCTTCGAATAGTGACTGAACTATGGTTGAGTCGAGAGACCACTCATGAGGATCTGTCTCTGTTCTGCTGAGACGGTCTGCCAAGTCGTTCTGTACACCTGGCAGGTAGATTGCTTGAATTAGAGCCTTGTGCTCCAAGCACCATTCCCAGACCCTCATCGCTTCTCTGCATAAGGGGTAAGAATGAGCACCGCCTGCTTGTTGATGTAATACATCACTGCTTTGTTGTCCGCTTGGAGGAGAATATTCTTAGACAAAGAATGTCCTTCAAAGCTCGGACCGCATAAAGGACGGCCTCATTTCTAGGACATTTATGTGAAGCTGAGACTGAAGTTGAGTCCACACACCCTGAGTGTGGAGAGCCTGACAGTGAGCTCCCACCCCATAAGTGAGGCGCTTGTGGTAATGGAGATCTGATGGTCCAGAGGGGCAAAGGGGTATCCTTGCAGGAGATTGTCCTTTGAGACCACCAGGTGAGAGACCTCCGAGGGGTTCTGTCACCTTGATGAGATAGGATCGGGTGAGTGGTTGGAGACCACTGAGTACTGAGCATCCACTGGGTGGTTCTCATGTGCAGACGGGCCAGAGGTACAGTGAACACTGAGGATGCCATGAGGCCCAGCATCCGTTGCATTGAGAGCGCTGTAACTGACCTGTTCTCTCCAATGTAACGGGCCATCAGAAGGATATTGTTCCTTCTGTCCTCTGGGAGAAAAGCCTTCGCACAGGATGTGTCCAGAAGGGTCCCTATGAAAAGGAGCCTCTGGGAGGGCTGCAGCTGTGATTTCTTGAGGTTCAGCAGGACTCCCATGGACGTAAGGAGGTGAGAGGCCGTCTCTACGGCGTCCAGGGTCCCTTGCCTGGAAGGAGTTGCCAGAAGCCAATCGTCCAGCTAAGGGAACACCTGTATTCCGAGTTTTCTGAGGTGCGCTGCGAGAACTGCACAACACTTTGTAAAAACTCGCGGCGCCGAGGATAGCCCAAAGGGCAGGACTCTGAACTGGTAATGTTGTCCCAGAGCCACAAACCTCAGGAATTTGTGATGTCTCAGGTGAATGGGAATGTGCTGGTAAGCATCCTGCATGTCTAGGGAAGCTAACCAGTCGTGCTGATGAAGCAAGGGTAACAGAGTTCCTAGAGAATATCATTTGAATTTCTCCTGGGAGAAATTTGTTCAGCTTTCTGAGATCCAGAATGGGTGCATTCCCAGACTTCTTGGAACCAGAAAGTAATGAGAGTAGAACCCCGTGTTTCGTTGATGCAGCGGCACAAGTTCTACTGCCCTGTTGTTTAGAAGGCCCTGAATCTCGGCGGTGAGAAGGTGTGACTGAAGGGCCGACAGCCTGGTCTGTTTGGGAGGACAATCCGGAGGAGTTTCCACAAAATTGAGTGAGAACCCCTCGTGGATTATCCGAAGGACCCATTTGTCTGAGGTTATGGACTTCCATTGGCTGTAGAAGTGCATCAGCCGACCTTCCACCGGAGAGGAAAAGTCCACCTCGGGCAGTTGAGGTGGGACTTGAGCCCGACTTCATAAAGTAGCTGGGCATTTTGGGCCCTTGCGCTTGCTCGCGCTTCTTTGAGGTTGGGCAGGTTGGTTCTTATGGAAACCCCTCTGCCTCGAAAGGACTGACGGTTATGAAACTGACGCTACTGGCATGCCCTCTAGAGGGAGGAGGGGTCTAGCCAACTTAATGGCTGACCTAGTCTTTGTGTAGCTTCTAGAGCTTGCTCGACCTGAGGACCAAAAAGATATGCACCATCAAGGGCAATGCCATTACCTGCTGTTGTGCATCATTGGTGAAGCCTGAAGTGCGCAGCCAGGAATGGCGGCGGGTGCAAATACCAGCAGCTGCTGAACGGGAACCGGAGTGGAAAGCGGCCATGGCTGCTTTAACCTGTTGGTTGTTAGATTCAATACCCCTGGTAATGGTTTGGAGAAGCTCTGGTTTTGAATCAGAGTCCGGAAGAGCTTCAACCATTTGCATGAGAGAGTGCCACAGGATATACTGGTACTGAGAAAAATAGCCCTGATATTTTTATTTTATTTATTTTAATTTTTAGCTTTTGTTGACCGGGTAAGTACACTAGACAAGTATTATGCCTATTTTCAGGAACGACCCGGGAGAGTACAACATAGGGATACAGACATTATTTACAGTAGAGTGTAAGTACAGCATGACAACATGTGGGAAATAGTAACATAGTCCAGGGGTGTGGACGGTCATAATACAACATATAACTGTTAAGGTTAATGTACCCCCGGGGTAAGTAGGTCACCTACAGATTACAACAAAAAGCATACACATTTTTCATGTTAGAGACAATTTAGAAAGGCAATGTCCAGGGAACCTTGGCATGAGCAGTGTGCCCTGGGTCGAGTGCCCTGGTAAAGTGGTAGAGTCAAGGAAAACAGCAGGAGTTATCGGGTAGTATCTAAGGGAGGCAAACTATGAGACCGGAAGAGCAACCGTATAGAGAAATTCTCTAGGGAAGCTTAGGGCAGTCACACGCTGAGGCAAGTTTCAGGAACCCCCAGAGGGACTTACGGAAGCACAGGTGGGAGGAGGACAACTGGGTCTGCACTGGAAGGGAGTTCCAGAGTCTGGGCGCATATGCGGCGAAGTCCCGGTCACCCATGAGGGTGCGGGTGGAGGGGACCATGAGCATCCCCGGGGCCTGGGACCTAAGGTGGTAGATAGTGGTGTCTGTTAGTGGCAGGAGCAGAGCCAGTTCTGGGGGGGGGGTGCCAGTTCTGACCACTTTGTCCGTGAGGTAGCCCACCCTGAAGTCCAGGTACCTAGCTGGGGAGAGCCAGCGAAGTTTATCGTATAACTCACAGCGATGGGCGAGGCGGGGGACAGCAAGGGCAAAGAGACAGATGATGTTGTATGTCGTGTGCCACCGTGTAAGGCGAGTCTGGGGGGAGCGAGCGAATAGGTGCAGCCCATAGCTGAGAGAGGGAAGAACACCTTTCGCGAGGGCTAGTCTAGCCGCTGGTGTGAGGTTGAACTTGGCCCTGTAGGCCAGGCCCAGCTTGCAGTTAACTGCCCTACAGATGTTTAGGATGTGGCTACCCATGTCGAGTTGGGGGTCAAGGGTGACCCCTAGGTATTTGGCAGAGTTCACTACGGGAAGGGGGGATCCATCGGGACAGGAAATCTTTAACAAGGCCGACGAGGTTTTGAGTTTGGCTGTTGAGCCAAAGAGCATGGCCTGAGTTTTTTTCAGGTTCAGGACCAGTTTGTTTTCGGTGATCCAGGTTTGAACTTTGTTAAAACCTTCGGACAAGGCCTTGTTGAGTGTAGCGACATCTCGGGCGTGAGCCAGGATCACCAGGTCGTCGGCATAGAGGGTGGTACTGCAGGTGGAGGTCACCACGGGTAGCTGGTTGATAAAGAGGAGAGGGCCCAGTACCGAACCCTGAGGGACACCGGAGGTCACTGGAAGGGACACAGAGGACTTTACTGAAACTGGTCCGCTGCGTTCTACCATGCAGGTAGCCCATAAGCCAATTCATGGCGAGTGGGGAGAGACCGAGTGACCACAGTTGTGAGCCAAGCAACGTGTGGTCAACAAGATCAAAGGCTTTGGACAGGTCAATAAATATGGCTCCGGAGAGTCTGCCCTGATCCATGGCTGATCTTATTCTGGATGTGACCGAGATCTGGGCAGTGGTGGTGCTGTGACCCTTACGAAAACCGTGCTGGGCTGGGGACAGCAACTCCTGGGACTGGATGTACTCCGAAATCTGTTCGGCCACTACCTTTTCAAGGAGCTTACTGAGGGATGAGAGGATGGCAATCGGGCGATAATTATCCAGTAGTTTGGGATTGCCTTGTTTCAGTACTGGAACAATCCTGGCCTCTTTCCAGATATCGGGGAAGGTACCACTTCCAAGGGATAGATTAAAGATGTGGGCTACTGGGTGGGCAAGGTGGACAGCGCCAAGCTTGAGGAGCTTTGATTCAAGGTTATCTGGGCCAGGACTGGAGTACTGGGAGAGGCCGGCCAAGTGCCTCTGGGTGTCCAGTACAGACACTTCCCTGAGGTTAAACGTTGACCGAGGGGGGAGACCCTCCTCAAGCCATGGGGGAAGGAGGGGCAAGTTCTTGTTGGACGAGAAGGAGCCTGAGGGCAGAGAGATCTGTGAAATGTGAATTTAGGAGTTGGCAATGGTGTGGGGGTTCTGCAGGAGACCCCATTGATAAGCATGTCGGATACCCCTGATTGGGAGGATCCATTGACAAGAGTTTTATGTTCCTCCAGAAACTCCTGGGGTTGCTGGCGGAGCTAAGTAGAGCGGACTTGCAGAAGTCGCCGCAGCCCTGATGGCCTTTTACAAGTGTTTCTCAGGTGTCTGTATTTTGGAAAGTGGTGGGATCACTGGAACTTTGAAGTGGGCCCAACACTTGTCTCTCTCCCATTTGGGCCAGGAGATTCCCATGTAACCAGTGAGTGGCAGACCCCTCACCCCTTCGGGTGACCTGGGGGGCGCTTATCTTGCAGGATCCAAGATAGTGATGAAGGAGGAGGTTGCCACTGAGGGTCAGTGGCACCGAACACATCGGACAAGTCGGTAAGTCAGAGGGTCTTCCAGGAACTCCCCAGGGTTAAACCTGGAGTAGTTCTGACGTGCAGGATTTTGTGGGGATCTTGGGGGAGATTTTCCAAACACAGTAGACCGTGAGTGGTCAGAGATAGAGTCCGCAGTGTACCAGCTGAGGAGATTCTATCCGGACGGTTGGACATGATCCAGTCCAGTAGGGTACCGGAGGATCCGTTCGCTGACCGCCTGGTTGTATCCTGGATAAGTTGAGTCAGAGTAGAGTTAGCAAGTAGGGCCTCATATTGCTTCGCACTACCTCCAACCCAGTTGAGGTTGACGTCCCCTAGGATAAGGAGTTCATTGTCCCCAACGCTGGGACCAACAGAGTCTAGGAGGTGGGTCAATCTGGGGAGCCCACCCTTGGGTGGGTTGTATGTGCACACCAGATGCAGTTTCTTTGTGTTCCCAAGTAGGAGTAGCACATGGAGTACCTCGCACTGGGACACGAGGGATTGATGGTGGGCGACTAGGGAGACTTTGAGATGGCACTTGTGGTAGATCAGTATGCCTCCCCTCTTCACCCCCCATCCAGGTGAGTGAACCTGCACTCAGGAGGATACAGGCAGAATCAGGGATCGAGGGTTTTAGCTAGGTCTCGTCAGCCCGAGGATATCGGGTTTATAGAATGTCATCCACGCGACCAGTTCATCTCGGTTGTGTAGCAGGCTCCGAATGTTAAGAAGTGCTACTTTTAAACCCTTGCCCACGCCCCATACAGACGGGGTGTTCTGAGGGTTGTACGGACCTGGGTTAGTTTCGATGTCTCCCGCCAGTAGCAGTGTTGAGAGAAGGAGCCATTGGAGATACCACTTCATGGCGGGTATGCCGGCTGGGGAAATTAAGGCCCGGGAGCGTTGAGTCTTGGCCGAGAGCATGGGACTCAGGAGGACTGGGCAGCATATGGGACAGCATTGAGACTTGGAGGTCCCTGGGAAGTTTGAGGGGGAGAGATCTTTAACTCACTAGGGAAGGACCTCCCCCGTATACCCCTAGTGATATTGGGGAGTGGCTGTATGGAACAGGGAGCCCTGGAGCAGGACCAGCTGGGACTGGCATCCTGTAGGGGCAGACATCACACCCATGTACGATGTCGAGGAGGTGTTCCCACCTCCTGTGAGCTGGAGGCGGGAGGGCCTGGACCACTTCCGGGCTGGAGACATTGGTCCAACAGGAGAGAAAGTGCAAGGTCCTTATGGGGCCGAGATCGAGGTTCAGACTGAGAGAGGGGACTTGACAACTGGGTAGGAAAAAATTGGAGCCAGGCGCAGCTGGTGCAGGCCAGGTAGGTGACAAAGTGGCCGGGACTGGGGGCTAGAGGTCAGAGAGAGACTGGTCTGAGCTTCAGGAGGATGGCACTTTCCCTGGGCACTGTGAGCGATTGTAGGGGGAGCTGGATAAGTCACTATGGTGATCAGGGCAGGCTCCTATTTGGCCCTGTGGATGGAGATTGGCTTGGGGCCTGGGACAGCTAAAAACAGGCAAGGCAAAAAATCAGCAAAGCTCAGGCAATAGGGAACAACTTTGACTACGGTTCGTGTAAAAAATAGGCAGAGCACAGGCAGTAGAGAGCAACTTAGGCAAAAGTCCATAAATCAGCACAGTCTAGAGAGTTAATCGTGGAAAGAAGCTGCACAGTGGGAGGATGCAATCAGAGCCACCAGGGATGCGAGGTTGGACTGCCCCCTCAGGCTGATAGGGTGAAGTTCCTCGCAGTAGGCAGGGCCAAAACTGGCATATAAGTTCCCATTCAACCTCGGGTGGGCGGGAGGGCTCAAACTGAAAACACCTCTCGCTTCACGATCCAACTGCCGAGGAGGCCCGCCGGAGCTGCAAAGCCCACGGCACCTCAGACTCTGCTGACTTAGCAGGAATTTGGTGCGCGGGGGGGACCTTCCAGGACCAGGTCACCCACGCCTCCCCTCCAGCGCGAACGGCGACAAGTCTAGGTTAGGTGGGGCAAGCTCGCCCTTTGTAGAGGGCAGTGAAAGCGTCACAGCAGCCAGGGACCAATGGAGAGCTGCGGTGGATTCGCGCCAAAAATTCAAACTGGCAGCTGATTGTAGGTCCATGGAGTGCGGAAAATGGCAGTAGGGTCCCCGATTTCACTCGGTCCAGCGAGACACTCCGCAGGCGAAGGAGCACAGGCAGTTTTCCTGGCAGGAGCGCAGGCGAGGTAGGAGGTGCTGGTTTATCTGATGGCTGGTCTCTCTCCAACGCCGGCAGGGGACAGGAAAAAAACCTCTCGCTTCACGATCCAACTGCCAAGGAGGCCTGCCGGAGCTGCAAAGCCCACGGCACCTCAGACTCGGCTGACTTAGCAGGAATTTGGTGCGCGAGGGGGAGGGACCTTCCAGGACCAGGTCACCCACGCCTCCCCTCCAGCGCGAACGGCGACAAGTCTGGGTTAGGTGGGACAAGCTCGCCCTTTGTAGAGGGCAGTGAAAGCGTCACAGCAGCCAGGGACCAATGGAGAGCTGCGGTGGATTCGGTGCCAAAAATTCAAACTGGCAGCTGATTGTAGGTCCGTGGAGTGCGGAAAATGGCAGTAGGGTCCCCGATTTCACTCGGTCCAGCGAGACGCTCCGCAGGCGAAGGAGCACAGCCAGTTTTCCCGGCAGGAGAGCAGGCGAGGTAGGAGGTGCTGGTTTATCTGATGGCTGGTCTCTCTCTAACGCCGGCAGGGGACAGGAAAAAAACCTCTCGCTTCATGATCCAACTGCCGAGGAGGCCTGCCGGAGCTGCAAAGCCCATGGCACCTCAGACTCTGCTGACTCAGCAGGAATTTGGTGCGCGGGGAGAGAACCTTCCAGGACCAGGGCACCCACGCCTCCCCTCCAGCGCGAACGGCGACAAGTCTGGCAATACACATACTTAGGGTAGAAGCAGCAAAGACTCTTCTTACCTAAGGTGTCTATCTTACGAGATTCCTTGTTAATAGGTCGAGCTGTAGTGGTTTGAGGAAGGACGACCTTATCATTCTCTGCCAGGACTACAATAGGATCTGCAAAAGCTTGGGATGCCAAAATGGGACGATCCTTGGGGGCTGAATATTTTCTATCAATGGATTTAGCCACCGATGAAGAGAGAGCAGGATTATTCCATACCATTTGAGACAGCGTCTCGAAGGAAGGCTGAATCGGAGGAGTCAAATCCATAGGGATCTCCGAGGCATGAAGGTACTGGAGTCTGAGCAATTTCCCAGGATCGATGTCTGTAGTCTGGAGAGAAAGTGTGGAAATCATATTCTTCAGCAGAGACTTAAATGACAGGTCCTCGACCACAGGCTCTGCAGCAGTAAAAGATCCTGCTTCGTCCACCTCATCGCCCAGCCGAAGGTCTGGGTCAGGCTCAACGTCATCTCCTGACAGTCCAGGAGGGACTGTATGGACAGGAAAGGGATGAAAGCCAGAAGAGGAAGGAGGAAAAGAGACAAAAGGAAAGTCTCCGGGAGCCCCCGGCGCCGAGAAACCACGCCAGCGCCGAGAAGCAGCACAGCGCCGAACGACTGCAAGGCGCCACAAGAGACGCCAAGGGGACACTGAGGACGGCGCTAAGGCTGCATGTGCAGCCAAGGCGCCCCAGAGTCCGAAAACAGGTTTTGAAGGAAAAAGAGCAGGAGATAAGGGCATCGGTGTGGCCCCCTGCGCCAAAGCCATGTGAAGGGGGGGGAGACACCTAAGCACGGAGTCAACGGCACCGAAGAAGGTACCGCGCGACCAGGAAAGTCCAACTGCCCTACCTGGTCACCCAGAGAGCACGAAGGCCCATGAATGACCGAGCCAGGTAGCCAAACCAACCTCTGAGCCCATTGCTCAAAAAAGAGCGCCCACTGATGAAACTGCTCATCTGAAGACCTACCTGCAGGCGGGTAGGACTCCGATGTTGAAGACTTGGCTACCAGAAGGCGCTGTTGGCGACTCGAAGGAGGGACGGCAACCAGCCCGATAACCGAGCTCTGGCTCGCAGGCGTATCAGAGGGCAACCTCGGTGATGCCTTTCTTTTAGACCTGTGGGTCGAAGAAAGCTCGAGGCCTAACAATGCCGAGAATGCGACTGCTTGGCTTTATGTTTCCGCTGGGACCGCCCATCCCAGGCATTGGACTGACTGTTGTCAGACCCCCTTCCGGAGAAGGTGGCGACCGACCCAGCCCGACTGGCTGAACAGTTTTCATAATGAGTCTCCTACCGTCACCTGACCTGCTCATGGTCGACTCAGTCAGAGTAGCTGAGACTTCTTATCAATTTTATTAAAAATAAGAATAACTTAAGCGATACTGTATTGAGAATACTAAAAAAATAAAAACTGAAAACTATGCTGCTAGTTTGAGTTTGACTCCCGACAGTGACGGACGTCGTCACTGAAGGCACTTCTCGTGGCGGAAAAAGGAACTGAAACGTTGGGGAGTCGGCCCGAGATAGTCATTGCCGCGCAAGCTAGGGCTCGCGGCGCCGTTCCTCGCGGCGCCATCTCTGGCATCGACTCCCCAGCAAAAAGTTTGCTCCCGATGGGTCCTAGTGCCTCCGGCGCAGATCCCAATAGTGTGAATAAGTGGTGGAGACTTATGTCCAGGAAGATCTGCCTGATCCTGCTGACTCCCAAGCTAACACCTGCTGTAACGAGAAATCTTACAACCCCCCACAGCTGAAGTCAGAGCTGTGCTACAGCAGTGGGAGATTCAATTGCCAGCAGTGCATGTTACAGATTTTATAAGCTCAGATCAGCTGTTTGCCTGTCCTGCTGTTTTCCAGGGGCTACGTACAGGCCTCTGTGACTGTACTTTGCCCCAGGAGGACAGCAGGACAATATAACAAAAGATTAGAGCTTACAAAAACTTTAACATGTACTTCAGGCTGTTTGAACCTCCTACAGCTGCAGCCCAGCTATATCAGCTGCAGGGGATTCTGGGATTCCTGGTTATAGCAAATGTCAGCATGTGAGAGAGAAGGGTCAGCCAAATATGATCTACTATACTGCAGTAAACAATAAGTAAAAAAATATATGGGTCACTCACTTGTAACCATAGTTCCTGTAGTGGTATACAGTTCATATCCACACTCTGGCAGTTCCTCTGGAACGATCCGATTCATCGGACGTCTTCAAGCCAAGCTCCTTCCACCACCCGGGCAGTATATCCTCCGGCTCCACCCTCTGACATCAGATCTTTGCACGATGGAAGTAGGGATCCATGTTGCATTTGCCAGGGGAGGACGGGGGGTCGTTGTGTGGATGTGAACTGTATACCACTCAAATTGTTCGGTGATCGTTCATTCGGGGTGGCCGGCCCGGTCCTCTGGAATTTGCTCCCAATATCTTTGAAGGAGGTCCCTTCTGTGGAGGCATTCAGGAGGGGCCTGAAAACTCATTTATTTAAGCTAGCCTATCCTGATGATACACTAATTGCTGCTTATACTCCGGATTTCATTGCTTGTTTGTGATTTTGCTGTGATTTTATTACGATTCTGAAATTTTGTGTACGGCGCCCAGAGCCTCCAGGATTGGGCGCCTAATAATAAACTTTTACTTACTCACTAAAAAGTAATCTATATTTCTAAAGGTATGAATACAGTTCACTATCTACACTTTGGCAGACTCCTAGTAATTCTCCGGCAGGAGGGGCAAGGCGTGCACTCCTATTTGGTGAACAGAACACTGGAGAACCAAGGTCTCAAAAGCAGCATCCCAAAGTGACATGTCAATGCTGTAATGGGAGATGAAGGCAAGTGCTTTCCTCCAGGTTGCAGCCCAAGAGACCTCTTGCATGGGAATGTCGCTGGAGGCAGCGGTATGTCTGGCGGAATGAGTCCTAAACCCTCTGGGAGGCTCTCTACCAGCCAACCTTTAGCAGATGGTCAATGCAAGATGTTATCCAGCTGCCAATTGTCCACTTTGTTGCCGGTCTGCCAGGCGTTGGTTCAGAATGTGTTACAAACAGCTGGCGAGTCCTGAGCCCTGAACTTCAGCTGTGCAACTCCTTATAGTAAGTGCTCTCCGCAGGTCCAGACTGTGGCACCTACAGTTAGCTTCCAAAGAAATCACCGAAGTATACCAGAAGGTTAATATCCTGGTTAAAGTGAAACTCTGATACTACCTTTGTGAGGAATGTCGGTTGGGGGGTGAAAGACTACCTCGCCCTTGTGGAAGACCAGATAAGGAGACTCTACTGAGAGCGCCTGGAGCTCACTAATCCTTCTGGCTGATATGACATCCACCAAGAAGACTGTTTTCTATGACAGGAGTGACATTTCACACCTGTACAAAGGCTTAAATGGCTTGACCATGAGCACAGCCAGCACCAGCTGCAAGTCCCAAGGTGGCAGTGGTTCGCGCAGTGTAGGGCACAAGTGGTCACAGTCGTTGATCAACCGACCACCTTCTCCTGCACCATCGTCAGCTTACCAGCCTGCGTCCAGTAAGCAGAAATGGCTGCCACCTGCATCTTAAGAGTAGTTGCTCATGGTCCTAACTGACAGAGGGACCAGAGGTACTCTAGGATGCTCACCACAGGACAGGCAATGGGATAAAGCTCTTTGCCAGAGTACCAGAGACAGAACCTTTTCCATTTGAATGCACAGTACTGGCAAGTGGACTCCTTTTGGGAGGCTGCCATAATGTGCAGCCTATTTCCTGAGACTCAAGGCCTGGCACTCCAGTTGCTCAGGAAACAGATCAGGAGGTGCAGGGACTGGAGATCCAAGTGCAGAACCTTTCCTTGTTGTCTGGTCAGCAGGTCCATTTGAAGAGGCAACCGGCACAGAATCCTGCTGCCGAGGCTGAGGAGATTTGGGTACCAGAACTGTCTGAGCAGATCAAGAGGGAAGGCATACATGAGGTGGCTGCGCATGACTGTCCAGGTACGGAGGCCTCCCGACACAAGGGACAGGAGTGAGTACCACGGAGCCTCTTAACCTGACCCCTGATCAGTGTAGCAGGTGTACTGCACAAAGCTCCAGCAGACTGATGTGGTGACAGGACTCCAGGGGTGACCACAACTCATGGCACTTGTGGTCTCCTGTGTGTGCTCCCCACCCCACCAGAGATGCATCAGTCATGAGCGTGACAGTTGGCTCTGGGTGGACAAATGGGATTCTTTAAGTCTATAGGGGTTGCTCAGGTGGTGTTAACTGGGGCCATAGTGCCAGAAAGAACAGTTACGTAGGAACTTACCGTAACAGTAGATCTTCGAGAGAGGTTCCTTCAGTAGGTCATCACATATAGGACTGGTGCCACCTGGTGTCGGGCCGCACAGCCGACTTTTCTAGCAATACCTGACAGGAGACCACCCACCCGACGTCACGTGACCGACATCAGCGTGACTGTGTATAGCGGGCGGTCCCCACGCCCGCCCTCCAGTTCTCCCGCTGGAGCCAGGAAGAGGCCTAACAGTAGGAGCAAACAGGACTTGGAGTCCCTGCAAAACACAAATGAGGGTAAGGAGGAAGGGAAAAATATGACCTACTGAAGGAACCTCTCTCGAAGATCTATTGTTATGGTAAGTTCCTACGTAACTGTACTATCTTACTTCGAGAGGGTTCCTTCAGTAGGTCATCACATGTAGGACGGAGTCCCAAGCAGTCCCTCCAAGGAGAGACCAACAGAAACTAGGGAGGAGGCAAACATAACTCCAACAGAAATACTGGGAACCAACATGGGCCTTGTCTAGGACAGAAGGCCCTGCAAGACAGCTAGGCCGAAGCTTCCGCCTAGAAGCAATGTCCAGACTGTAATATTTGGTAAAGGTATGGACAGAACTCCAAGTAGCAACGGCACAAATATCGGCTACAGAAACACTGCGCAAAAAGGCTGCGGAGGCAGCCATGCCCCAAGTAGAATGACCTCTAATGGGACCCGGTAGAGGTTTTTCGTACTTCTGGTAACGAACCTAATGCAGTTGCATAACCATTTGGACAAGCCCTGCTTAGAAACCGGTTTGCCCTTCGATCTAGGGGCAAAGGAAACGAACAACCGGTCGCAGGTATGGAATTCTTTGGTCTGGTGAGTGTAACACCAGAGAATCCGATGGACATCCATCATATGGAGGAGTGCCTCACCTCTGTTAGAGGGGGCTGGGTAATACACAGGAAGCTCTACTGATTGATTCAGTGTGGCTTCTGACACCACCTTGGGAAGAAACTTCGGATGCGTACTGCGGACCGCCCGGTCCCTATGGAAAATCAGATAGGGCTCCTTACAGACTAGTGCGTAAAGCTCTGAAATCCTTCGGGCTGACGTGATGGCCACGAGAAAACAGTGCCTTCCAGGAAAGGAAGCGCAAATCACAGCTCATAGCCGGCTCGAAAGGAGGAAGGGTGAGCTTTTTCAACACGAAGATCTTCCCTTGTCAATCTTCACCATTCATTACTTCCTGGGTGTAAGCCGGAGGCGCGCACCCGTCACGGGAGCTTTTTTTTTTTTAAAAAGTTGCCTAACGGCCCCGCCCTCGAGAGCGACGTCATGCGCGAGGGGCGGCCGTTAGTAGCGACCGACTCCTCCTCCAACTCAGTTCTGTTTCTCCCGCCGTCGAGGCAGCACCTGTTTTGGAGCGTCCATATTTTGACTGCGTCAGCGACTCCTCTTTCCCGCACACTCGACGCCAATCGGTAAGACCGTTCTTTTTTATTTCTAAAGCGGCGCCGGGTGTGCTTTCCTACTGTTTTTTCTTGTTGATTTCGCGTTATGTCGGTTCCGAGCTAAAGCGTGTTTCAACTGGGCCGCGCCTCTATCGTCCGTGTTACTGTGGCGGCATTTCTCCGTCTCGGACCGGCATGACGTTTGTCTTCGTTGCCTGGGACCCAACCATGACATGGATTCGTGCGACGCCTGTTTCTCCATGGACCGCCGTGTCCTCGAAGTCCACGCGTTCAAGCTCGGCAAAGCCCCGCCGACCTTCGGGGGACGGCGTCGCTCAAGGGATTCTCAGGTAAGGTCTCTAGGCCCTTCCCCCGGGTCCCCTCCCGGGCCTATACGGTCTGAGGAGGAGGGGGTCTCCTCGTCTTTTCTTGCCGAGGAGGAGGCCCCTTCTGCGGTGTCGGGGGAGCGTCGTAGTCCCTCCCGGGGCCGCGGCGCTGACACCGCCTCGGCAGTCACCTCTTCGGAGGTGCAGGCTCCCCCCGTGGCGAGGCCCTCGACTTTTGGGCCTGGCTCGGGTGGACCCTCGACGCTGCCTTTCGGCGCCGTTTGGATCCTGGCACCTTCTAGCGGTGCCGGTGATCGCATCTTGGCACGTTTTGAATCCTAGTGCCGATCGTGGCGCCGGTGATCAAGATGGGCGCCCGTTGGCGGCGCCCGGCAGGATCAGCGCCCGTTCAGCAGCGCCAGTGATCAGAAGCGGCGCCCGTTGGCGGTGCCGCTTTGGGCACCGCGCCCGTTCAGCGAGCGCCCGATAGACAAGCGGCGCCGTCGGCGGTGCCGCCCTCGCTCGATGCACCCAGCGCCATGGGCTGTCCCTTCCTCCAGGCGATGCCGGCCTTGCGGCGCCCGTTGAAACAATGAGCCAAACGCTGGCACCACGGCGTGAGGCGGGCGACTCACTGTGCCGAGGCCGTTCGCGGCCCGTGGCCCTCAAGGACCCCTGGGGTAGCCAGCATTGAGTCCTGCTGATCTGCGTCCTCCTCGGAGGCGATGATTCAACGTGGACCCATCCTAGCACCCCACTCTTGATCTGGGTCCCGGTGGCTAGAGGTGCCAGGCGGTGCAGCGGGCCCCTCCTCTGTCCCCCTTCGTCGTCTCCTGAGGGTTTCCCGGCTGGGGTGGCGGAGCCGGGGGACGCAGCGTGGGGGTGGCGCGGGAGGCTCCCTCTCCTGGAGGCCCGGTGACAGCTACCTTCACGGGGTGCTGTTGCCCTCTCTAGGGACAGGGGCGCTGTGGTGGGAGGAGGGCCTCACCGGAGTCCGAGGGTTGAGGGCAGGGGTCTGCTGTTCGGTCTTCTTTGGCCACCCAGAGAGTGGCCAGGAGCAGAAGTGCCAGAGCCCCTCCCTCCAGGGTTCTAGGGTGTCCCTCCGGCGGCGTTTATGCGGACTGCCCTTCTGGATCCATACAGTCCAGGCGTCTCGTCATGGGAGGTTCTCCCCAGGGCTCTTCAGGCTCCGCTTCCCCAGAGTTCGTTCTGCGGCCTGGTCTGATATCCGGGATCCCTCTTTCAGGGCTCCTTTCCCGGATTCCAGAGCCCTACCTGAGAACAGTTACCTCCAGCGGAGGTGCCCCTCTCCCATCTCTCTCCTTCACCACCCCGGCTCCCAGGCCATGTCGGTCCCTCGGGTCCGTTATCCTGGGGGCAGTTCAGGGTTCTCTTGGCGGCCTTCCCCTCATATGTGGAGTACATGGCATGGGCGGGTCTTTCAACTCTCCCCACCGCCGCAGGAATCCTCTAGACATTCAGTTCCCCATCATCCTCGTCTCCCTCCTCCAAGGAGGGAACCCCTGCTCATCTGTCCTCCGATGCTGATTTCACAGAATATCAGCGTTTCCTCGAGGATGGTGAGGGATCTCCTGATTTCCTCGTTCGAAGAGACAATACCAAGCGGGAGGCAGCGTGAATTCCTTGGTGAATTCAGTGCCCAGCATCTGGTGGTACCTTCCTGGCCTATCCCTTCCAGGGATCTATCCGGTCATGGCAGTCCCTGCGCTTCTTCCCAGCCCGGCGGACTGCCTAGCGTAGGTATTGTGCCCCCTCTGAGTCTCTAGGTTCCCTTCCAATCACGTCCTCAGGTTTGGTATACCTGGATACTCCTGGGCGCGTTGCCTGGCGCACGACCGCCCACCAGTTCGGACTCTCTCCAAATTAAGCCGTTGAGGGCGAAAAGTGTTCTCTTCTTCTGAAATGCGAGTGCATGTATTGCATCACATCAGGCTCACCACGCTGCCTACAACCCGGCCTCTGTGATGGAGTGATGTCCCAGCTGCTGGCATCTATGCCAATGCAAGACAAACCAGACAAGCCGTTGCCCTCTCACGCGGAGGCCTGGAGCTGGCAAGACACCAAGCAAGGGCATCTTATAGCGCCAATGGGGTGGCTTCCAGGCTTGCGGGGACAGCGATGCTGCATCAGGCGGGACGGCATGGCTCCGTCTTTCAGGTTTGTCACCCTGGCCGGCGTAGGGTGATTAGCTCCGCCTTCCGGGGACCCGTCTTTTCTCTTCAGAGCTAGGGAGACTTTTACAAGGAGGCTCCTCCGTCTCCTAGTCCTCGGGAGGCACCTCCTAGCTCTTCTCCCCTTAGGCTTTCTGAATAAGCCAGGGTCTTCTTCTGTTTCTCACCAACAGAAGGCTGGGGTCTTTCCCTCAGGGTATGACCTCTCCCCCTCCAGGGAAGAGGAGCAATACTCACCCAGGAGTAATGAATGGTGAAGATTGACAAGGAAGATAGGAAAATTACATTGCCTACGTAAATTCTTGATCTTCTCTTGTATCTTCTACATCATTACTACTCCCTTACCATCCCCTCAGTGGCCTCTTCCTGTGGCTTCTCCACCTCCCGTCTCCTTCCTCTCTCTGCATTTTATACTAAAATATAGGAAAACTGCTTCATTTTCCAAAAAAAAAAAAAAAAAAAATCTTCTGGGGGGTTAAAATCAGAAAAATTATTTACTCTAAGATTCATGGGCCATCTCGCGGATTGCATTGGCGATCAGACTGCACAACTATCTCTTGCTATTCTTATGGCAGGATACTCTGGGGTTGTTTGGCCTGGCTCAGGCTATTCAGTTTTGATCCTGCAGTCCGTTGTTCAGATGGTTGCCCTGAATCTAATCCCCTCTATTCTTGCCTTGCAGAGCAGAGGAGCAGTACGTCTGTTCCTTTCTCTTCTAAAAAAAAAAAAAAAAAATGCTGAGGAACTCTCTCCGACTGCTATAGGCATCTTGGTATCTGGGTCATGCATCTAGTTAAAAAAAAAATTTTTTATCTGTATAAAAAAAAAAAAAGGAAAAGGAGGAAATCAAACAAGAAGGCAAATGAGAAAGGTAGGCTATCCTTCTAAGCTGTTTTACTAAGTGGTTTCTCCCTTTAAGTGTCCTCCTGGACAATTTTACAGTAGAGCTCTGCTGACCATATCAATCTTAGCCAGCCTAAGCCTTGGCGGCCTTAGCCAGTCAGTCTGAGTCCCATTTCTATCTTGGAACGCCTGAAGGCTTACGATTTTCCATTTCTAAACCCCTGAGCAGCGCTCTCATGCTGCTGGGGTTTTATTCTTCCCCCTCGGCTGTCCTCCAGTTAAAGGCCTTCCCACGCCAGAGTCCGAGGTGGGTGTCAAGAACAATGGCATGTTGAAGATGAGGACTATGCTCTCCTGAGTCTGTCTAGCGGGTTCGGTGAACCTTCTCTTCAGCTCTATCTCTGGGGATTCTTGCTTCCCCTTTCGTCGAGCCTTCAGCTACAAGCTAACTATGCTCGTTCGGCATTCTGGTCCCTTCAACATCCCATCTCTCTCTTCTCTTTCTTCTTCTTCTTCTTTTTCTCATTTCCTTACTCATCTCTCCTCCTAAGTCACCCAGGTAGTAGAGGCCTGCACCCCCTAGGCTAGGGATGTTCTTATCTCCTCTGTCCTTCCTCCATCGAGCTTATTCCTTTTCAGTTCATTCTTCCTTGCTTTGCTATCCTACGGCTATCTTGCCTCGCTATCTATATTTTCTGCTTTCATTTTGCCTCTCCGGCTCACAGAACTAGAGTTGGAGGAGGAATTGATCTTCTGATGGCCTTCGCCTTGTCGATAAGCTCTCGAGGCGGGGCAGTTAGGCAACTTTTTTAAAAAAAAAAAGCTCCCGTGTGGCGTCGCGCGCCTCCGGCTTACACCCAGTAAGTAATGAATGGTGAAGATACAAGAGAAGATCAAGAATTACGGTAGGTACGTAATTTTCCTTTCAAGTCCCAAGGAAGAGTTGGGCTGCGGATGGGGGGTTTCAGGTGGAGAATCCCTTTCAGAAAGGTTTTTGAGACCTCCAACTGAGCCACAGGTTTCACATCCACTAGCTCGTGGTACGCAGAGATAGCTGAATTGTGGACCTTCAAGGAAGAGTACGAAAGACCGGAATCTGACAAGTGAAGGAGATATTCCATGACTTGCAGGGCAGAACAAGAGAAGGGGTTCCAACCCTTAGCAGTCACCCAGATGGAAAACCGTTTCCACTTCATGGCACAAGTGGAACGAGTAGAGGGTTTTCTTGCCTCGATGAGGACCTGAGCAACTCGGGACCCCAAAGTGAGAGATCGCTAGGTCTGCAGGAGCCATGCATGAAGATGCAGAGTCCTGAACCCTGGGTGTAACAATCGACCTTGATCCTGAGTCAGGAGGTCATGAGTCACTAGAAGTGGAACCAGTGGTTCCCTGGAGAGCTGTTGCAACAGTGGGAACCAGATCTGTCTCGGCCAGAGAGGAGCGATGAGGATCATCTTTGCCCTCTCTGCTTGAAGCTTGAGAAGGACCCTCTGTAGAATGGGAAATGGAGGGAAAGCGTACAAATATTTCCCTGTCCAAGAGAGAGACAATGCATCATTCCAAAAAGCACCATGCCCTGGAACAAGCGAGCAAAAGCTGGGAAGTTTTGCGTTGAATTCAGAGGCAAAGAGGTCGATTTCCGAACGCCCCCACGTAGGAAGATTGATTCTGCCACTTCCTGATGCAATTCCTACTCGTGAGCTAGGGTCCGAGACCTGCTGAGGCTGTCCGCCAGGACGTTTAAAAACGCCCGGAATGTGCAGGGCCACTAGGACCAGATGGTGCTGGACTGCCCAGTTCTACACCCGTGTCACTTCCCAGCACAGGAGGTACGACCAGGTTCCTCCTTGTTTGTTCATATACCAAACCACAGACATGCTGTCCGTTTTGGATTAGCAGTGATCCCTTGGGAAGGAGGGACAGGAAGGCCTGTAGAACATATAGGACCGCCTTCATCCCCAGAACACTGATATGCAAAGAAGTCTCCAAGCTGGACCACAGTCCCTGGGCTTGGTGTTCCCCTAGATGTGCTCCTCACCTCATCTTCGAGGCATCCGTGGTGAGGGAAGCTAAGGGTGCCGGGCTCCGGAAGGGAAGCCCCAAGGAAAGATTGTGAGAATCCATCCACCAATTCAGTTCTTTCTGAACCGCAGAGGAGACCGGTACTGAATGGTTCAGGTCGTCCAGAAGCTGATCCCACTGCACCCGCAAGGACCACTGAGTGACTCATGTGAAGTCTCGCCAGGGGAACAGTCGTGATGGAGGCCGCCATCAGGCCCAGAAGGTGCAGGACCTCCTGGGCCAGGATGGTCCTGAGGCAAGTCACTTTGGAGGCCTGACAGAGAAGGGTCTCCACCCTGTCTGGAGGAAGAAAGACTCTGCACTGGACCGTATCCAAGACTGCCCCAATAAACTGTAGCCTCTAGGCAGGGATGAGGGAGGACTTGGGAATGTTGACTGTGATCCCAAGTCTGATGAAGAGGTCCAGAGTGAAAGAAAGAGCCTCTAGCAAAGAATCCCTGGATGGGGCTGAAATCAGCCAGTCATCCAAGTAAGGGAAAACCACAATACCCCTGCGGCGCAAAAAGGCCACGACCACCATCAGGCACTTGGTAAAGACCCGTGGTGCCAAAGACAGACCAAAAGGGAGCGCTCGAAACTGAAAGTGCTCCCTCTGGAACCGAAAGTGCAGGAACCGGCGGTGACTGGGAAAGATAGGGATGAACGGGTAAGCATCCTGCATATCCAGAGCACAGAGCCAGTGGTTCTCCATAAGGAGTGGAAGGAGGCTGTGGAGGGTCAGCATCTGAAATGTTTTGCACTCGACAAACTGATTCAGCTGGCTTAAGTAGAGTATGGGTCTGAAGTCCCGACATTTTTGGAACCAGGAAAAAATGGGAGTAAAAACCCTTTCCTTTTTGCCAGAGGGGAACGTGCGCTATTGCTTCCTTGAGTAAGAGCGAGTTTACCTCTTCGCGAACAAAGAGGGCCTGGTCCCGCGAGTAGGAGGACTTTGGTGGAATTTCCAGAAACTCTATGGTGTGTCTGTTGGACACTAGTTGCAGGACCCATTCGGAGGTAATCGCACTCCACTCCTACACGTGAACCCCCCCCCCCCACCTGTTCCCCGTCATGAGACTGAGGAGGCAGTGGGGATGAGAAGCCAAGAAGTGGCAGGGCGTTCAGGGGTAGAACCCCCTGAACGTCTCTGGTTTTTGGAGGCAGGCGGGGTGGCTGTATCCGTGGCCTTATGCTTCCCCTGGCAGCGTGCCAGGCATTCTTTCTCTGCCTCCAGGTCTTTTTCCGAAAGGGCTGTTGCTGCTGGGAGCCCGATTGGTACATGGACCTCAAAGACCTAAGAGCAAGGCCCCTGTCCTGTAGGTCTGTGATAATGTCCTTGGTGTCCCCACCAAAGAGCCCCGAGCCCCTAAAGGGGGCGTCCTGAATTGCCGACTGGACTTCGTTGTCAAGTCCGGAGAGGCGAAGCCAGGAGTGCCGTCTAGGGGCAACGGCAGTTACCGAGGTACATGCCACCGAATCGACGGAGTAGTAAGTGGCGTGTAAGGCATGCCGACACAAGACTTTGGAGAGGCGAAGATCCTTGGCAAGTTCCTCCTTTAAGGGCAAGAGGTCCATGGACTGGGCTCGAGCCTCTAACCTGGCCAGGGTAGCCTTTTAGTGGGCCACATAGTTAAGGGACTGGAGGGCGCATGTGGCCGACGAATAGATCTTTCTCCCGAACTGGTCCATCTGCCTCGACTCTGTCTGGAGTAGAGGTGCTCATGTGCTTTGGCGCTGAGGAGCAGTCATGAGCAGCAGAGATGACCACAGAGTCAGCCTTGGGATGTGCCTTCAAGAATGGGGCATCCTTTGGCGCCCGGTAAAGTCTGTCCGCACGTTTGGGGACAGCCGGGAGAGAATGAGGCATCTGCCAGATGGTAGTGGTGAGGTGCAATCCAAGAAGGAATGGGGACCGGGGACAGAGACTCTAGGTCGAGGTGATCTATGAGCCTCTGTCTCATAGGGTCCTGATCCTCAGACTCCCAGTCAAAGTAATCCTTCATGGACCTCAGAAGGTCCGAAAAGGCAGGGTCCTCTGGTGGAGATTTCGGGGAAACCTTGCCTTCCGGGCCCTCAGGCTCCTCCGGGACCTCCTCTGAAGAATCATCAGCCCCCTCTAAGCTATCATCAGGACAGTGTCGGGTATCGGGAAAGGAAACATCCAGACGAGTCTACCCTGAGATGTGGACAGTAGCAATGGGGGAGCTGCTTGGGGAAGGAGACCGGGGAGACCATGGGAGTGGGAGCCTAGTCTTCAGGTCAAAGACCAACTCCGACAGAGCCCCTTGCCACCAAGACTGAATTAGGTCTTGAAACTGCAGCAAGGGGGTGGGTGGTTGAGTTGGCAGAAGCTGACGGGGAGAGGAGGAGGGGTGGAATTACCGGGTGAGGGTAATAACCCTGAAATCCTGATAAGAAGAGTAGGGATTAAACCCAGGGTAAACTTCAAAATGACTCCAGTCTGGAGGGGACCTGCGGGTAGTGGTCCCCAGGAACCCCCTGCAGGTAATTCGGGACAGTTCCAGAGTCTAGAAGTAATCCCTGTCGCCAGATCCCGCGGCAAGGTACCATCAGACCCACCATAGTATATATCAGCTGGGGGTCTGGTGTTGGAACAGCCATGTCAGGGAGACCAGCGTCGAACCGGCACCACCCGATCCGGCGCCGGAGGATCGGTGTTCGGGCTGGACGAAGGGGCCCTGTCGGCGGAACCTGATCCGGCATCGGGGCCAGAGGCTGAGGCCGGTCGAAAGGTCCAGGCTGCGGGACGTCTGGCGTCTGAGAGGGCGCCGGAATCCCGCCCGAAGACAGAGGAGGGGACTCCATGGTAAGGCCTGCTGGCTGAGGAGAAGCCTCCTTCTCTTTGACCCCGAGAGGGGAATGCGGAGATGACCCCGTAGCTTCCGACATATGTCGAGAGGTTCGCCGCTATCATTGCCAGAAGAACCCGCCACAGAGGTTGAGGGTACGGGCGAAGGAAGGGGAGGGAGAGGGGCTTTCTTCCTCTGGTTCCACTGGACATCGGGTAAGGCACCGTTAGGCCCCAACGTGGGAACCGCACCTGTGGGACTTGACAAGCCCCTGACCAGCATATCGACCGGTGCCAGCGAGTACCCAAAGCCTGAGTAGTCGACTTATTGGCCACCGCGCAATCCCCAGAGGAGCCGGGGGTCGACTTATTGGCTGTGGCGGTGCGGTCGGAGAAGGAGCCGACGACCGGCTGACCTGCCAAGGTCTTACCAGACTTACCATCCGATTTTCTGGGCAGCGCCTGGGCCTTGCTCGTCGAGGGCCACGAGTCGTCCGCGGAGCCCTACCACTCCCTGGATTTCTCCTTATGCTTCTTGGAAGGAAAATATTTTTCAGCCGAGGAGACTCTCAACCGGTACATCTTCTTTTCAAGGGAAGCCAGGCAGGCTTTTAAAAGATGGGCCTCCAAAGCTTGCTGTCTCCTTTTCCTTATGGCATGACTGAAGGACTGGCACTCAGGACAAGAGGAAACAGGATGGTCCAGGCCTAAACAGAGGATGCACTTGAGGTGACAGTCTTTGTGCGGGATCTACGTGCCACAAGATGAGCACTTCTTCTAGGATGAAGACATCAAGAAATAAAAATAAATAAATAAATAAAGGCAAAAAAAAAAAAAAAAAAACCATGCAAGAAACTTTCCATTCCCCTAATGGAAGTCTGCAATGCGATTGACCACGAGTGACGGGAAAGAACTGAGGAGGCGTGGGGACTGCCCAATATATACAGTCACACTGACACTGGTTATGTGACGTCGGGCGGGCAGTCCATCATCAGGTATTGCTAGAAAAATTTGCTGTATGGCCAAATGCCAGGTGGCGCCAGTCCTATATGTAATGCCTTACTGAAGGAACCCTCTCGAAGTAAGACCTTTCAATCCTTCTCCTCTTTCAAGCACGACTCACAAAAGGACACACAAAAGCTGTAGTTCAGCTGTAGGATGATAGAAAAGTTTTTAATTCATTAAATTCTCACCACAGCAGTGAAGCTACCACTACAGCCAAAGTTTCATGTTAATTAGACAAAAAAACAGGATTCCTTCTTCTAGGTGTTGAGTATCAGCCACAACTGGATGGCATCCCACACAGGCTGGGTCACAAGAACTGGCTGGTCCAGATGACCTAGGTGCTTAGACCACAGGCAGCCAGCTCCCACTACAGTTGGCACATCCGCGAACATACCCAATGGACTACGCTGATGGTGGATGCCATGTACCTCAGCAGCCTAAGGAAATCCCAGGCAGGATGTGAGCACCCAACCTGAAAAGATCTGGCAAAGAAGGTAAACTCCTGAGCCTGACCCACAGGGAGATGGGCCTTGGCCTGCAGGGAGTCTAGTACTGCTCAGATGAACTTGATTAGGCCTACAGTTAAGTCTAGTTCTGCCCTGATTAACTGATTACCTTCAAGGGGATCAGTTCGGACTTGTCCAGGTTGACGAACCGGCCCAAGTCTCTGCAGGTCTAAAAGGCCAGATCTCTGAACCACTTCACAGCCTCCTTGGATGGCCTGGTGATCAGCTAGTCATCCAGGTAGGGATACATCCTGATGTCCCTGCACTGCAGGAAGGCCTCCACCACTGCAATGCACCTTGTGAAGACCATGCGCGAGGACTAGAGGCTGAAGGGCATGACCCGGAACTGACACAGAACCCCCGTGCGGAACTGTAGGTATCACCAGTGGGACTGACGAACTGGGGTGTGCAAGAATGTAATCCGGAGGTCCAGGGAGCAGAACATGCCCTGCTGCAGGGGTGGTATGATCTGGCTCAGGGCGACCATCCGAAGCATGTGCTTCCACAAGAACTGACTGAAATCATGGAGATCCAGTATGGGATGCCAGCCCCCTCTCCCGTCTGTTTCGGGACCAGGAACTGCCAGACACCTACCCCTGATCTGTCAGGGCATCTGGCACACAGGCCATCACCCCTTTTGTAAGGAGCTGAGCAATGTCCTCCCTGAGGGTAGACAGTGTGTCCTGCAACATCAAGGACTCTCAAGGTGTGTGGAGTTAGCTCGAACTCTAGAGGCAACACTCTGCTTACCAGCTTCAGCACCCACTTGTCCGTAGTAATTACAGACCAATGTGGCAAGAAGTGACGTAGCTGACCCCCACTGGGAGCTGTATCAGGGACTGGAGATGCTCAGTCACTGGGCAACTTTAGTTTCAGACCCCCGGATTGGTGCCAAGGAAGGTCTTTTTAGGCTTCTGAGCCTTAGGGTCCTTTATTCAGTCATTTCTTCATTCATTCATTCTTTGGTAACCGGGTGAGACCCACTAGGCACAACCACCTGTTTTCAGGGGCGACCCTGGAGCAAGAAGCTAAGTGACTTGCTCAGAGTCGCACAATATGCAAGTAAAGGTTGTGGAATCAAATCTAGGTCTGCAGGATGTGCCAAGCTCATTCACAGCTTGTTACTCTAACCTCTAGGCTATACTGCCAGTCCTTCTGAGACTACTCCACAGAATGAAGGGTGGTGCTGGACTTCTCTATTCTGGTGAGATGTCCCTCCACCCCAGGGTTGAAGAGGTTGGTGCCCAGAAATGGCACAGTGGTCAGTTTGTGCTGTGCATCCAGCACGAAGGTGGAAAGCCGCAGTCAGGTTCTGCAAATCATCTCGACGGCTGATGCCACAGCACAAGCACAAGAGTTACCCATGTCCAAAGCCATATGGAGCTGTTGCTTAGCCAGCACTTGACCGTGGTCCCTGACCAATTTCACCTCGAGCTGCCACTCAGCAGGAAGGACATTATCCAGCAATCCCACCAGGGTGTGACCAAAGTTGGCCATCATCAAGGCGTAACACACCTGGCAGAGACCAAGAGAAGAAGCGGTGCAGACCTTCTTGGTCGTGTGGTCAAGCTTCCTAGACCCCTTGCCGGGGGTTTGGGGGGGGGGGCTTGGCCACATTCCCATGGCCACCAGAATTCCAGAAGGCCAAGTCTCAGACCAATCCTTGTCCAAGAACCCAGAAAGGGACTCTGCAGGGACTACGTACTTGTGAACCATATGGATGGAGGGCGCTGAGCAGAATGCTAGACACTGCCAAAGCTCCAGGGTCAGTCCCAAGACAGCCTCAGCCATGGGAAAGGCAACCCCCAGGGATCTGCCCCTGTCCAGGATGTCAGTGAATGGGGTACTTAGCCCACTTCTGCACTGGCTCAAGGGAAGCTGTGGACTCCGGGCAAAGAGGCAGGAGTAAAGGCTGGTGAACATGTCACTGGCGAGCCCGCAGTCAGAAAGTCAGGGTCTCGACAACAGCATGGATGAATTCTCGAGTCGAGAAATGACTCACTAATGGCCCTTGATCATTTTTCACTGTAAACCACCCGGGTGTCCTCGGACTGGTTTATTTCTACTGACTGAAGGCCTGGCAAGCCGGAAGCAGCACGGGAGACCTTCATCCGTGCTCCCACCAAGGGATGCGGTGGTAGCAGTTCCACCCTCAGGGGTGGGGAAGCAGATGCTGGCAACATCTGCCATGGCTGGACCAGAGAAGGCATGACTGGCAGCTGCCAGCTGAATACGGGTCCAGAGGGTAGAGCCCTACACTACCCTGCGATGGTCCACAGCTGCCAGAGGAGCTCCTCACAGCACCTACACATCTTTTAGCGGTGCCTCTCCTCACCCGAGGAGGTCGAAGAGCATAGATGCTGGTGCCTCCTGATTCAGCTGGATTGAAAGCACGAGTGACGCTTCGGCCTTGACAATCGAACCGGGGGCAGACACTGAGGGCAAGCCTCCAGAAGGTCATGATAGACCAAATGCCGAGCCATGTTCAGAAGCATCAGTTTCATTGGCACAACCACTGGTGAAGGCTGGTGCCAAGGTGATCTCGTCAGGGACACTGACCGAGCACATCCTCTGGGGTCTGGGAGATCAACTCATCGTCAAGCTCCTCCAAAAGCTGTTCAACAGGCTCAAGAAAAATCTTGATGGTCTGCTAAATCGGAGTCTAGGTCAACAAGCCCAACAGGGGAACCGAGAATGTCCTCAATCGAAGGCAGCTTGACCAATGGCGAGTGATCGGGGTAGTCCAGGTAACGGGGAATGCAATCTGTACTGGTCCCATGACCTGCTCCAGCGGCGCTTGTGCTTCTTTCCCTGGTGAGAAGGGTTCTTCTGGAAGGCCTGACATTTCATGGAAATCTTCCACGAAGGACCCTGCAACGCTGGCTCCAGCCAGGAGCAGCGCCGAGACCCACAAGGTACTCTCACAGCGGCAGCAGCCTCCTCATCAAAAGTCGCAATCTGGGAAGCTGACCCGGCAGCTGCGGAGGCCTTTCTGCAGCTTTTAGGTTGATCCTTGGGTTCCTGTTCTGAAGGTCGACCTAGGAAGAGTCTGGCCTTGCGGTTTTCCACCAACGCTGGAATCACTGCCTGACAAAGGCCACAGCCCTCCACACTGTACTGCCCTCCTAGTCAGTACAGGCAAGACATGTAGGTGCCAAGTTTTCTACGTTTCTGTCGACAAGTCATGAAGAACTTGAAACTGCACGATGGCTTCCCCTCTTCCATATCCAGACCTCTTATGGAAGTAGAGCTGGAACGAGCAGAAGAAATTGTAAATCAAAGTTGAAGAAAGTTGAAGCTTTCGCAGAAGCACCAACTCACAATGAAACCCTCAAATGCTGCTAGAGCTGCAAAGGAAGAGCCCTGTCCCTTCCATGGGAAAGAAATATCTGACATCACTGGGCAGAGCTGAATGATATGGCCCCCCCCCCCCCCGGGTGCTGGGAGGAGCTTAGCTTGAAGATGTTTGACGAATCAGACCATTCTGGAGAATCTGTCAAAAGTGTGGATAGTGAACGGTATCCATGCCCTTAGAAAAGATTTCTGAAAATAAACTGCAGACTGGGAGCAGCCCCATACTTGGGTGTGGGGTTCTTAGTGTGGACTGTTCCCCTTTAAAGCAATTATAAACAACATTAAAACAGCATACTATACCTTTCCTTTACTGTAATCCCAAAGCTTGAGGGTGCTGAAAGGCAATAGGAAAAACATGACATTAAAATGTGAACGGGCAGAAATTCAAAGGATGCATTTGAAATGCATGTTAGTAGTATCTGGTAAGAAAAATAGTTTAGTTTTTTGATTCAATTGTTTTTAAACAAGTCAAAAATCCAACCTTAGCAGAGGATCCTCACAAGAAACAGAGAAGCTTTTTCCTTTGCTAATTAATCTGCAAGGATAATAGAATGCTACATGCATGATTATTCTACAGCTAACCTAAAATTAACTTACTTTTATCACAATAACTTGTCACCTCTATGACACACGACAAAAAAATGAACAGTTAATTGAAAAAAGAAAAATTACTTGTCATAACAACAACTCATAAACAATATCTTCTCCAAAGAACACCATTCTTTGGTCTCAGCACTGAAGATGAAAAGAGCCATTGGGAACCAGAACTTCTGGGGCCAGAGGCATCAGTGCGTAGCACCAATCCATGGTGTCATCTGTACGCCCAAAGAGTATATAGCTGCACCAGCCCCATCTGCCTCGGTACCTCTTTTGTTTTGTTTTTAACCAAGGAGTAAGATCTACACAATCTATCTGAAAATTAGTAATAACACGAGGGCATAAGAGACCACTGGTCCCAGTTGGTAGGGACAACCATGACAACAACACGTCTTTACAGCCCATGCCCTTTTTTTGGGGGGGGAGATAGCATACATGGAACTGGAGTGGATTCTGGGGATGGAGGTTTCGTGTGTGGTAATCAAGAGAGAGACGATACCACTGAAGTTCTGGGGTTTCAGTTACAGCAAGTAACTTTTCTGTCTTCCAAGAATCCACCTTCTCCATAGAGTCGCACTCTCTGGTCTTTAACAGTCAGAAAATGTCCCCTGGACTAGGTAGGCTGCAGACCTAGGGCTCACAAAGAGAGTAGGCCTTGCAAAAGAGCCACTCAAACCTGCATGTTTCTTGGGAGTAAATATTCAAAGCACAGCATTTGGTGAAGGTGCGAACCCTAGTCCAGGCAGTAGCCCTACAAACATCTGAAATAAGGGACGACTGGAGCGAAGCCACCAAGCAAAATCTGCCTGTATTTGCAAAAGGAGGGACAAAACAGATTCGCTTTTGTGAAGACAACAAAGGTGGGGCAAGTTGTGGTAAAACTTGGTTTAACTTGTCTACTTCTTATTGAGTGAAGGGTAAATCTGAGAGCAGCCAGAGTACCCCTCATTTAGCGGCCATATTACAAGACCTGTGTCTAGCCCTGTAGTTTGGGAAGGGGTGCTGTCTGGCCTGCGGCCCCAGATACTTGATAACTGGAGGTGAGGCGGAGTCAGATTTGTGATGATAGGTTGGTTTTTGGCTGGTTATATAAAGACCAATTTTCCTGCAGGTGCTGCCTTAAAGAGCAGGTTTTGAGTTAAAAAATTTCTCCTCCCTTCCAACATATAATATAACACCCTCCAGTTTAGCCATTCCACTGAAAAGTTTAATTAGTTGAATGCTAAATTTTCTTAAAATGAACTCTCTCTGCCCCCCACCCCACACACTTTCACGTTTTGTGATGTCAGCTCAAGAATGCACTGGGGCATAGAATGGGGCAGATTTTCACTTTTTAATGCTTCCAAGTGCTGAATTTGAAAAAAGAAGGACACTGCTCAACTAACAAGGACTTGGTCAGTTTAGCGGTGGCCTTCCTGTCTCAAATTCAGCACTCAGAAGTATTAAAAACCGAGTAAATATTAGCCCCATTCTAGTCTATGGAGCGTGTGTTTTCCTCACTGCTAGCCCACTAATTCCGCAACTCCCCCTTTCCATCCTGATGCTCGCCATGTTTCTACCCCTGGCTCTCACTCTTTCCCTATTAACTCTTCCTGCTGCACCCACCCTTCCCTGTCCACTCCAGCCTGGCTAAAGTCCCACCCCATCCATAGTAGTGTCCCAATTACCTACCCCTCCTCTGTCGTCGTCATAATAAACAAGTACATGACTGCCATCGTCACTTTCTGTGGTTTTAGCCCAATTTTTCCCCTCAGTCGTCGGTAATATATCCCTCCTCTTCTTTACCTCTCTAACCTGCCACCCCATACAAGGCCTCTTTCCCCTATATGTGTAGTTGCCGGCTGCCTCACTCAAAAGATCTCTGCTTATAACACCTGTATGCCTATGGTTGAGTGTACATCTGCTGACTTCTTCAACTGTTAAATAATGCTTTTTTTTTTATTTATTTCAACCTTGTACTGTACTGTATACACTGCGTATACTTTTTCTTCCTTGTATATTATTGCTTTTTGTATACCTGCTTCTGTACTGTACTTTGATGCATTCATGACCAGGTCCACCTTGCAAATGAGCCTTGCTCAATGGTGCCCGCCTGGGTAAATAAAGATTTTGATTGATTGATCGAGCTGACATTACAAAATGTGAAAGCATGGGGGTGTGGCTCCGGGGGCGGAGAATGTTATTTTAGCAGCCAGCTCCACGGAGCTATTTTATGAGTGAATTTTAAGAAAATTTAGCGTTCAACTAAGTAAACTTTTCAGTGGAATGGCTAAACCGGAAGGTGAGTTATATTATATATTTGGGGTGGGGGGAAGACGCATAGAAACAGACTGACGGCAGATAAGGACCGCTTGGCCCACCTAGTCTGCCTATTTCCCTACCTACTGGATAAACTGCAGATCCTAGTTAACCACCCACCTATTTCTTCCTACCCCTACAAGAATTGCCTTATGTTTGTCCTATTTATTCTTGAATTCCCCCACTGTTTTTGACCCCACAACCTCCTCAGGTAGGCCGTTCCATGCGTCCACCACCCTCTCTGTGAAAAAATACTTCCTCACATTGCCTCTGAGCCGTCCCCCCTCGACCTTCAAATTGTATCCCCTTGTTCTTGCACATCTCCTTTTCTGAAAGATGCTATCCTCTTGGACTTTGCTGATTCCCTTGAGGTACTTAAAAGTTTCTATCATGCCCCCCCTCTCCCTCCTTTCCTCAAAGGTATACATATTAAGCTCCTGGAGTCTCTCCTCGTATAGCTTCTGTTGCAGACCCTGCACCATTTTAGTTGCCCTCCTCTGGACTTCCTCCATCCTGTCTATGTCCTTGCAGAGATGGGGTCTCCAGAATTGGCACAGTACTCCAGATGGGGTCTCACCAACTGTCTGTACAGAGGGATAACTTCCTGTTTTCTACTGGTGATGCCTCTCCCTATACATCCCAGTATTCCCCCAGCCATCCTACTGCCTTCTCACATTGCTTGCTAACCTTTAGGTCATCTGATATGATTACCCACAGGTCCCTTTCCATTTTGTTGTTGTTACTACCTCCCCAACTGTGTACTCTTCCCTGGGTTTTGTTTCCAGGTGCATTACTTGCACTTTTGCATTGAATCAAGCTGCCATACTTCTGAACATTCCTCCAACCTTGCCAAGCCCTTCTCATATCCTTTCACCCCGCCCGTGAATCAACTCTGTTACAGATCTTTGTGTCATCTGCAAGAGGCATACTTTCCTTCCAGTCCCTCTGCAATGTCACCTATAAAGACATTAAAAAGGACCAGACCCAGTACTGAACCCTGTGGTACCCCACTAGTAACCCCCCTTTCTTCAGAGTGGACTCCGTTTACTATTACCTTCCGTTTCCTGTTGTCCAGCCAATGTTTTACCCAGGCTACCACCCTGGGACCCACTCCCAGGCTGGCTAATTTGTATATTAATCTTGTGTGGGACTGTGTCAAATGCCTTGCTAAAGTCTAGGTAGGCCATGTCCACAGCCCCTCCCTGGTCTACTACTTTGGTCACCCTGTCAAAGAAATCTATTAGATTCGTCTGACATGACCTACCCGCTGTGAATCCATGCTGCCTTGGGTCCTGTGCCCCACTGGCCTATAGGTATTCAGCAATTCTTTCCTTCAGAAGTGATTCCATCATTTTCTCTACCACTGAGGTCAAACTGACAGGTCTGTAGTTTCCTGCCTCTGTCTTGCTCCCACTTTTGTGAAGGGGAATCACATCCGCCCTCCTCCAGTCCTCAGGTACCACACCATCCTCCCATGATTTGTTAAAAAGGGTAGTCAGTGGTGTCACTAGTTCTCCCCATAGTTCTTTTAGAATTCTAGGGTGAATCCCGTCAGGCCCCATTGCTTTGTCCACCTTCAGTTTTAGTTCTTTCAGAACCCTTTCTTCTGTGAAAGGACTGGGATCGACCCCTATCAAGAGTGCTTCTATTGATTGGATTAGGTACCTCCCCCTCCTTTTCTGTTGTGAATACTGAGCAGAAGTATTAGTTCAGTATCCCTGCTTTTTCACTGTCCCTCTCTGCCCACCCACCGTCCCCTTTATTCAGCCTCACTATCCCTCCCTTTGTCTTTCTTCGCTCCCTAATGTACCTATAAAATGTTTTTATCTCCCTTCTTAACCAAGTTGGCCATCTTTTCCTCGGTTTGGGCCTTTGCTATTCTGACTGCCTTCCCTGTCTCCTTTTGCTTTAACTGGTATAGTTCTCTGTCCTGCTCCTTCTGTTTCTCCTTATACTTCTTAAATGCTATCTTTTTCTCCCTAACCTTCCCCGCCACCTCTTTTGAGAACCATAGTAGTTTTTTCTTTCGTTTTACTTGTTTCACACAAAGGCTTGTTGCCTCTGTGATGACACTTTTGATGTTTCCCCATTGTTACTCCACCCCTCCTTCTTGCCTGTTTGCTAGTGCTTTTCTGAAGCACTCTCCCATTTTGACAAAGTCAGCCCTCCTGAAGTCCAGTACCCTCACTTTTGTATGGCTCGACTCTGCAGCTGAGTTTATCCTGAACCACACTGTTTGGTGGTCACTTGTCCCCAGATGGCTACCCACTTCTAGATCCGAGATCCTCTCTCTGTCTCCATTTGAGAGTACCAGGTCTAAGACTGCTCCCCCCCGAGTGGGTTCCAACACTAGCTGTCCGAGTCATGCCCCCTGCAGGGCATCGAGAATGGCCCTGCTCTTGGATATGGCTGCAGCAAAGGTGATCCAGTTAACATCTGGCATATTCAGGTCCCCCATCAACAATATCTCCCCTTTCTCTGCCATACTAAACATGCCTTCTATCATTTCCTTGTCCATTTCCTTCCCAAGACAAAGGTCTGTATACAACCTGTGCGGATTGTGGTGCCATTTCCAGACTCCAGAGTGACCCACAGTGCCTCCTCTCCTCCCTGTTTACCCTTTTGTTCCATTGCTTTGATACCTTCCCTTACATAGGGAGCTACTCCTCTTCTACCCTCCCTGTCCCTCCTGCACATCTGTGTACCCTGGTATGTTGACATCCCAGTCATGGTCCTCTGTGTACCATGTTTCTGTGACTGCCACGCTATCCAGACATCCCTCTTCCATCAAGGCCACTAGTTCAGGGAGCTTGTTACCTAGACTATGGGCACTGGTACTCCTTACCCTCCATTTTTTGATGGCCTTACCCCTTTTTGCCCCATCCCTGTCGTTACTGTCTCTCTATTTACTCCTGCCCTTCTCCCTAGTGACATCTCTATCTTGGTGCTTACCTAACTACCCTGATTTTTTTTGGGGGGGGGGGATTTCCTTGCTCCTTTTCAGTGCCTCCCCCCCTTGGCTAGTTTAAATGCTTGCCAATGAAACATTTAAACCTATCACCTAGGATCCTGGTTCCCCTCCTGGACAGATGCAGACCATCGCGCCACTACAAGCCTGCATCCTTCCAGGTGGACCCAAAGTCCCCAATGAAGCCAAAACCCTGAGCTCTGCACCAGTTTTTCAACCACTGATTGAATCCCATGGTACAGAGCACCCCAGCCTCACCCATGCCACAGACAGGTAGCACCTCCGAGAAGGTTACCGTGCGTGCCACTTGTCTAAGGCCCCTCCCCAACTCCACAAACTCCTTCATTGTTCTGATCCTTTTCCCAGCCAGGTCATTTGTCCCTAGGTGGACAATGACATCTGGCTCCCTCCCCCGTGCAGCTGCTCCCACGATCCTGAGGATTTGCTCCCTGTCCCTCCAAGCCATGGCACCAGGCAGGTACCTTACCTCCCTCTCCCATCGCTCCCCCAGTTCTACCCTCCTAACAATTTAGTCCCCCACCAGGAGTTGTTTCCTTTCCCTGTGGAGTCCTATGTTACCCTCCTGTGGGTCTCCTTTGTGGAGGTTCCCAGCATCCTCCTTGGTCTCCACTGTGGGTGCCTCCATAGACAAACCACATTCTGCCAGAATGGCATATGAATTGTGGAGAGGTACAACTGGAGGGATGCGCCCCTGTTCCACCACCTTCACCCTCCCTGAGCCTACTGCGGTCCAACCGCTCCACTTTCTTGGCAACCTCTGGCAGCGGTGGTGGCTCTGGTGGTCTCTGGGTGGGAGAGGAGGCCTCAAATCCTGGCCGACTCAGCCTGGAGATGAGCCTGCAGATGGGACAACACCGCATCCTCCAGAACATCTCCTGGAAGACTGTTGCTCCACAGCCACTGCACTGCACCACTCCCATCATGTCTTATTTGTGGCCCCTTAACTGTTTTGTATACTTACTCTCTCTCTCTCTCTCTTTTTTTTTGTAAATTTTTTTTTCTTCTCCCTACTTTCCTACTGCCTCCGTGCCCTTAAAGATCCTGATCTTCCTGTTCTGGGACAAGAAGTTCCTATACTCCTCAGTAGTCTCCTTCTTACTTGCTCAGAGTCAGATCTCCAGCAGCTGGGGGGTGGGGAAGCTTCTCTTTTCCTTCTAGGATGGTAAGTCTTTTGTGCCTCTGAGATCACTCCCTTCCTGCTCTCCCAAACAGGAAGTTGATGTTGTCAATCAAATCCTGTGCCTATGAAAGTAGAACAAGCTATGGGTGGGGAGGTGAAGAGGAGGGAGGGACATATAGTCCCAGTAGAGTAGTACAGTTCTAACAGCATCTCCTTCCTCTTGCTATTCTCTGCAAAAAGCTATCTAGGGCAGTTTTTAAATCCAAGACACCTGGCTTCCTTCTGCCTAAGCCACTCCCCATAATTCACAGTTTCCTTCTACACCTAGCCAACTGCACAGGTAACAATTCACTTCACCCAACTCAAACACACCAACACTTTTTTTTTGTTTGTTTGTTTTTTTACCCTAAATTGAATTTCCCAGTAGTAGAGTTCTAGTTCTTTAGTCCCAGTAGAGTAGTACAGTTCAAACACTTCCTTCCTCTTTTTAAACTCAAAACCTGCTCTTAAGCAGAATCTTCCTGTTATTCGCAACAGGAGAGACAAAAAAAGGCTCGCTTTATTGAAGACAACATAGGTGGGGGGGAAGCTGTGGTGAAACCTGGTTGAACCAGTGCATTTCTTATTGAGTGGAAGGTAAATCTGAGAGCATCAAAAGTAGCAAACATTTAGGGGCCATATTATAAGACCTGTATCTAGCCCTGTAGTTTGGGGGAGGGGTGCTAACCGTCTGGCCCGGGGTCTCAACTACTTGATAACTGACCTCCCACAGCCAACGGCACACCATCAGGAAGGGATCAAGTTCTGCATAAAAGCAGCTACTTCCAACCTGTCCCAGTGAGAGAGTGGAACAGGTGACTGGCATTGTAAGAGTCGGCAGGCGTCAGCAGAAGGAAGCAGAGAAGCGGAGGGCACTGCCAGTCGTCGAAGGCAGCAAGGTGCCTGTTCACGTCAGTGTAATACTCACTGCTGGGAAGGGTGGACAGTGAAAGGTAAGTGAAAATGGGAATAGGAGCAACACCCTATCTGGTATAGGAATATAAAAAGGTTTAAACAAGGCACAGGGGAGCACAAACAGAAATAAACAAAAAGGGGGAAACTAAAAACACCCCATCAGGGCCAAGGGTACAAAAGTATGTCCAGGTAACACAGGGAGAATAGAGGTTGTCAATGCTGGGAGCGGTGCAGTGCAATGGCTGTGGGGCAGCAGTTTTCAGAGAGACCTTCTGGAGACTGAGGTGCTGCCCCATCTGCACACACACCTCTCTGGGTTGAGACGGGAGGTCTCTGACTCCAGGCCAAGTTGGCTAGGATTCGGGGGAACTATTCCTCCACTCAGAGGCCACAAGGTCAGCCACAGTTACCTCAGAGGATGCCAGAAAGGAGAAACGGCTGGACTATGGTGGGCTCTGGAAGGGTTGGGGGTGTGTAGTGGGACAGAGGCACATTCCTCAATGGTACCACCACAAAATTCCCATGCCTCTCGGGCGGGACTTCCAGGAGGAATCACCTGCGGTAGTGACCAAGGGGAATGTGGGGCCCTCTATTGTGGAGACCCCAAAGAGGGTGGAAGAGGACCCCAGAGGAGAAGGAAGCCACTTTTTTTTTTTTTATACTTTATTTTTACTGATTTATCAGTCATATAACAAGTATTACATACAAACAGACCACCTTTACATTTGACTGTTGGGAAACAATTACATTTTGCATTTGTTGTATAGTGGTACATCATTTGAGGGTTACTACATTACTTAGTCACCAAAAATTAAGTCCATATTTACTGTTAGTGAGTCCATGAGCTACATGGGTTTTTCTTGATGCAGCAGGATTGACCAGCAATCTAGGCCAAACATTTCAGCGTCCCTATATGAGACTACTGTAGCCATGTATAAATGCTTAATGAAAAACATAAAAGCTGGTAATGAGTAAACAACCCCTCATTATAATATTTGAAATCTGCTTCCCCATCTCCCCCAGGACTCCATTAAAAGCTATATATTTTAACAAGTATTTGAAAACGAGAGAAAAAGTAGATCTGTATTAACATAAAGACCGATTTGCCACTACAATTGAGATACCATCTCCTTTATCTATTATATCAAACATATGAGACTTTTAACAACTGTTAACTTTGGTATCCCATAGTGTGGCATTTATATATTTACAGTCCAAATATAAAGAAAGACACCTCTTCCCCTCCTCAGGGTACCGATATTTCGGAACTTCCTCATCCTCCGAGACCTCTGGTTCTGCTCTCGATTCCGCCGCTCTGCATTCCGCCCACCTGCCGGCTTCTATCGGATCCGAGAAGATATAAGTTTTATTTTGGTAAGCGATCCGAAGCCACGCTGGAAATATAATTGTATGTGGAATGTGGAGATCTCTAATCACTCACCTTACTCCCTCGAACTTTTTGCGCCTCTGCCACGTAGCATAGCTAATGTCGGGAAACAGATGCACAGGGTTTTCATTCTACAACAATGGGGCTACCCTGCGTGCAAATTGAAGGATCTTATCCCTGGCTCCAATGCTTGAAGTTACAAGCATCAGAGTGTGTGGTTCTTCGTTGTTTACTGCTCTTCCACGTGGGGTCACCCGGTAGGTTTTTTTGAATAGCTCAGTCCTCCTGTGTTCCCTCTAGAAGTAGTCTTTCTGTGAGCCATTCCTGAATGTTCATAGTGAGGTGATCCCCTTCCAGGCCCTCCGGCAGTCCAGTTATTCGAATATTTATGGCCTGAGAAGCGTTTTCAAGTGCCTCTAGCCTTGCTCGAACATGTTGCAGTTCCTTCGCTATTAAAGCTGTGGCTCCGGTGGATGCATCAGCTTGCTTACTAATTTGTTTAATTTCTCCCTTCATGCCATCTACTGAAGTTTCAAGAACCAGAACCAGACCGTTAAAAGCATCCATTTTCTGATTTAGTATGGAGATAGAGGTGATTAGGGTTTGCATTTTAGACCCCAAAGTCAGTGTTTCCCCGGAGTTAGAGGCCTCCTCAGGCTGCGTGGTTTCTTCAGGTCTACCAGTCCCTCTAGATTTTCCAGTGGTTCCAGACTGTTTGTCTCGCTTAGTATTACCCATTTTAAGGTAAAAAGGGTCACTCTTTCCAATGGTGTAGTCAAAATTCAATTTAGGAGTCAGCAAAAGGGTGGATTAGGGCAGATTTCCAGACTATCTGCACAGAGCTCTGAAGAGTTGCTGTTAGTTGCTTGGGCTCAACAGCCCCCTCCCCCAAAGAAGGCAACTTCTGATGGGGACTCAACTGTGAGGGGACAGATTTGGGAGTAGGAAAATGGGAAGGCATGGGGCTGAGGGATGGGAGAAAATCAGGCACATTGCTACGGCAGCAGGATGGGAGGGAGAGCTGGATGTCACTGTCCACCTGGGGACTAATGAACTGGCTTGGGAAGGGGCCGGGATAGTGCAGGGGGAGTTTAGGGAGCTGGAAAGGTGTCTTTGGTAGCTCACTCAGTGGCTTTCGCCGAGGTGCTGCCTGTCTACCACAGGGGACAGGAGAGGGAACTCCGCACCAGGAGCTTCAACTCATGGCTGATGCAGAGAGGAAGGTTTCAGCTACACTGGGGAATGGGGACCCACCTGGGAGAATAGGGCCTATACAAGGGTGATGGCCTGCATCCATCCGGGAGGGAAACCGCAGTACTCAGTGGGCGGTTTAAATGTTACTTCGAAGAACACTTAAACCAGCCGGGGTTGGGGGGTGGCAGAAGGAATCAGGTAGTCAGTAACTGCCTCTCTCCACAGACTGAAGAGTGTAAGGAGAACCCAAGGTGAAAGGAATCCGCCAGGGTGCAAATTAATAAAAGGCGCAGGGTGGTAGAGATAGAGGGGAAAAGGAACAGGAGCATTAAAAAGAAATGGGAAGGAGGGAGGGCAAAAAGGAAGAAAAGACGGCAACAAGTAGAGTGGAATCAAAATCTGGATAGTCATGTGTGCGAATCCTAGAAGTCCAGGATATAAGATTCCGGACCTACAGGCCATCATGGCAGAGGCTGACCAGGATATTGTGGCCATCAGTGAATCATGGTGCACTGAAAACCATGACTGGGACATGGCCATGCTGGGCTATACTCTTCAGAAAGGACCAGGTGGGAAAGAAAGGAGGAGGTGTTATGCTTTATGTGAGGGAAAGCATAAAAGCCACAGAGATGCAGGGAATACAGGGGGAGGCAGAGGTAATGTGGGTTTCCATATTGATGGGAAATGGAGCCACTATTTGCACTGGAATGATCTACGGATCTCCAGCACAGAGGGAGGAATTAGATAAGGTACTGTTGGAAGCCACTGGCAAGATGGCAGAAAAGGGCGAGGCGCTGCTGATGGGGGACTTCAACCTGCCAGATGTGGATCGGAGCCTCCCAGCAATGGCTTCAGTTAAAAGCAGGGACACGCTGGACTCTCTGCAGGGGGCATTCCTCAGGCAACTAGTCAGTGAACCCACATGTAATGGGGGCAATACTGGACCTGGTACTCACTAACAGGGACAGTGCTGCAGATGTCAAGGTGGGAGGTCACTTGGGGACCAGTGATCACCGTACAGTGTGGTTCAATTTAAGGACGGCTGCAGAACTGAACCACACAAAGGTGAGGGTCCTGGACTTTAGGAGGGTAGATTTTAAAAAGATGGGTGAATGCATCAGGGATGGCCTATCAAGGGTGGGGTGGAGGAACAGTGGGTGAAGATAAAAGGGAGCATAGTAACATAGAAATACAGACTGAAGGCAGATAAGGACCGCTTGGCCCACCTAGTCTGCCCATTTCCCTATCTACAGGATAAGCTGCAGAGCCTAATTAACCAAAAGCCAATTTCTTCCTACCCCCCTAAAGAATTGCCTTATGTCTGTCCCATGCATTCTTGAATTCTTCCCCAGTTTAGACCCCACAACCTCTTCAGGAAGGCTGTTCCATGCATCCACCAAACTCTCTGTGAAAAATACTTCCTCACATTGTCCCTGGCCATCCCCCCATCTTCAAATTGTGTCCCTTGTTCTCGTGACATCTCTTTTCTGAAAGATGCTACCCTTTTGGACTTTGTTGACTCCATTGAGGTACTTAAAAGTTTCTTACCATGCCCCCTTCCTCAAGGGTATACATATTAAGCTCCTTAAGTCTCTCCTCGTATGGCTTCTCTTGCAGACCCTGCACCATTTAGTTGCCCTCCTCTGGACTGCCTCCATCCTGTCTATATCTTTGTGGAGATGGGGTCTCCAGAACTGGCGCAGTACTCCAGATGGGGTCTCACCAACTGTCTGTACAGAGGGATAACAACTTCCTGTTTCCTGCTGGTGATGCCTCTCCCTATACATCCCAGTATCCCCCCAGCCATGCCTACTGCCTTCTCACATTGCTTGCTAACCTTAAGGTCATCTGGTATGATTACCCCAGGTCCCTTTCCATTTTTGTTGTTACTACCTCCCCCTGCATTGTGTAATCTTCCCCATGGTTTTTGTTTCCCAGGTGCATTATTTTGCACTTCTTTGCACTGAATCCAAGCTGCCATACTTCTGACCATTCCTCCAACCTTGCCAAGTCCCTTCTCATCCTTTCCACACCTCGTGTATCAACCCTGTTGCAGATCTTTGTGTCATCTGCAAAGAGGCATACTTTTCCTTCCAGTCCCTCTGCAATGGTCACTTATAAAGACATTAAAATGGACCAGACCCAGTACTGAACCCTGTGGTACCCCACTAGTAACACCTCTTTCTTCAGAGTGGACTCCATTTACAATTACCTTCTATGTCCTGTTGTCTAGCCAATGTTTTGAGGCTACCACCTGGGACCCACCCAGGCTGGTTAATTTGATTATTAATCTTTTGTTGTGGGACTGTGTCAAATGCCTTGCTAAAGTCTAGGTAGGCCATGTCCACAGCCCCTCCTTGGTCTACTACTTGGTCATCCAGTCAAAGAAATCAATTAGATTTGTCCAACATGACCTTCCTGCTGTGAACCCATGCTGCCTTGGGTCCTGTGCCCCACTGGCCTCTAGGTACTCAACAATTCTTTCCTTCAGAAGTGATTCCATCACTTTCCCTACCACAGAGGTCAAACTGACAGGACTGTAGTTTGCTGCCTCTGTCTTACTCCCACTTTTGTGAAGGGGAATCACATCTGCCTTCCTCCAGTCTTCAGGTACCACACCATCCTCCCATGATTTGTTAAACAGGGTAGTCAGTGGTGCCACCAGTTGTCCCCTTAATTCTTTTAGAATTCTGGGGTGAATTCCATCAGGCCCCATTGCTTTGTCCACCTTCAGTTTTAGGAGTTCTTTCAGAACACTTTCTTCTGTGAAAAGACTGGGATTGACACCCCTATCCAGAGTGCTTCTGTTAATTGGATTAGGCACCTCCCTCTCCTCCTCTTTTGTGAATACTGAGCAGAAGTATTCGTTCAGTATCCCTGCTTTTTTACTGTCCCTCTCTGCCCACCCACCGTCCATTCTATTCAGTCTCACTATCCCTCCCTTTGTCGTTCTACGCTCACTGATGTACCTATAAAGGGTTTTATCCCTCTTAACCGAGTTGGGTATCTTTTCCTCAGTTTGGCCCTTTGCTATTCTGACTTCCCTCCCTGCTTCCTTCTGCCTTAACTGGTACAGTTCTCTGTCCTGCTCCTTCTGTGTTTCCTTATACTTCCGAAATGCCATTTTTTCCTCCCTAACCTTCCCCGCCACCTCTTTTGAGAACCATAATGGCTTTTTCTTTCGTTCCGATTTATTTGCTTCACACAAAGGCTTGTTGCCTCCATGATGGCAGTTTTGATGTTTCCCTATTGTTGCTCCACCCCTCCTTCTAGACTGCTTGCTAGTGCTTTTCTAAGGAACTCTCCAATCTTGCCAAAGTCAGCCCTCCTGAAGTCCAGTACCCAAACATTTGTATGGCTTGAATCTGCAGCTGAGTTTATCGTGAACCACACTGTTTGGTGGTCACTTGTTTCCAGATGGCTACCCACTTCTAGATCAGAGATCCTCTCACTGTCCCCATTTGAGAGTATGAGGTCTAAGATTGCTCCCTCACGAGTGGGTTCCAAAACTAGCTGAGGCATGCCACCTGTAGGGCATCGAGAATGGCCCTGCTCTTGGATGTGGCTGCAGCAAAGGTGCTCCAGTTAATATCTGACATATTCAGGTACCCCATCAACAGTATTTCCCCTTTCTCTGCCATCCTAAGAATGCCTTCTATCATATCCTTGTCCATTCCCTCCCCCTGACATGGGGGTCTGTATACAACCCCTGTGCAGATTGTGGTGCCATTTCCAGTCTCTAAGGTGGCCCACAGTGCCTCCTCTCCTCCCTGTTTACTCTTTTGTTCCGTTGCTTTTATCCCTTCCCTTACATAGAGAGCTACTCCTCCCCCTCTTCTACCCTCCCTGTCTTTCCTGTAGGTTGTGTACCCTGGTATTTATTTATTTAGTTTTTGTTAACCGGGTAAGCACCATAGCCAAGACATGACTATTTTCAGGCACGACCTGGGAGGTTACAATGGGTAGGAGAACTTTGAGAAACATACATTTGCCATACATACATTTTGCCAAAACTGGGAAATGACTACATTGAATATAGCGCAAGAAACAAAATTACACAATATAAGCAGGAAGAATACATACATTTTGATTTTAGAGGTTCTTCAAAGACGTAGAGATTTCACAAGTGGCTGGCATGCGTGACCAAAAGGAATAACAGTAATATGTCCTACTGACTAAACTTATTCCTTTTATCAAAGCACTGGATTGAGAGCAGTTTGACACAGATAACGCATACCACATAAGTGCTTATAGTCCGAGCTAGAAGAGGTAGACAGCGAAATAGTACACAGCAGTTAGGGGTATGAAGGAGAGGGAGATTTATGCCGGGTTCAAGGGGGTTTGAAGCAGGTACAGGAGACATTGTTAAATAGGAAGAAGTGAAGATTACTTTTAAACAGGGTATGTGTAGGGGTTTGGCGAATCTCAAGAGGCAGGGAGTTCCATAGTTTGGCCACTGAGTAAGAAAAGGCAAGTGTGCCTTTGTTGGATTTACATCTTGGTATTTTCAACAATCCTTTATTGGCCGAGTGGAGGCCATGGGAGGGAGGCAACGGAGTTAACAGGGAGGCCAGCGAGACTGGGATGTTTGTTCTGATGATATTATCGGACAGTGATCCAAGAGCGAAAGTACGAGCATCAGAAGGGGGCAGCCAGTTCAGATCAGCGTAAAGCAAACAGTGATGTTTCGACCACGGAGAAGCTGAGGCATACCTACATATGCTGTTGTAGGTGGTATGCCACTTCCTTAGGAGAGCTGCGGATGCATTGAGACAAGTGACAACCCCGTAAGATAAAGCCGGGAGTAAGATCCCACGGGCTATGGCTAATCTTGCCGTCTGCGTTAGGATGTAGCTGGTTCTATAGGCTACACCAATTTTAGCATTAGCTGATTTACAAGTAGACATAATATGCTTGTCAAAGTTAAGATTCTCATCAAGTAGTAATCCTAGATATTTAAACGAGCGAAATGAAATCAGGGTCATTCCATCCTGCCCTGCGACTTTAAAGAGATCCCGGTTGTTATTTAATTTAGATGCAGAGCCAAACAGCATCATAACCGTTTTTTCAGCATTAAGATGAGCTTGTATTGGAAGAGCCATGACTGAATAGATTTGAAAGCAGTAGTGAGGGTCAAGTTGATATGGTGTATATTTATCACTACAGTATAAGACTGTCATCTGTGTACAGTATAGCCGAGCATTCAGGGATGTGTAACGAGATATTAATAAAAAGAGAAGAGAAGGGGACCTAGAATTGATCCTTATGGAACACCTAGGTTAACAGTCATCAAGCTGGAAACAGCAGAGTTAAATCTAACAGACTGAGTTCTGTCACAAAGATAGCTATTGAACCAGGCTACCGAGGTTTGAGAGAAACCAAGGGCTAAGAGACTATCTAAAAGAAGAGAATGATCATCCCAGTCATGGTTCTCTGTGTACCATGTTTCTGTGACTGCTACGATATCCAGGCATCCCTCTTCCATCAAGGCCACCAGTTCAGGGAGCTTGCTGCCCAGACTACGGGCACTGGTACTCATTACCCTCCATTTCATGATGGCTTAACCCATTTTTGCCCCATCCCTGTCCTTGTTCCCTTTGTCATTTTCTCCATTTACCCCTGCCCATCTCCCTATTGACATCTCTATCTTGGTGTTTACCTCACTTACTACCCTGATTTTTTGGGGGGGGTCTAGGATTTCCCTGCTCCTTTCCAGTGCCTCCCCCCTTGGCTAGTTTAAATGCTTGCCAATGAAGCATTTAAACCTATCACCTAGGATCCTGGTTCCCCTCCTGGAGAGATGCAGACCATCATGCCAGTATAGGCCTGCATCCCTCCAGGTGGACCCCCAGTCCCCAATGAAGCCAAATCCCTGAGCTCTGCATCCGTTTTTCAACCACTGATTGAATCCCATGGTGTGCAGCACCCTAGCCTCACCCTTGCCATAGACAGGCAGCACCTCCGAGAAGGTTACCGTGCATGCTTCTTGTCTAAGTCCCCTTCCCAACTCTACAAACTCTTCCTGCACTGCTCTAATCCCTTTCTCAGCCAGGTCATTTGTCCCTAGGTGGACAATGACATCCAGCTCCCTCCTCCGTGCAGCTGCTCCAGTGATCCTGAGGATTCGCTCCCTGTCCCCCAAGCCATGGTGCCAGGCAGGCACGTTACCTCCCTCTCCCCCCCCTTCCTCCCCCAGTTCTACCCCCCTAATAACAGAGCCCTCCACCAGGAGTTCTTTCCTTCCCCTGTGGGGTCCCATGCCACGCTCCTGTGGGTCCTCCTTTGTGGAGGTTCCCAGCATCCTCCTTGGTCTCAACTGCGGGTGCCTCCATAGAGGAACCACACTTTGCCAGAACGGTATATGAATTGTAGAGAGGTACAACTGGAGGGATGCGCCTCTGTTCCACCACCCTCACCCTCCCTGAGCCCACCGTGGTTCAACCGCTCCTCTTTCTTGGCAACCTCTGAGGCAACGGCAGTGGCTCTGGCGGTCCCTGGGTGGGAGAGAAGTCCCCCAAATCCTGGCCAACTCAGCCTGGAGATGAGCAACCTCCTCCCTCAGCCCAGAGAGGTGCCTGCAGATGGGACAACACTGCATCCTCCAGAACGTCTCTTGGGAGACTGCGGCTCCACAGCCACTGCACTGCACTACTCCCATCATGTCTTATTTTGGGCCCCTTAACTGTTGTTTGGACTACTTACTCTTTCTTTTGTTTATTTTGTTTTTTTCTTTCTTTCTTTGCGTCAATACAAGTGAGCAAAAACAAGGGAAAAAAGAGGCTGCTATGGTTCTCAAAAGAGGTGGCTAAAGAGGTAAAAGCTAAAAGGGCAGCCTTCAGAATGTATAAGGAGACAGAGGGAGGAGAATAGGGAGGTGTATCACGGTAAACAGAGTGAAGCACAGAAAGCAGTAAGGAGTGACAACAGTGCAAACTGAAAACAAAACAGCCCAGGAGGTGACAAAAGGACAAGATTTTTAGATATGTAAGTGAAAAGACGAAGACCAGGGTGGGACTGTAAGGTTAAAAAGGTGTGGGGAGAGACTGTGCAGAGGTGGACCAGGAAAAGGCAGATATTCTCAACAAATACTTTTGTTCAGTGTTCACAGAGGAAGGAGGAGAGGAGGGGCCACAAAAAAGTAACAAAAGCTATGGAGGTAGGGAGGTGGACACTAGTCCTTTTTTGGAGGAGAGAGAGTCCTGAAGGTACTTGTTAATCTGAAGGTGGACAAAGCAATGGGGACAGATGGGGTGCATCCACAGGTATTGAGGGAGCTCAGGGAAATACTGGCTGCACCTCTGACAGTCCTATTTAACAGCTCACTGGAAACAGGAGTGGTTCCGGAGGACTGGAGGAGGGCGGATGCAGCCCCACTACACAAAAGTGATAGAAAGGAGGAGGCTGAAAATTATAGGCCAGTCAGCCTGACATCAATAGTGGTGAAGTTAATGGAATCACTGCTGAAGGAAAGGATTGTGGAATATCTTGAATCCAGTAGGCTACAAGACCCAAAGCAGCATGGTTTAACAAGGGGGAAGGTCATGTAAAACAAATCTGATAGATTTCTTTGACTGGGTGGCCAAGGAACTAGATGAGGGTGGAGTGGTGGATATGGCCTACCAAGATTTCAGTAAGGCATTTGACACCATTCCTCATAGGAGATTAATAAGCAAGCTGGGTAGCTTAGGAGTGGGCCTGCCTCTTTGTGCATGACACCAAAATCTGGAAAGGAGGAGGAGTAGAGACCTGAGAAAACTATAGGAGTGGTCAAGGGTATAGCAGCTGGGTTTCAATGCGAAAAAGTGCAGAATAATGCACTTAGGGTACAAAATGGGTAGAGTGGTATTACGAACATATGAAAATTGCAGCAGAAAAAGGTCATAGTGGTCTATCGAGTGTGCAGCTGCCCCTTCACTTCGCCAAGTCTCACCCCTTCTTGAAGCATTCCACTGTGTTACATGCCACCACCTCTGCTGGAAGTGCGTTCCACGCTGCCACCACCTTTTCTGTGAAGAAATGCCTCCTGAATCTACTCCCCTCCAGTCTCATGTCACGTCCCCTAGTCTCTCTCCCCACCCTCCTCCTGAGCAGACCCCTTGTGTCTGTTCTGATTATCCCCCTTCATGTATTTGAAGGTCTCAATCATACCCCCCATCCCTCCTTTCCTCCAGCAAGTGCATGTTTAACTCTCAGTCTGCTTTATATGGCAACTCCCCAGACCTTGAATCATTTTTGTTGCCCTATGCTGCACCCCATCTAACAGCCTAATGTCTTTTGCAGGAACGGGTGCTAGTACTGCACACAGGAATCCAGGTGGGATCTAACCAACGATCTGTATAAAGGCAGAATCACCTCCCTTCTTCGAGGTTATGCCCCTTGCTATGCATTTGCAGCATTATGTTGGCCTTCGCTGCTGCCCTCCTGCATTGCATGGAATTGTTCATAACCCTTGTGATGAGCACCCCCAGATCCTTCTCCTCCTTTGTGACTTCTAGCCTCACACCACCCAGATGGTAGCTTCCCTTCGGATTCTTTGTTCTAAGTGCATCACTTTGCATTTTTTTTTTGGTACTGAACCAGAGTAGCCATCTGCCTGACCATGCCTCAAGTCTTGCCAGATCCTCCTGTAGCCCCCGCCACCCCTTCTGGTCATCCATCAACGCCCCTATCTTGGTGTCATCTGTAAACAGACTGATCTTGCTGCTGATGCCGACTGAGATGTCTGCAATAAATGTGCCCAACAGCCATGGCCCCAACACTGACCCCTGTGGGTCCCCACTTGTCACAGGCTTGGGGGATAAGAACTCCCCTCTTACCACCACCCTCTGCTGCCTATCCTTTAGCCAGTTCTCCACACCCCCCACCAGTTTTGCTCCCGCCCCTGTGCCCCGTAGTTTACTTCCAAGTCTCCCATGTGGTACTGAATCGAAGGCCTTACTGAATGTACAGGACATCCACTGCAGGGCTCCCATCAATCTGCCTAGTTACCCAGTCACAGTAGTCCACTAGGTTAGTCTGGCATGATTCGCCCTTGACGAAGCCATGCTGCCTCCTGTCCTGCACCCCGCTGACCTCCAGTAGTTCCACTAGCCTCTCCTTTAGGATGGTCTCCATTACCTTTCCCATTATGGACGTCAGGCTTACTGGCCTATAGTTCCTGGTTCATTGTTGGATCCACCCTTGTGGAGGGGAACCACATGAGCCAGTCACCAATCCTCCGGCACACACCCTGAGTCTAGAGACGTATTAAATAAGTCTGCCAAGGGCCAGCTAGGACCTCTGCAAGCTCCTTCAGTACCCTTAATTCCTCCTACACCCTATCCACTGTGATTTCTCTGTCCGTCAGCCCCCCCCCCCAATCTGTGTTTATCCCTTCTTCTACTATGGGAACTGTCCCCCTCTTCGTAAAGAATGAACAGAAGTAGTCATTAAGTATTTCTGCCTTTTCACCCCCCTCTTCCGTCCATCCCCTTCTTCTTAATTCTCACAATTTGGTCCTTGCAACTTCTTTTCTCCCTGATGTGTCTAAAGAAGTCCTTCTCCCCTTTTTTAATGCCTTGCGCCGGCCTGAGTTCCCTTGATTCCTTGGCTGCCCTTACCGTCCTGGTCACTTCCTTTGCTTCTTTAAGATACACCTCCCTAATCTCCTCTCACCTCAATTTTCTGAATCTCCTATATGCTGCCTTTTTCCTCCTCACCCCATCTAACACCCCTTTGTTTATCCAGCTGGGTTTCTTCCCCCTAGCCCTTTTAGTCTGGGCCCTGCAGCAGGTATCTGTTGCCTCCACTAACCTCCATTTTATCAGGTCCCACCTTTGGTGTGTGTCCATATTTGGCTGAATTCTGTCCAGAAACCCCTACACCACCTCCCCCATCCTCCTAAAGTTGGCGTTCTTGAAGTTCAGCATCCTTGTACCAGATGCCTCCTTCTCTTTAGCCAACTATAACTGGAACCAGACTGTCCTGTGGTCACTCCCTCTAGTGGTTCCTCCACCCTCACGTCCCTCACCCGTTCCCCATTTGTTACTACGAGATTGAGGGTGTTCCTTTCCCTAGTTGGTTTGCTGACCAACCGTACCAGAAAATTATCCTGGAATGCTTCCAGCATTACCCGCTCCCTTCTGCATATTGTGGTAGATGTTTCCCACTCTACCCCTGGCAGATTGAAATCCTCTACCACCACCACTCCCCCCTTCCCAAAGTTCTTACCTGCTCTGCCAGTACCCTGTCCTCCCATTCAGATTGGGATGGTGGCCTGTACACCACCCCAACCTCAGTGATCTTTTTTTGGGATCCTGGAGTTGTACCCACAGAGCCTCTGCATCCCCCTCTTCCCGTACAAACTTTAATCCTTCCTTTACATACAGCGTCACCCATCCCCATCCCTCCCCTTCTCTCTATTCTTTCGGTATAGCCTGTACTCTGAAACTGTCATGTCCCAGTCATGGATTTGGGTAATGACGTCCACCAAGCAGCAGAGACTTGGGGGTAATCATATTGGATGACCTAAAGGTGGCCAGGCAGTGCAACAAGGCAGTAGGGAGGGCAAGTGGGATGCTGAGGTGCATAGGGAGGGGTACCACTAGCAGAAAGAGGGAGGTGGTGTTGTCTCTGTATAGATCACTGGTAAGAACCCACCTAGAGTATTGTTTCCTGTTTTGGAGCCCACATCTCTGGAAAGACAGACAGAGTGGAGGCAGTCCAGACGAGGGCAACTAAAATGGTGCAGGGTTTGCATCAAAAGCCCTATGAGGAGAGACTAAATGACCTCAATATGTACACCCTGGAACACAGGAGTGAGAGGGGAGACATGACAGAGATCTTTAAATACCTTGGGGGGGGGGGGTAAATAAGGTACAGGAGAGGAGTATCTTTCAGAAGAAAAGGTGCTCAAGAACAAGGGGACATGCTATGCAGCAGGAAGGGGGTAGATTCGGGAGAGATGTGAGGAAGTACTTCTTCACAGAGAGGGTGGTGGATTCCTGGAACAGCCTTCCAGCAAAGGTGGTGGGGCTCAAGAATGCATGGGATAAGCACAAAGGAATCATAGCGGAAAGGAAGGGTGGAGGGAGAAAGAGCTGTGGATCTGGCATGGTCTGATGTAAAAGTGTAGGTAGGGAGAAATGGGCAGACTGGATGGGCCAAGTGGTCCTTATCTGCTGTCAACCTCTATGTTTCTAAGGTAGTCACTGCTCAGGAGGAATGAATGAGCTCTAGCAAAGTCCTCCATTGCTGTCCTGCTAGTGTGTAGCAGTGGTGGCTGCAACTGACAATCCAATTAGACAAGAACTTTTTGGAAACAGAAACACCACTTCATTGGGATCAAAGGAGACAAACAGCTGAGAGGCTTGACTGTAGTCTTTGGTTCTACCAAGGCAAAAGCTGAGGGTTCTTCCAACATAGAGAGTGCTGCACCACTCCTCCTGGGTTCTCCAGCTTGAAGAAGAAAGATGGAACTCCAGCACCACCTTTGGCAGTAATTTAGGATTTGTGCAGAGTATCACCTTATTCTTGTGGAAAACCATGCACGGAAGATCCATCACCAGGGTACATAGTTGAGAAATTGTGTGCAGAGGTAATGGCCACAAAAAAATGAAAACTACATACTCACTGTAATTCCTGATCTTCCAGAATATCGTTACCATTTATTACTGGTGGGTCTGTGCCATAGGCGCTAAGAACCCGTGGCAGTGTACAGCTTTAAGATTTTAGAGCTTGGGGACCAACGTCAGGGATGGCACCATCCATGAGGGCGACGCATGATGTGGCGCTCGCAGGCTGGCCAGCAATAGATGCCAGACCCCTGCTGTCCAAAGTTCTGTTCGCCAGGAGAGGAAACATAGGGTAAGAAAAAAGAGAAGATGGGGCAAGGTTGCCCAAGGGATAGAAAAAGGATCTAGGATATAAAAAGAACAAAGCAATAAAACCCAGCTACCAGAGAGGAGAAAGAGGAGGTTGGGAGGGAGGGCCTCTGTAGTTGGTTAAAAGATGACCAGGACAACTGGACAGGAGAGAGAGAGAAGGCCGAGAGAAGATAGTGGGGACCCTGAGCATCCAGAGAGCAGTGCTTTCAGAAGAGCTGGCTTGCCTGCAACTGCAGTTTTCCAGCAACTGCTGGAAAACTGGGTTCTCATGTGGCAGTTAGGGTTTAATGCACACAAATGTAGTGTGTTCTGCACCTAGGTGTTAGGACCCTGGGTATGCCTATCACTTGGAAAGGATACAGCTGACTGTCGTGACGGTAGCACAGGACCTTGGAGTGATGACTGATACTAAAGGGAACCACTCAGAGCAGTGCAGGACAGCAGCAGCTAAGGCTAACAAGATGCTTGGGTGTACTGCCAGGGGGATATCGTCCAGCAGAAGGGAAATTATACTACCCTTGTACGCCACCTTGGTGAGGCTGTATCTGGAGTACTGTTGGCAGTTCTGGCGACCACACCTAAAAAAGGACACTGCACTATTGGAGAGAGTCCAGAGAAGGGCCACGAAGATGAGTGGCCTGGAGGTGTTGGCATACAAGGACAGACTTAGGGAGTTGAACTTGTACTCTCTGGAGGACAGGAAGGATAGAGGGAACATGATAGAGACCTTCAAGTATTTGAAGGAGCTCAACAAGGGGAATAAGGAGGGTCTGTTCAAATTGAGAGATGGGGGCCTATGAGGGGCCATAGCCTGAAGTTAGAGGGGAGATGGTACAGAAGTGAGGTGAAAGGGCATTATTTCACAGACAGGGTGGTGGAGCCTTGGAATGCCCTGCCAGATCTGGTAAAATGGGAACTGTGGATGGTTTCAAGAGGGGCTGGGATAGGCTCTGGGGTAAGGTTAAGGGGGGGAAGGCAGCTACTGTGTAATATCAGTGTACTGTTGACAGGCAGACTCGACAGACCAATGGGCCTAATCTGCTGGCATGTATGTATGTACATATGCTCCCTTGCAAATTATACGACTTCCAAGAGAAGCCAAAGCTCCCAGAAATCCCATTTGACTAAGCAAAAGTATGGGATACATTTCTGAGGAAGGTTCCACTTCCCTGAAAGACACAGGAATGGTAGTGGAGCTATAAGCCCTGAAACTGTGTTACCACCAAGGGTACTCCACCTGTAGAACATGAACTGCAGAAGGGTCAGAGGAACAGAGATCTCATGTAACCAATGCAAAAATATGGGATGCAATTTACTGAAAGAGTTCTGTTTCCCCGAAGCTCGGTAATCAGAAGAGCCAGGGCCCATGAAATGTGCTACTAGCCAAGGTTCTCAAACAGAGAAGACACCTAGGAGTTCGAAAGCTAATGGAGTAACCCCGAGGGGGGAGAACGGGAGGAGGGGTCATCGCTAGGAAGGGCAGATACCAACTGAGAGAATCGAAGATATTCTATGATTCTTGACATCTTCTCCTTTCCGTACTAAAAGATTCCCCAGAGAGAGGTAAGCAAGAGAAAGAAAAATGCAGCAGGATGGTTGGAAAGAAAGCGCAGGAGGCATACTGCAAGGGAAAAGGGAGAGCTGTACCAGGTGAAGGAGTCTGGCTGGAACTCCAGGATATGTCTCTTGATCCTCTTCTATGCCTGCTCTCCTGCATGCCTTTTCCATTTAAAAGCAGAAAGGAAAGGGGAGCTTTTTTGACAGCAAACAGCTACAGACTCCCCCACGATGGGGTGGGGGTGAAAGAAAAAAAAAAAATCTTGTAATTTTTTTTTTTTTTTAAACTTTTTTAATACAACAAGGAGAAGGGTTGGAGCATACACGGGAGTTAGAGGAAAAAAAAAGTTTATATATATATTTTTAAGGCAGATGTAGCCCCAATCCACAAAAGTGGAGGCAGGGAGGAGCCAGGAAACTACAGGCCAGTCAGACTAACCTTGGTGGTGGGGAAAGTTATGTCATCTCTACTGAAGGAATGGTTGGTGGAATTCCTTATGGCCAATGGACTGCAGGATCCAAGGCAACATGGCTCCGGGGGGAGGTCCTGTCAGACTAACTTGATTGAATTATTCCATTGGGTTACTAAGATAGTGGATCAAGTGGGTGTAGTGGATGTGGCCTACCTGGATTTCAGTAAGGACTTCGACACTGTTCCCCACAAAAGGTTGGTAAACAAGCTGAGCAGTCTTGGGTCGGGTCCTAAATTAGTTAGGTGGGTGGAGAGCTGGCTAGAGAACAGTATCAGAGGGTGGTGGTAAATGGCATTCATTCAGGGGAAAATAAAGTGACCAGTGGGGTGCCATAGGGGTCGGTACTGGGCCCAGTCCTCTTCAATATCTTTATCAGCAACATTGCAGAGGGGCTAGGAGGAAGGGTGTGCCTGTTTGTGGATGATACAAAAATCTGCAACAGAGTGGACACACCAGGAGGGGTAGAAGGTATGACAGAAGATCTAAAGAAGCTGGAGGAGTGGTCACTAGTCTGGCAACTGAGGTTCAACACAAAAAAGTGCAAAATCATGTACCTGGGGCACAGGAACCAGATGGAAAATTACCGACTAGAGGAGGAAGAGATAGCAGTAACAAATCAAGAAAGGGACTTAGGGTAGTCATATCTGATGACTTGAAGGTGGCTAGGCAGTGTGACAAGGTGATGGAAAAAGCTAACAAGATGCTTGGATGTATAGGCTGGGGTATCACCAGCAGGAAGAGGGAGGTTAGAATACCACTGTATAGATCACTGGCGAGACTTCATCTGGAGTACTGTGTCCAGTTCTGGAGGCCCCACCTTAGAAAGGATATAGACAGGATGGAGGCAGTCCAAAAGAGGGCAACCAAAATGGTGCTGGGCCCAAATCAGAGATCCTACAAGGAAAGGCTTGGGGAACTAAACATGTACTCACTGAAAGACAGAAGGGAGACATGACAGACTTTCAAATATCTCACATGTATAAAAGTACAAGGGGGAGCATCTTCCATCGTAAAGGACACTCAAGGACAAGAGGTCATTCTATGAAGTTGGGGGGGAGCTTAGGGGAAATGTAAGGAAGATCTTCACTGAGAGGGCGGTGAATGCTTGAAATGGCCTCCCGGAGGAGGTGGTGGGGTCGGAGACAGTTGCGGGTTTCAAGAGTGCATGGGATAGACATAGGGGAATCCTAGAAAAAAGGCAAGTGAAGGGGTAATCGGAGGCAGAGTAGGGCCTCACATGAAGCAGCAATGTAGGCAGGGAAAAAGGACAGACTGGGTGGGCTAAGTAGCCCTTATCTGCCATCCATGATTCTATGTTTGAGGACCACAAAAGATGTAAGAGAGTCCCCCATTGCGTTTTTCCCCCCTACGTGCCTCCCTCTTGTTTTGAGGACAGGAACACCTAGCAAAGGAGGCAAAGGTGAGAAAAAGGAGGAGAGGAAGAAAAACTGTCCAGAAGCCTGGCCATTGAGGGGAAGGGGAGTGGGCTGCAGTGATGAATGTTGAAGATATTCTGGAATATCAAGAATATCAGTGAGTATGTCATTTTTATATCTTCCAAGAATCAATCTTCACCATTCATTACTGGTGGGTCAGAGTGCCAAGTTTACCACCAAGGGCAGTGTTGGCCAGCCCTAAGGGGAAATGGTTGTGTCCTCAGCATCCTGTGGGGGAAAAACACAAGAGAGGTGGGGGCACCTTATGGGCCTGGTGAGGCCTAGTTGGTCGGGGGCAGTCGGAGGCTCCTGTGGCCTGGAAGCAGGAATGCACACTGCAAGCTCATGCCTGGCCCTGCAGGAGAAGAAGTGGGTCTCCTGGAACTGAGAGGCAATCACCCTATGCCAGGCTAAGGGTGATAAACTGGAGAGACGAAGCTACGCCATACGCCTAATGCAGAATGCAGCTCCCACCAACCTGGAGGCTAGCTCACTGGCATCATAGGATGCCCTTGCCTGGTGCCTCACCAGCTCCAGGCCCTGTGGAGAAAGACGTATGGCTTGTCTGGCTTGTTCACAGTCTGGCATGGACACCAGGAGCTGTCCCAGTGGTGCCCACAGGTGCCTACCCTAGGATGCCTGGCATGCTGGGTGTGCCGAGATGTAGAACACGGTGCATGCCGCCAAAAAAAAAAACTCTTTGACCCCAGGAATCAAACTTCGCAGATTCCAACTCTCAGGGACGGTCACACGCTGGGTGCCTGCGCCCGGAGGGGGTGTTCAGGAGCTGGACCCCAGAAGTGGAGTGTGGCATGGCTCCTGAAGACCCCATGGGTGCGCGGTACCTGTACTTGCTGACCCTCACAGCTGGAGAGGGGGCAGAGGGACAGAGCCAGACATTTCTAAATGCCTCTGCAAATAGCGTAGGCCATGGAAGTATGACTATAGTCATGACTGTATTCCACAAGGAAGGACAGAGTCAGAAGAGCAGGACTGTGGCCTGAAAAGTTGGGTAACTGTAGCTCCCTCAACATCTCCACGAGGAACTGCTGGTATCGACAGTACTCAGCGTCTGAGGATAGATGAAGGGAAGCGACCCCTTCATCAGAAAAGGAAGACAAAGAAGAAGAGGAGCTGGACTCAGGGGGTGGTGGTGTCAGGCTCTCAGGCTGGAAAATAGCCTCATCTAGTGCCATAAGGTAAGTGGGGAAGGCACTCGCTGATGCCCTAAATTGGCCCCAGGCCAATGGCCCTGCAGGACCCAAAATGTACGGGAGAGCAGGAGGGGTAGGCAGAGGAGGAAGAGAGTCTTGGCGAGCTAGGCCAGATCCTCTGCCAGGGCTATGAGAGCATACAGGAGACCTTGCACAATGGGAGGGCCTGACCAACTTGTCTACCAGGAAACACCCAACTGCAGAGGGGCAGTCTAGGTGGTGCCCTTAAGGAGGGTAACCCACAGGCAAGGAGACAGGAGCTGTAGTGGTCCCACAGGGCTGCCTCATCCCCACCTATGGCAGACCAAGATGTTTCCAAGGAGGCCAGAGGACCAGAGTCAGCACTGCATCTCCTTCCACAGCCATCAGCAACCTTGGGCTTGGAGCGAGGCGCTGACTGAGACCTACCAGCCCCCACCTCACCAGAATCGGTTCTGCCCTTGGACTAGGCCAAAAACCAAAACCAATGTCAGGAACATGAGCTGAGGGGGAGCCTGCGCCATGAGCAGCAAAAGAACCCCCCTCAGCAATGCGAAGGGCACCAGAATCAGACCCGGTGCTAGAACTCGATCCGGTGCCGTGTCTGGCACCGGTCCCTCTCCTGGCACCAGGCTGGGAAGCAGCCAGGAGTGATGCTGAGGATATTGGAAGCCTAGGACTAAGCCCAGAAAGGCTTCTTTCATTGTCAGAGCCCGGAAGTCAGTTGGGATCATCCTGCTCCGCCTTCCCCCAGGTCATCCGACCGCTCAGGGGATGAGTTCCAGAAAATCTCCACTGGGGCAGAGGCTCCAGAAACCTTTCCTCTCCTAGTGCTGCAAGCGGCATCAGGAGGGAACCCGGTCAAGCAGACGGCACTGCTCCGCTCACTGGCACCAGCCCCCGTGTCAGGAGCTGAAGTGGCGCCGGGCCATAACCTACCAAGGAGCCCACCTGTGTAGGCCCAGCGTATAGCTCTGACCTCACAGCTGGGGGCATCTGGACTGGAAGGGGCGCAAAAGGGACCAGCTGTCCCATCGATTCCTCCTCCAGGCTCTTCGGCTTGGCAGGATGAGGACCAGAAGAGGCTGGTCTCCCTCAGTGCACACAGTACTTGGCAGGGGCTCAGGAGAACAGCCCAGGGACATTACCTCGGAGTCCCTCGTACGACACCTACCTCCAAAAGTGGGGGGCTAACTGACCCCACTTCATCGCACAGATGTCTAGGGTTCAGAAGTCCACTGAGAAGCAGGAATCGTAGTGGGCATGTTGGTCCCGGATGGACATATTTCTCCCACAGGGACACAGACATTTTGTGGGGCGGAACGACTCACTATGGGGGGAAAAAAAAAAGAGCTTGGCACCATAAAAGAACAGCAAAGAGAAGTGGCAACAGAAAAAGGTCGAGAAAAGGGTTACAGCATCGAGCAAGCAGTGAAGAACAGAACTGTGCAGCTAAAAAAAAACGGCGAATGCTCCCATGGAGTGCAACCTTGATGGCGGGAAGAACAAAACTGAAGAGAGCAGGGGGCTAGCGTCTGTTACTGGCCAGTCCATGAATGCCACGTAATGCTTCTGCCTTATGGGCAGCGCTGTCCTCGACATCTGTCCCCTAGCTCTAAAATTTTAAAGCTGTACTCTCTCACAGGATCCTAGCGCTGCTGGCACAGACCCCCCCAGTAATGAATGGTTATGACTGATACGAGGAACGATATGTTGCAGGTAGTCACTGGTTCAAGTGGCTTATGGGTGAGCATGTCCAGTACCAGGCTGAGACCCCCACTGGTGGCAGACGACTTCATAGGGTGTCTGCACAGAACACCTAGCAGAAATCAAAATCTTAAGAGAGGAAGTTGAGCTAAAGGAATAGTCCCCACAAGCTCATGGTGGGCCAAGATGGCAAACAAGTGGATTTTTACTGAGTACTGTGGACCGCACTTAATCCTTAAAACACCAAATAAAAAATGCTTTCACTTCACACCATAAGCTTTTTTGGTTGAAGACTTACACGCTGCCAGAAGAATCTGGGAGACCCACTGAGGCACCCCAAATCTACCTACTTTTATCTCTTCCACGAAATATGCCTGGAGTAAGGACTGGAGATCAGGATACACTAGATTACCCTGAAATTGGGTCAGGAGGTTCGTTCTCATGGGTAAGGTCTGTGGCTGTTGAATCGCCAGCTGGTTCAGCAAGAGGTACGCCCATGGGCAGTAACCTGCAGCTCCAGCAGGCAGAAGGAGAAGCACTGAAGGAGGATCTATCTGTTCAATCACCAGAGGAGGGAAGAGAGTCAGAGGCTTCACCTGTATCTGGTGGTTCAGGGTTTGAAATGCTTGTGACAACTGTGCACTGAGCATCCACCGAGAGGTCCTCATATGCAGTCTTGTGAAAGGTACTGTGAATACCGTTGCTGTCATGAGACCCAACATCCTCTGCATTAAGTGTGTTGTCAACTGGGTGCACTGCATGATATATAGCAGGCCATACGTACTACAGACTCCATCCTGCCCTCTGAGAGGAAGGACTGGTCTTAATGGAATTCAGAACACCCACTATGAAATGCAGCCTCTGGGAGGGAATCAACTGCGACTTTTGAAGACTGAGTAGAACTCCCATGAATGTCAGAAACTGGCATTTCATGGATACTGCCATCTTTGTCTGCTGTTTGAAATGACTATCAGTAATCATCCTGGTAAGGGAATACTCGTAGTCCCTTCTTTCTGTGATGTGCCCCAAGCAATACCAATCACTTGGTAAAGACATGCAACACTGATGCAAGGACAAATGGCAGGACTCTGAACTGGTAACGTAAGAGGCCCACACAAAAGCAGGAATATTTGCAGTGGTTGGCCCTGGCAGGGATACCTTACAATTCTGGGATCTCAGGTATGGAAGGAGAGATCCCAGAGATGCCATCCTGAATTTTTTGCGCATTGTGTACCTGTTCAGGTGTCTTAAGTCTATGACTAGGCACATGCCACTAGTTTTCTCAGGCATGAGGAAGTGCTGGAGTAAACACCTCTGCCCTATTCTGACATGGCACTCTCCTCTCTACTGCTGTGTTCTGTAGAAACCCCTCTACCTCCAAGGAAAGGTCTGCCATCAGGCCGGTCAGCTGATGCCGGTTCTCTGGAGGGTGATCCAGAGGTTGCTTTAACGGCTCTAGGTAGTTAACTGTCCCAAATAATCTTCAAGATCCACATGTCCATGGAAATAGTCTCCCAGTGCTGATAGAATAGGGCTAGTCAGTCATTCCCCCCCAACCAGATGCAAGTGATCCACTTCAGGTATCTAAGGTCAACATGGGGCTAGCATCTTGTGGAGAGCAGCGCTGGGTGCCTCTGACATTTTGCAACTCCTCCTGTGGCAAGGGAATATTTTACCTGGCATCACATAACAAAAAAAACTATACATTTTGTATCAACTGCTACACAAAATTGTTTATGCGTATCAGTCACTTGCTACTCATCTGCATTCAGAAAATAGTTGTGCAGCTGCTTTACTCAAGCTACAAAGACAACCTCAGCACAAAGGTATTGAGGCAAGGGCTACCCAAAGAGGTCACTGACACAGCCAGGTATTCAAGAAATACAAAATCACACACAACCCCATAATGCAAGGCATCATAGGATATATATACACAAATTACCACACATTTAGGCTGGTTCTGCTTTACCAGCACTCTGGGAGTCTCTCAGTGTGATCTCTAAGCCTGTTCCATAGGGAGTATATGTACCTGGAAATATGGGGCTAGTGGCTTGCAATCCTAAATCTTTTTGTATTGTTATGCACAAGGTTATCTGTAAATTGCTACACAAATTTTTCCTACTACTACTCAAATGGAGTTTTATAACACAGCAACTGCTACGCAGATAGTTTTTATTCCCTGGTTGTGGCTTCTGACTTTATTGCTACTGGAAGGGTTTTGCTTAAACTGCTGGTGAAAGTCTTGTTGTGTAGGCCTGCCATGAAATGGCTGTTGCCAGTGGAAGAAGCCATGTACTTCACTTCCAGGGTGAGGGGCATGGATGTTCTCCATATTCCTCCTGAATTGACTGTGCCTCCTCCACATGCTGGTGAGAAAGATATGTTCCGTTAAATGGAACATTCATAATCTGCTGGACATCGCAGGTGAATCCTGCTGTTTGTAACCATGCTTCTAGATACAAATCCTGCAGCGACATCCAAAGCAGCCCTCAGTTGGTGGTTATTAGACTCAAACCCCTGTGTGAGAACTGTCAAAGAGGTCCTGCTTCAAGGACAACTCCAGCAGGCTCTCTGTGAAATCTTGGAGCATATTCCACAGGGATTACGCGTACCTGGAAATATGGGAATGGTAGCGTGCAAGGCCTAGAGCGGCCGACACAAACACCTGTTTTCCCAAAATGTCAGTATTACAATACTGTATCAGGAGGCTCTGCAGCAATTTACTTAGGAGTGACTGAATTATCATTAGTCATGATTACAATATCATCTGCTACAAATTGCACGCAGTAAACCAGTTTTGTCCACAGTACTATATACTTCCTAAAAAAAACAAAAAAAAACAAAACACAATTTTATTGATTTTCATCAACATATGAACCACTACAATGACAAGACTAACATCATCTCTCTTAGACACTTACACACATAAAAATAAATAAACAAATGTTAAAGTGTAAAGGGAGTACAATGAACAAATATTTCATTAGAAATTTGGATAAATTCTAGTTAAAAAAAACACATTCTCAACAAGTTAGTGTATTTATTCATTGCAAAAGTTTCACAAGGAGAGACGCACTGAGCCGATAGCTTGTTTTCAGATGCATCCTGGGGATAGGGGATGTGGAAGATCATAAGCAAAACCAAAAGAACAATCATAAAATCAGCATTAAAAAAAGCTATAAAAATCAGGTATAGATAGAGTCATGGGGACGAGAGAAAACATTTCAATTAAGGAATAAAGTGCATGGTAAAATGATGAAAGGGGAGAAAAAGTGCGACATACAGTAAGAGGGTCAAAGACAATTACAAGATGGAGAGAGCATAAGTCACGAAGAACAGACTTTAAGGAGAATGCAGAAGCAGCAGAGCGAATAGATGGGGGAGAGAGGACAAGAGCTTAGGGAAACGGTAAGTAAAAGCAGATTAACCAACAGTAGTTTTTCAAGAAAGGAATAAGGAGAGAATGTGAAGTACTACTGCAGAGGGTAGCTGGAAACGGGGGATATGTTAAAATGGATGAAAAGTAGGAGGGAAGAGCACCAAACCAAAATTTAGAAATAATGGAAACACAATGGGAAAGGCACCTGGCATCAATAGAAGGGAGAGAGAGTAGAAAAAATGGTGGTGGGTACAAGGGAAACAGTCCAGAGAAAAATGGCAAAGAAGATTTAGGCAAGGGAGGATATAGGTGCACCACTATAAGCCAAATCGCCATTATCAAGGATAGGAAGAATCATCTGTAAGATAATCTCTCAGCGGACAGGAAGCGGGATACTTGCTTTGTTCCTGTACAGAGCACCAAGGTAGTGTATTCTGGACAGGATCATATGTTGTTATCTTTGACATTCAAGGTGTTACCTGCAAGCATTCAAAATTCACCTATGAACATTAGTTTCAGTATTCCCAGATGTTCTAGTCAAGGCCAGCAGCCATAGCATCTAGTATATTTACCCCTTCTATTTTTGCCAGATGGTCCATAAAAGGGAGCTACCTCACCTTATATTTGTTTGTTTGGTGTTGGGAGTAGGGCCATGATCCTCTCCATGCCCTGAATGGCTTTGAACACATTACGCCAGCCCCTAATGATGGGGGTGGTCTGTGAACCATCTCGGAGTAACAGATCTGGAGGTTGCTGTCACAAATACAGTACATTGTACAAATAATTCCACTTTCTCTTTGAGTATTCTTCAGAGAATAATTCCCAATACCAGGTGCTTAAATGTCCTAGGCAGCGCTGTTCCCATGATTTGCTCAAATGAGTCCCCAATATGTTGCCAGAATTCTGGCAAGATTGGGCACACATGGAATGTGTTCATGGGTGCCCACCCCTTACACAGACTCCAAAGTAAATCCAACGGATGCTCTTCATAGTGTTTAAAGATTGTGGGGTTTCTGAAGTATCTAGTAATTATTTGCCAAAGCTACCCAACTAAATAAAATATATTGCAGTTGTGCTACTCAGTAATAAGATTTTTAGTATGAGACCCCCAACCCCCCTTTGGGGGTGAGAATTACCCTATACCGTTTATCCGGGAGCCAAGAGAACTACCGGAATGCAAGCAGGTTTGCTCCAGACCTCCTCAGTCATGGTCGTTAGAGTGGGCTCTAGAGGTGGCATCAGAGATACAGGTAGTGAAGGTATACTGAGCTACTACATCTGTATCTTCTTAGCTTCCTCAACAGCCACTGTCTCCACGTTAAGGGCTCTGTGCATGTTCTTCAACAGCGACTAAAAAGAGAGGTCCTCATGAGGATTTCGGACTGTCTGAGCAGACCAACTCTGTACACTGGGGAAGCTGCACCAAAGACATGGCTGATGCAGCTGAGCCAGCACCGATGAAACTGGCAATTGCACCATTAGCAGCATCTGAGGCACTGACCCAGAGAAAGCTCCCAAAACTACCAGCCAGCCCAATGGCTTCTTTTACTTATCTTTTAATGTCTTTATTCAGGATAGCTCGGCGGAAAGGTAGGTTACATGTTCAGTGGGGTGCAGCTTTTACAATGCATTTTTCCCAGGATAAAGCAGTGGGGGCTCTGGTGTACTGGGGTCCAGCTTTTATGCATTTTTATTATATATTCACCCAGGATAGACCAGATGAGCTGCAATATCCCCATTTTCGGTAGTGTCCTGCTTTCACAAATTTTAGTTTATCCAGGATAGGCTAGCCGAGAAGCAATATCTAATTTTCTGTGGACTCCCACATTTTGACCCCAAATTTCCAACATTGTCTTTTTGTGACTCAATGTTATGATCAAGACAGGTTGAATTTTTTAAATCCCATCCGAAAAGAGATTTTGCAGTGCGACCATGAAAACATGTTTCGGAAAAGATTTGAAAACCCTCAGCCCCCCCCCCGGATATACCCTGGCCTTCTTATACCCCTGTTGGCTGGCCTCCTAACTAAAGTAACTACCCCCCTTCCTAAGCTTCCTCCCTCCTTCCCCAAATGAATTTTCATTGGGAACCTTCCACACAGTAGGCTGCTCTCTTCTCTCTCCCTTTGTGTATTGTCTTCCCAGTTCCCCTACCCTCCATTGTGTCTTCATCCTATCCTACCTATGTGCTATACAGATCTCTACCAGTACACGCTGAAATGACTATGTATGTATGTGTGTAGGTTTGTAATTGACTTTGTAAGTTTGCTCCGGCTCCTACTGACAGTATATTCTTCTACATGCTGTAATGACCTCTGGTGTACTATGTTATGTCATAGCACTGAAATTGTTTTTGTCCTATGTGTCCAGGACCATCTTGAAAATGGGCTTGCTCAATGATGTAACTGCCTGGTTAAATAAAGTCTGAATGATTGACTGACTGAAAAAGGACACCTGTCATGTTCATGAGGTGTGAAAACACATTACATACGCTGAACATTAGGGGCCAAAATCTGCAAAAATTAAGTCATGAGAAAACATTGAAACAATTCAAAGTTTCTTCATAAATCAGTTTTTTTCCCACATTTTGACCACAATTTTTAAGTCTTTTTATGACCCCCATGTTGTAAACAAGATAGGTGGATTTTTTTAAAATCCTGTCCGAAAGGTGGTTTAACAGAGGGACTACAAACACATGAGTCAGTGGCTCAGCAGGCTGCACACTTGCCTCTGAGGCCGGAAGGCTGGAGTTTCAAGCGCCACTTCAGACACTTGGGGTAAAACCCCAATACTGACACTATAGTGCATCATGAGGGGGATGCTGCACTCCTGAAGTACTGTCTTTCAGATGAGACGTTAAACTGAGGTCCCGTCTGCCTGTTCAGGTGGACATTAAAGATCCCATGGCACTTGCTAAAAAGGGCAGGGGAGCTTCCCTGGTGTCCTGGCCAAATTTCCCCATTCACAAAAAATACCACCAACAGCTTAATCTGGTTAAGTTTCAGCTGGTTATCATCTGAATCTCCCCCTTCCCGGGACAAGGCTGAAAATAAGCGGAACTGTCTAGCACCTCCTTTCCGGTCAACAAAAACTAAATAAAATAGTATGTTTTATATTAGTTTTGTTGACTGAAGGAGGCTAGATAATTCTGCCTATTTTCAGCATCGCCCTGGGTGGGGATTGGGGGAACAAAAAGGTTTTGAAAAATGACACCTGTCATGTTCATCAGGTGGGGTAACAAAAAGGGCTATGTTGCATATTTGGGGCCAAAATCTGTCAAAATCACAGTTCTGATTAAAGGGTGAAAAAATTCAACTTTTCATCATAACTGTTTTTCTTTGACCCCAAATTTTCAACATTGTTTTATGACCCCACCTTATGATCATTTATTTATTTATAAGGTCTAGGATTAAAATACCTTTGAGCCAAGGCTATTTTACAAAGGTTCCACGTCAGAGACAACATTTCAAGACAAAGAAAAAAAGAAGGCGAGGAAAACCAACACAAGGTGGTTACAACATAACAACAAATAGCAACTAACCAATGGGGGAGGTGGTGTGAGGACACAGGCAGCCAAAGGCATTTGTCATGAGGGAGATTAACTAGCAAGTGCATGTAGTTGGGGAATGAGAAGGGAGAGATCCTGAGGAGTTGGCTTGAGTACAGATGGGAGAGCCTGGTACAGATGGAGTACAGAAAGGAAGAGGGGAAAAGTAGAGGGTTTAGGACAGGAGGAAAAACAAGGGGTATAAAAAGAGACTTGTCAGGGGGATTGGAACATGTGATGGGTGTCATATCACAGTGGCAGGAAGAGATAGTAAAAACAGGGAATTAGATGTAACAATCGCAGGAGCTAGTGGCGTGGCAGGTGGAATTTTTTAAATCCTGTTCGAAAGGTGACTTTGCAGAGCTAACGCAAAAACACGTTTCTGAGGAGATTGGGATGATGATGCCTGTCAGGCACATGAGGTGGGGCTAAAAAAAAAAGGAGCGTTATGTTGAAAACTGGGGGCCAAAATCAGCACATATCGCAATGTCATGAGTAAATGTTGAAAAAAATTAAACGTCTGTTACTTTGTTTTGTGACTTTTCCCTTCATAAAAGATTTTTATCCTCCTATGGCAGGGCGACTTACAGCAGCCCTGTTCTGGCAGCCACCACAATCTCCAGCCTCCTCTGACTTCTAGGGCCCAAATTCCCCACAGGTCACCCCCTACACACACACACACACACACACACACACACACACACACACACACACACACACACACACACATATATGGCAGGACCTGAGGGTGATGGCTACCACCCTCGCTACGCATCCAGATTGGCCCCTTGGATGGGAGTGACTGAGCATGTTGTGGCACACCTGACAGGGCTTCATGAAGCCCATCCTCCATCTTTTCCCTTCTGTCTTCTCCTCTTGGCTACCACAAACATGCAATGAACACATTTTGCGAGCTCTGCCTCCGCAGAGATGCCCCTCCCGTGCTCTGGACCTGGAGCCTTCCCTCACAATATACCATGCATGTGCCTCCACCAGGACTCCTCCAGTGGTGGTAGAGTGGCGGGTGTCAGACACCGCCCTCCCTGAGGAAGGACAGCTGTTCTTCGGATGCTCAATCTTTCCTCCCCCCAGGCCAACCCATGTCCATTCATAAACATGAGTCACCAGCGTGGCAGGAGGTAGGGCGCTTATAGCACCTCAGTCCTCCCCGTCACTAGACCGGTGAGTTTTGAGACATTCTGACCCCAGACTTTCAAAACAGTCTTTTTATAACCCCTTCTGTTAAAAAAACACGATAAGTGTTATTTATAAAATACTGGCAGAAATGTCATTTCACTACTCAAGTACAAACACATTTTTGCCAAGATTTTAAAAACTACGCCAGTCACGTTCATGCGACAGTGTGAAAAAAAATGGATATGCTGAAAATCTGCAGTCAAACTACTGCAAATTACAATCAATGTACCTTCATAACTGTATTGTATAATATTACTCAAAATTTTCAACATAGTTTTCTTATGACCCCATCTCGTGAACCCAGTAGGTGAAAATTCTCAAATTCTGCTTGAAAGGCGACTTCATGGAGTGACTGCGAAATCACATTGTGGGCTAGATTTTAAGAATTTCACCTACCTTATAAATGAGGTGTGGTCCCAAAAAGGCTGTGGTGAAAATTTGGGAGAAAAATAATACAAATGTGACAAAGTTATGAGTACAAGCTCAAAACACACTGAAGTACACAGATTGCATAGCTAATTTCCTCAGTTCCCTGTCCGGCGTTGGAGAGGACATGTCTCTGATGATCTGATCAGAGGGGAGTATGGTGTTGAACCTCCAGTAGGTAAGTAAGGGGTGGGGATAGTGTGTGTGTGTGTGGGGCAGAGCGCAGTGGCAACAGACAGATACTTTTTTTTTTTTACATAATTTTAAAAATTAAAACACTACGAGTAGTAGTTTTCTTTATCTCAGGTACTGACGGTGGGGTTGGGCATCACAGTGTCGATGCCATGTTTGGCGGCACTGGGGGTAGGCTGCCCATTGTCAGACAGTTGAAACGGGTGGAGGGGTACTAGCAGGCACCACGAGTGTGCACCTGGTGTCAGAAAATTCAGAATGGGCATGGAAAGCAATGGGAGGGAGGAGGGAGGGATAGTTGGCAGAGGGTGGGATTTTTTTTTTTTTTTTACTGTGGGGTGGGGGACAACAGCAGGCTGATAATGACGCAAATCAGCTCCGATTGCTGGGTGGAATTATGCAGATCAAAAGAAAGTCGCTCTGTGATTGGGTGGCTCTTTTCTTTGAACTTCACAAAGTTTCTGCCCAGCAAACACTGAAGAACGCTATCATCAGCCTGGTGGATGACAGGTCTGACACTGTTGAGCCCCTTGCACACTGTCCTCACTGGACCAACAATGACACACCTCAAATCCACTATCACAGCAACATGTTCACCTTGTGCAAGAATGAACATAAACAGTGTATGTGTGGATGCTGGCAGACAGCACAAATGCACTCAAGAGTGGGAGATAGTGAGGATAAATGATGCAGAACATGTGACCAACAGTGAGAATGTATTGTGAACACAAGTTCAGCTCATTCCTGATTTGCCCCTTACAGATCTTACTGCAAAAAAAAAAAAAAAAAAAGCACCACTATTTAGAGTACAGAACTGTTATCTAGGAGGCTGCTGTACAAATCCAAGACTTGGTTTGGGATTCCTGGTAAACCATCCTTGTGTTTCAGTCCTCCCACATATAAAATTGGTATAAGCAGGACCCCATAGTAAATGACACTCCAGCTCAGTTTAACTATACTGAATGCATAAATACGCAAGAAAAAATTGGAGGTTTTCAAGCTGGAACTTGCTGTTACATTCTCAACGGGTCTTCTGTTACTCTAAAATAAAATGTAAAAAGATTTTGCCCTTTATATTTATCCGAAGAAATGGAATGTAAGGCTTTCACTTACTTGTCCAAAGTTGCTGCCAGAATGTATTTACCGTTAGGAGAAAACTTCACAAAGGACACTGGAGGGTTGTCATCATCTGTATGTAAGATATTAAAAAGGCATTTTAATATATTTCCAACCCCTTATACCAATTTTGTCACGGCTTTGAATAAGATGCACTGCAATGTGCTGATGTTGAGGTTATTGGCTTTGAATAGTCAACAGCACAACTGGCTCGACCTACTGCAGTCTAGTAAATGATTAAGAGCAGATTCACAATTCCCCTGCACAACTTTTCTTCAATAACACTGCTATTATGCAGCTAGACTAAGATGTTCATCATAGAGCTCTACCCCTCAGCCCTCTCATTCAAGAAGTCTGTCTCATTTAGTAGGTTGTTCTCCGCCTTTTCCCAAATATTTCACACCCTATATCTGGCTTCAGGAAGGCGTCGATTCTTATAGTCTCCCTTTCATTTGGAGTTTTAACAGAATGTATGAGGCCCAACTTGTTTCCTCCAAGGGTCCACTAAGATGTCTACAGGGAAGGGCAGCAAAGCCCTTTGGGCATGCCCATATTAAGGCCACTGTCAACCATTTTCCCCCCTTCCCCATCAGGGTTTTATATTTTTTCCTACTATATCTTTTCCTTTGGGACCTACCTGTCCCGTTAGAGGCCCAGATCTTTTTTTTGTTCTGGCATTTCTTCCTACCCTTAAAGTGGGTCTTTTGGTGTGGAACCCCAATTTTGGGCTCCTATGGCAGCTGCCCCCCCAAGTTTGGCAGTCTTTTTGTATATAGTCTGCCTTGTCGGCTGTTAACAATAGTTTTTGATTTATTAGTGTCTCTAGAGTTTTACAAGGTCACTTATTTGGGTTTTCTTATAGCTCGTCTGTCTGTATTATTTTTTCATAGCGTTATTCAGTTTCTTGCAATATAATGATATCACTGTTTTTGCTTTTTATGATGCAAACAAAGTCACGCAGAGACGACTTTTTACTTCAAATAGGTACTTTATATATCACGATGGTTCCATCATGTTGAAAGTTACTGTGGGCCAGCCCCGAGGTGCCTCTGCTCTGCCATCCTGCTGCGTTGGGTCCCTCGAGACGGGTGGTGGGAAGGGGGCTCTGGTGTTGGTCCCACTCATGTATTCTGTAGGTATGTGCAGGAGTGGGGTGTCTCTCTGGCACAGGGCATCTGCCGTAATTTGTCATTTTTCCTTTTTCATTATACAAGTAATCCTGGTTAAGATCTTTTCCCAAAATTTTAATGGGATGAATAATCCCATAAAGAGGGCCAGAACCATGCAATATCTTAAGAAAACTCCAGCAAATCTCTATTTCCTTCAGGAAACACACTTATCTGCTGCAGAACACCTTAAGTTGCAGTGAGGTGAAGATACCATGTGTATGCCACCTCTTGCCCCACTGGGAAGAAATGGAAGGTTGGCATCTTGACCCCAGCGATGACTCCCCTGACTGTAAAAAAGACTTATGTTGATTCCCAAGGTAGATACGCGATTCTCCTAGGGACACTGTACCAACAAGAGGTGACCCTGACCAATGTTTATTTTCCACCTAAGGTGGCGATTCAAGTGTTGCGTCGTTTTCTGGGCATTCTCTTGGACCACCTGCCAGGGCATGTTACTTATGGGTGGAGACTTGAATTTTGCCTTGTCCGTTGATCTTGATAGATCTAACCCTAGCAAACAATGTTCTTCTATGGCACACACTTTTTCATGCGAATATAGCCCACCTGGGTAATATAGATATAAGGCGTTGCCTTTATCACTTGCAGCGTGCCTACACTTTTTTCTCTACCCAGCATTATAGTTACTCAAGAACTGACTTTTTCACTACGTGTGAGAATTTCTCCCTGGTAAAAGATTTGTCTTAAGGGCCTCGAATGATTTCTGACCACCATCCTTTACTTTTTAAGCTTAACTTGGATAAGGAACCTTCCCACTCCATTTGACGTCTGAATAACTCATTATTGCACGATGATCACTTTATTGATCTTATTAATAATTGCATACAGCAAATGGCAGAACATGCTCCCCCTCAGTTTCAGCTTCCACACTGGGGGATACTTTAAAGGCAATACTACAGGGAGAAATTATTTCTTATGCTTCTTATAAAAAATGTCAACTGGTACGGGAATATCTTGCACTTATGGACCAACTGCAATCCCTAGAAGCCCTTTACAGAGATATGATACCCACCCTAACACCCGGATTAAGTCGGTGAAAACATTCGTTCAATCAATAATGGACTATAAGGTTCAACAGGCCCTTGAATACCTTTGCATGACACATCATATTTTTTTGGGGGGGGGGGCTAAGGCTAAAGGCTCTCGCATGTTGGCCTGTAAGCTATGGGCACAACGCCGTGCAGCACAAATTCGGGACCCCGCTACGGGACAGAAGAAACCTAAAATTCAGCAAATGTTTAAAAACTGCTATGTGGACTTATACAGTACCTCCACTTCGGCTGACCCTGAACCTATTAGACACTTTTTAAGCACTCTTCCCCTTTGTAAACGGACTGCTGCTCAACAGAGCATCTCAACTCCTATTACTAATGAAGGACTTCTCACCCAATTAAAATCCTTGAAATCAAGAAAATGTCATGGCCCTGATGAATGGTACAAAATCTTTTCTGACTCTTTGTCCTTATTTACTTCCTGTTTTCATAGAAACAGAATCTGTTGGCAGATAAGGACCATACGGCCCACCTAGTCTGTCCATTTCCCTACTCACTGCAGCAGCCCCAGATCCTATTTGATCTGCGTCTCTCCTGCTCTGCACATCTCCAGGGTATCCTTGTATCTATTCCATGCACTCTTGAACCCCCATATTGTTTTCACACCCACCACTTCTGTTGGAAGGCTGATCCATGGCTCCACCACCCTTTCAGTGAAAAAGTACTTCCTAACATTACCCCTGAGCCTTTCACCCTTCAGCCTCATATCATGCCCCCTTGCCTTTGTGCATAGTTTTCTTTGAAATAGGATTTCCACCTGTACCCTGTTTATTCCCCCCAAGGTACTTAAAAGTGTCTATCATATCTCCCCTCTCCCTTCTTTCCTCCAGTGAGCAGATATTAAGGTCCTTAAGTCTTTCTTCGTAGGGCTTCTGGTGCAGTCCATGTACCATCTTCACTGCCCTTTTCTGGACTGCCTCAATTTTTCAATGTCCTTGTGGAGAAGTGGTTTCCAGAACTGGACACAGTACTCCAGCTGAGGCCTCACCAGTGATCTGTACAGTGACATCACCTTTTTCCTCCTGCTTGTTATGCCCTTCCCTATGTACCCCCAACATTCTGTTTGCTCTCCCCACTGTTTGGTCACCTTCAGGTCGTCAGATATAACCCCCAGGTCTCTCTCCTGACTTGTGGTGGCTAGAATTTCCCCATCCATCTTGTACTCCTCCCTTGGATTCCTGTGACCCAGGTGCACGATCTTGCACATTTTAGCACTGAAACTCAACTGCCAAACACCTGGCCACTCCTCTAATAGGCTTAAGTCCTTTCTCATTCTTTCCATCCATTCCCGTGTGTCCACTCTCTTGCAGATCTTGGTGTCATCTTTATTCCATGTGGTTACGGCATCAGAAGCCCCTCCACCATCTTGGCTCCTTGCTACTATTAGTCCCATTCCTAAACCAGGCAAGGGACCCCTCTAACCCTTCGTCCTATATGCCCATTTCAGTTTTGAATACAGATTACAAATTTTATGTGGCCATTTGGGCAAAACAACTAGAAAGAATTCTTCCAACCATTATTCACCCTGATCATGCTCACTAGGCCGATTGCACTGACAAAGTCTGTCATAAGACTGCTTATCCCCTTTGCACTCAGCATATCTATTGTACTGTTTCACTTCCTTTTCTCTTAGCTACTTCGCTGTATATGACAACTGTTCTCTACATTCAAATATACTCTTAGCTACCTCTCTGTATAAGACTCAACTTTATGCCTGTAATCGTATAACTGCGCTGATTGTATCAAAATGCCTCATATCTGTATTGCTGTTAGTCTGCCATGATTGTCATTGTTGGTTTGACGTGGAGCCTTTGGAAAAGAGTCTGACTCAAAGGTTTGTAATTCCGATATACCAAATAAATAAATTTGTAAAAGACACACCCTAGATGACATCCGCCGTACTCTCCTCTTTATTAAGCATGTTTCCCATCAAATTCCTACAGCTTTACTTAGTTTAAATGCTGAGAAGGCATTCGACAGGGTCTCCTGGAGTTTTCTTTGGGTACCCTGTCTGTTTTGCTATGGCTTCAGCAGCTTTACTCCTATCCTTCTGCCTACATTCATATTAACGGAGCCTATTCTTCCCCTATTGTTTTACAACGGGAGACTTGGTAGTGTTGTCCGATGTCTCCATTATTTGCTTTATTCCTGGAACCACTAGACATAGCCTTAAGTATTAGTGAAGAGGTTGAAGGTGTCCCGCTAGGGGGTACGATTTATAAAATTGCATTATACACAGATGATATTCTTCTCACATTATTGGACCCAGATTGCTCTATCCCAGGTACATGGTCTCTTATACAAACTTTTGGGGCCTTCTTGGGGTTTAAGCTCAACCTGCACAAAATGGAAACTTTACTTTATAATTATTTCCCTTCCCCTTCCTCCCATGTCCGGGAGTCCTTTCCCTGGAACTGGCAGAAGACTAAACTTAAATATATCGGGATTACCATCCCCCTAGACTTGCAAAATCTTAGCCTTTTAAATTATGAACCCCTTATGGAACAGATGAAAGAAGACTTAGATACTTGGGGTAGATTAATTCTTCCTTTTTTCCTCTAAAATAGAAATAATTCGTATGAATGTTCTTCCCCGCTTCTACTTCTTTCAAACTCTCCCACTTTTCCCCGAACCTTATTATTTTTCTTTTTGGATAAACGGATTTCCAGATTTCTTTGGGGGGGAGGGGGTTCGCGTCGGCTTCGCTACTTTGTCTTTCAACTCCCTTTGTCAAAAGAAGGTCTGAATCTTCAAAATCATCTTTTTTTATGCAAGGGCTGCTCATTTTAAATATTATCTTCACGTGCTTCTCCCCAGGCTACGTGCCTGAAAATATAGAACAGACCATAAATAATCTGTTTGATTTGGGTCCTATCCCCCCCACTCCTTTTACTTTTTTTTTTTTTGTATTTCTTTCTCCCTAGGCCCCTGGTCGGCCTTGGTGTCACCGCATCCTTCCTTTCAGCAGCCGTCCCGACTCCGCATCGTCTCCTTAGGGAGGGCAACCACCCAACTACCCCATGGCTTAACCCGGTGGCGGGGTTGACCAACTCCCCACCAGACCAGATCTGCACTTGGTGGTCCCCTCGGGCCGAGCGCAGGTACATCTCGGACAGCCATCAAGCTGCAACGACTGGGGCGCCCCTTTTTCCTTGTTCTGTCTCAGAGGCAGGGCGTGCAGTGCTGGCAGGGGGCGTACTGCGCATGCATCCGCACGTAGCACGCCCACCATCTGCCCCACCTACCACCCCAATCTAACAGGCCAGACATGTCAACACCTAGCCTCTGCTAGGTGTCGACCACGCTGGTCTCTGTGCCCCAACCTCCCCGGGAGTGGAAGGCTGTCCATCGGACGCTCCATCCTCACCCTCCCCTGCCTTTCCCCAGCAACCCGAGCTCGCTCCTGAACCCAGGTCGCTGGCATGGCATGAGGTACGGCGACCAGAACCACAGCCCTCAGCACCACCGGGCCGGCACTCCTTTTACCTTTTTCACTGCTCAAACCCTGAAGGTCTGGTTTAGCATAAGCATCACCCTTCTTTTGCCTTGATTTTTTATTTTTGTAGAATTGTGGCTACAGGAGAGGAATTTCTCCCCTCTGCTATGGATCTTACATTTCATAGACGGAGATGCAGTGGTCTCACACAACAATTTTTAGAAAATCAAGGGGTGGTCCCTTTTGAAAAACTTCAACAGACATATGGTCTTTCCAACAGAAACATTAGCGATACTTGCAGTGCGCGATACCCGTTACATAAGCGTAAAGAATATACTAAACTTCCCATCATACTTCCTATATTAGCCTTGATAATTGATTTTCAGAATGATGGCTCCTGGGAACATGTGATTGGGAACGTATATAAGGAGTTGCAAGAATTCAATACCGTATCAACTCAGTCGATCTTAGACAAACGGAACCAAGAACATCAAGTTTCCATCGATTACACTCAATGGGAGAGTTAGGCTATCGCAGCCGACAAGATTACCTCATCTCTCCTATGGTGTGAATTTGCGTGGAAATGTCACTCACGTTATTTCCGTACCCCTGCTATTCTTTGACACCTTTTTCTGCATCATTTTAGAAATTCAGAAAAGTAAAAAAAAAAAATAAATCTAAACATCAACAGTACCATCATAAAGTGGATTAGAAGTTGACTGACAGAAAGAACACAGAGGGTAATGATAAATGGTTACTTATCCAATGTAGAAACAAAGAAATTGTCAGCAGATAAGGACCATTAGGCCCATCCAGTCTGCCCATAAGCCTATCCTTGTTTGCGGTCTCGCATGTAGGGTGTCTTACTAGTGGAGTGTCACATGGCTCTGTTTTGGGCTCAACCCTCTTTCAAGCTTTTATCTCTGACATGACTAGTGAGACTATCTCCCTCTGTAAAGGTCGCTGGATGTCAAAATAGGAGGCCCATGTAGAACAGTCCAACAAGCCCATGAACTTCAGAGAGACCTTGACAAGATACCAGAATGGGTAAACAAATGGGGCATGAAACTTGACACAAATGAGTGTAAGGTTATGCACTTTGGCAGGCATAACCCAAACGTTTCCTATGTGATGGGAGGTACAACACTTGCTATAACTGGTAATGAAAAGGACCTTGGTGTTTTCATATCACAAAATTTAAGTAACACTAAGCAGGTAAATGAACCAATGAATAAAATAAAGTTATCTGGGCAATCAAGCAAACTATCCATTCAAAGGATGCCAAAGTACTGATGCCATGTTTCGGTCCTATGCAAGATCACATTTGGAGTATGCCGCCCAGTTGTGGTGTCCCGTAAGGAAATCCAATTGTAAACATATGGAGACAGTTCAGCATAGATGTACCAAACATATTTACGGCTTACACAACATGCCGTACGAGGAAAGGCTAAAAATCACTAAAGCTAATATCACTTGCTACTACTGTATGATATTATAAAATGACCCATCTCCAATGTCTGAATTGGGGATGGAGTTTAAAATTAACTTAAGGGACACCAGAGGTCATCCTTTACAAATTACTGGGAAACAGTTTAATACCTTAGAGAGAAAGTGGCAAACCCTTGGAATCAGTTACCCTTGGAGGTTGTTATTAGCAAAACAAAGCATGAATTTAAGAAACATTCGGATGACTTCATACTCTCAGGGGGCAAACACAGGTTACTCACCTGTAACAGTAGTTCTAAGAGTGGTATATGTTGTTCATCCACACTTACTAGCAGTGTCCTTTCCCATTAAGAGGTGCCGGAAAGTCTTCAAGCTGGCTCCTCCCACCCACCTTGGTGGTATATTTCTCAACTCAGCCCCATGATGTCAGATCTTACCTACTGGAAGCAGAGGTTGTGCGCCTGAGCCTGGGGAGGTCGGGTGGATCTGTGTAGATGACCATCATATACCACTCCTAGAACTACTGTTACAGGTGAGTAACCTGTGTTTCAAGGGATGTGGATATGCTGTTCTATCCACACTTACTGGCAGACTCCTAGCAGTTCTCCAGTAGGAGGGAGGCAAGGTGCACAACCCCTATTTAGGGAACAGAGATTGGAGAACTGAGGCCCCAAAACTAGCATCGTGGCATAACTCGAGGTCAATGTGGTAATGGGAAATGAAGGTGTGTGCCGACTTCAAGGAAGCAGACCTGCAGATTTCCTGGATAGGGATGTCATTAGTGTCAGTGGCTCAGTCGGTAGCACACTCGCCTCTGAGGCCGGGAGATCAGAGGGCTGTGGGTTCAGTTCCCACAACTGGCACTTGGGTTAATATCCCAATACTGACACTGTAGTGCAGCATGAGGGAGATGCTGCATTTCTGAGGTGCCGTCTTTCGGATGAGACGTTAAACCGAGGTCCCATCTACCTGGATTGGTGGTAGTTCAGGTGGATGTTAAAGATCCCATGGCACTTATCGAAAAAGAGTAGGAAATTTCCTGGTGTCCTGGCCAAATTTCTCCCATGCACTAAAAATACCACCAACAGCTTACTCTGCTTCAATTTCAGTTGCTTACCATCTGTATCCCCCTCCCCCCTGAAAAAGGAGCTTCTAGGCCCAGTGGGCTTACCGGGTCAACAAAATTCAATAAATAAAAAAAAAAAAATTTCAATTTTTTATACTCGATAACCTGATGAGCATCACTGCCCGTGTTCACATGTGGCAAGTAATACATAAAAAAATGCATGCATACAATACAAAACAAATTAATACATGTATAACTTCATTACACAATAAAAACATTACAAACAAAAAACTAAATCCTGGAAATACTGTTTGTACAGGAACATGATGAATGACTTTCCAGCCATACTCTGAGTCTTGTTTTGAAGATGGTAAGAGAAAGACAATTACTTATATCTGCGGAATGGAACTTGAATAATAATATAGCCCTGTATGGAAAGGATAGCTGACCAAAGGTTCTGTACTTTGGGAATTATGTACGAATTTTGCTCTGGGACCTAGTCCCAAAGGAATTAATGTCTCTGGGAAAAAGAGAAACTAGAGTAGAAGGAAGAAGGCCCTTGGAGAACTTAAAAAGCAAAATACATAATTTAATCTTTATTCTATTTTTCAATGAGGGGAAATTAGCAGTTCTTAAAAGGTCACATCAGAGTCTTGCAAGGAAGTTCTGGGGCAAAACCTCAATATACTATTATATGTAACTAAGTCTTGAGAGACATTTTTGACTGGTAGATGAATATACGAGAATACCGTAATCCAGTACACCTAGAAGAAAATCATGCGTAAGCTGTATCCTTGATTGCGGAGACAAAAACTGTTGTAAAAGTCTGTGTAAGGCCCCTAATCTCTGATGAAGGGTTTTTATTGTTGTAGAAATATGGGTTTCAAATGTTAATTTAGAGTCTAAAATTAACCCAAGGTATTTAAAATGCTCGACTTTTTCTACCATATTCCTATACAGATCTACCATCGGGGGAAGGACACTAACCTGTTTTTTGGAACCGGAAAACACCATGTACTTGTTTTTTCTGACGTTTAGTATCATCTGTTTAGAAACTAAGAAAAAAATTACTCACCTTAGTAATTATGTTTCTTCTAATGGAGTTTTGCTGTATTCTGACTATTGCAGTTAGCTCCAGCACTTGAACTGCCCCGGAGAGATAAGGGTTAAAATTCTATGCCAGGCATAGAACGTTGAAAACTCTGTCTGTAGTACTTTGAAACCCAACTGCCAGATTCTTACGAGCTAAACTCACTGACTTAAATAATGCAGAAATTGTAACATTTCTACTAGCCAACTGGCAACAAAGGTTTTAGATTCCTAAAAGACTCAAGTTAGGAAACCCAAAAACCAGGTAATAAAGCATAAAAATTCTTAACTAATGAAAAACAAAGCACACAACACAACATAAAATGGGCTGAAGACACCCCTGGGGTGCAACACTGCACCTGCCCACCCACTTCCCAAAACAGGTTCTGAGCGGGGAGGCAGGTCAGAATACAGCAAGACTCCATTAGAAGAAACATAATTACTAAGGCAAGTAATTTTTTCTTCAAACAACATGAAGTCTTGCTGTATTCTGACTATTGCAGACTACCAAGCATACCTCCAAGGAGGAGGGACAGAACCTACTTTGGGAATAGGCTATGAAGTACTGCTGTGCCAAACCTAGCATCACTCCTAGCCTGGATATCCAGAGAGTAATGCTTGGTGGAGGTATGAACTGTTTTCCAAGTGGCTGCTTGGCAAATTTCTAACAAAGGAATATCCCTGGCCGCAGCCAAAGATGCAGCTATGCCTTTCGTGGAATGAGCCCTCAGGCCTGAGGGTGGAATTTTTCCCAGTTTCTCATAGCAGAATTGGATACGGGACAGAATCCACCTGGCAATAGTTCTCTTGGTGGCAGGTTTTCCCTTACCTACTTCCCCATAAGTGAGGAACTGGAGGAAGTCAAACCTGTGACCCTTTGTACGTTCTATGTAGTAACTAAGGGCTCTTTTAACATCTAAACTGTGTAACCTCCGCTCTCCTGAGGAAGTATGATCAGTGAAGAACACAGGAAGAGACATAGATTGGTTTAAGTGGAAATCAGAAACCACTCTGGGTAAGAACCTTCTATTGGTTCTAAGGACCACCTTATCTCTATGGAATGAAATGAAGTCAGGTTCAACTGACAGGGCTTGCAATTCACTGATACGTCTGGCAGAGGTAACCGCAACCAAAAACACAGTTTTCCAAGTCAAGTACTTGAGCTCTGCTGAGGACATAGGCTCAAAGAGGGTTGCATAAGCTGAGCAATGCAAACATTCAAATCCCAGGCAGGAACAGGATTCCTAAAAGGGGGATTGGTATGAAGCAATCCTTTAAAAAATTTACAGAATACAGGGTGAGATGATAGAGAGGAAGGCTTCCCCACTGACAGGAAAGCAGAAACAGCTGACAAATGAACTCAGAGTAGCTGGTCTGAGGCCTAGGCCATTAAGGTGAACCATATAATCCAGAACTGTAGACAATTCAGCGGTGTCTGGGGATATTTGCTTCTTGGAACACCAAATGCTGAATCTTTTCCATTTGGAGCTGTAAGTTTTTTCTGGTGGCAGGCTTTCTAGAAGCTTTGAGAATATCCTGAACCCCTTGGGACAAATGCAAGTCTGCATACTCAAACTCTTCAAGAGCCATGCCTTGAGATTGAGTGACCAAAGATTTGGGTACCAAATCCTCCCCTGAAAGGAGGTTAACAGGTTGTAATTCCTGGGAAAGAGACAGGGGAAAATGGACTGCCAGAGACAATAACAGGGGGCACCAAGGCTGCATGGCCCAGTTTGGAGCAATCAGAATCACTTTGCAAGGTTATGACCTTACCTTGACTAGAACCTTGAACAGTAGAGGAAAGGGAGGCAAGGAATAAAGAAATTTCCCTTCCCAGTTCAAAATCAAGAGCATCCAGAGGAACTGAGCCCAAGACTGGGGGGTCTGCAACAAAACAGAGGAAGTTGGTGATTGTCTGGGGCTGCAAAGAGATCTATCTCTGGAGTGCCCCACCTTGAAAAAAAATCACTTTCAACACCAAAGGATCCAGAGACCATTCGAGATGGCCCTGGGAAATCCTGCTCAATGCATCATCGAGCACACTGTCCTTTCCTGGGAGGTGGACTGCTACCAAAGAGGTCTACAGGGAATAAGCCAGGGACCATATTTTCATGGCCTCCGTGCACAAGGCCGTGGACCGAGTGCCTCCCTGCTTGTTGATGTACCACATGGTAGTAGTAGTGTCCGTCCTAACCTGAACCACCTTGTTCTGTACTAACTGACAAAGCTTGCAGGGCCAGAAGTACTGCCCTGAGCTCCAGGAGGTTGATATGAAGAAGGGATTCCTGAGGGGACCACAGCCCCTGGGCTGTGAGAGCCCCCAGATGGGCTCCCCACCCCAAAAGGGAAGCATCTGTGGTAAGGACCACAAAGTGAGTCTGAGTGACAAATGGAACACCTTGCCTCAGATTGTCCAGGTCCTGCCACCAGTGAAGGGCCTGAAATAGGGTCTGAGTAAAAGGAACTAGTTTGGTAAGAGGATCCTTCCTTTGGGACCAAAAAGTCTTCAGATGGAACTGAATGTCCCTCATCTGAAACCTGGTCCCTTGGACCACTGCCGCGGAAGCTGCCATGTGGCCCAAAAGCTGAAGAAAATGCCTTGCTGGTGAGAAACCAGAGGGAGAAAGGAAGGAAGGAAGAGGCCAGCTGAGAGATGGCTGTTGCCCTTTCCAGAGGAAGGAAAGCTCTTGCCTTGATCGTGTCCAGCTCTGCTCCTATAAAAGTAAGGAGCGGTACAGGCTCAAGAACTGACTTGGGAAGATTGAGAAGAAACCCCAGGGAAGTGAGAACTTGCTGGGTAACCTGCAGATCTGACTTGACTTGGTCTGGGGACTGGCCCACAAGGAGCCAATCGTCCAGATATGGAAAAATGTAAATCCTTTTTCTTCTTAAAAAGGCCACCACTACTGCTAGGCACTTTGTGAACACCCTTGGGGCTGAAGTTAGGCCAAAGGGTATTGCTCTGAACTGGTAATGGCCTGAGGGCAATTCGAACCTGAGGTTCTTTCTGTGGGAGCACCTGATGGGAATGTGAAAATAGGCATCCTTGAGGTCCAGGGAGGCTAGCCAGTCTCCTGGCCTTACAGAGGGAAGAATTGTTCCCAGTCTCACCATTTTGAATTTTGGCTTTAGTAGGTGCTTGTTTAGGTATCTTAGATCTAGGATGGGTCACCACTCCCCTGTCTTTTTTGGGGTAAGGAAGTACCTGGAGTACAGACCTTTGCCACTGTATGGGGTAGGAACTCTCTCTATGGCTCTTAAGGCCAGCAGAGACGAAACCTCTGCCTCTAGAGCAAGGGTTTCTGATGTATTTGCAGGTGGAAAGGATCTGGGTCTCAGTTTCGGAAAATTTTGAAACCGAGAACCAGCCCCTGGCTTACAACCTCCAGGACCCACTTGTCTGAGGTAACAGACATCCAGTCCTGGACAAAGTAAGCCAGCCTGCCTCCTACTGGAATGGGGGAGTCGACCGGGCTGACACATCAGGGTGTCTGCTTGGCAGGAGCCTTAGGCTGAGGGGTGGATGCAGCCCTGCTCATCCCCCTTCTGCCTCTCCCTCTGAAGAACCCCCTGAGAAAAAGGGAGAAGAGGCCTGCGCTTGGTAGAAAGGCCTGTGAAAAGGCCTGCCCCTAGCTTGCTGCCTTTGAGGAGTTGCCTGCCTCTCTTTGGCCTGGTCACTCCTATAAGTGGTCCTGTACTCATCCATTTTCTTCATGTAATTCTCTGTCTGCTCCCCAAACAGAGAATTACCCAACACAGGGAAATCCATGGCCTTAGCTTGGGTGTCCTGTGAAAGGCTAGTACATCTGAGCCAAGTCGTTCTCCGAAGAGCCACAGATGTAGCCATGACTCTTGATGACACATCACTGGAGTCCACAGCAGCATGAAATTGCACCTTTGATGCCTCAATCCCATCAGCAGCCACCTCCTCCAGCTCCTTGGCTAGCTGGGAGGAAGCCTGCTTAGCTAGTGTCAGTACAGTGTCCCACCTGGACTTCTGGTACCTGGCTGTATAGGCCATATAGTTAGCCTACCTAAGTCCCAAAGATGATGCTATGTACTGTTTCTTTGCCATGGCATCTATCTTCCTGGAGTCTTTGTCTGGGGAGTGTGAAGCCAAGGGAATGTTTGCCTTGCCACAGGCTGTAGCCTGCACTACCCCAACATGGCTGCATTGCTGATAGAAAAACTCAGTATCTGAGCCTGATAAGGTGTACCTCTTGTCCATTCTCCTGTCAACAGGAGGTACAGAGTTAGGAGACCTTAAAATTTGTTGTGTCTGTTTCCCAAAGGACTTATCGAGGGGAATAGACAGTCTCAAACTCTGGGATGTCCATCATCTCAACAAAATCAGGCTCCTCCTGATCCTCCACAGCCTCCTCCATGGGAAGCTGGAGGGTTTCAGCCACTTTTCTGTAAAACAGATAGTGAGGAGGGGACTCAAAAAGCCTAAGAGGGGAAACACCAGAAGGTCTGTCTGGGGAGATGTCTGGTTCCACAGGCACATCCAGACTTTCACCATTGTCATCATCCTCTTCAAGATCCCCTCCTCATCAAACTCCGGTTTGTAAAAGTCTTCAGGGACTAATCTTGAACCAGGGAACTGACCCGAACCGAGCCCCTGCCAGAAGGCCAGATCAGTCGGAACGGACGAAGCAATTCAACAACCCGAATCACTCTGGCTAGCTCTTCGGCGGTCGGAACATGAAGGCCTAGATCCGAACTGGCCGACTTATCCTTGCACTTTCGTTTAGTAGGAACCAATCCCTCAGGATCGGCTCTCCTCTTGCTCGAAGTAGTACTGCCTTGGTCAGAGGGCACTCCTTCTGGTTCGGTAGGAACCGAACCGGGCTGGCCTTCCAGGTCAGCGGATTTCTTAGCCTCCTTATCTTTCAGACTACCTAACCTTTTATCCAAAGTAGACTTAGGGAAATTCTTGCAAATTTGGCAGTCTGAATCGAGGTGGTGAAACCCCAGACAGTAAACACAAGTGGTGTGGGGATCGGGCTTAGCAAATACCTCCCCACACACAATGCAGTGTTGAAACCCAGTGGGCCCAGTTTTTTCTTGGGTTTCTCAGACATGGCCAACCTAACAAACTTACCCTTTATTCGGCAACCGCCAGGCAAGACTCCCCTATCGGTTTCTCACAGTGTTACAGGTGTTGGAAAAAAACTTTCAAATCACTGGGGTTTTTTTTTTTTTAAACCGATACGGACTGGTAACCACACTAACTTTTCCACAAAAGATTTTACTAGAGAATCGGTTCAGCTGAACTGACCGAAAAATAAGTTTTATCAATTTCCACAAAAGAACTATCCTAAGTACTTACAGTACCACAGACAGAGTCCTGAACCGACAAACGGAACTTATTGCAGAATAAATCGGACTAAAACCGACAACTTTAACCAACTCTGAACTGAGCAGAAGGAGAAATCTCCGGAGAGACTGTTCAGTGAGGCGGAGTAAAGAATCTGACGGTTGGGTTTCAAAGTACTACAGACAGAGTTTTCAACCTAGCTTGAGCTCAACGTTCTATGCCTGGCATAGAATTTTAACCCTTCTCTCTCTGGGGCAGTTTAAGTGCTGGAGCTAACTGCAATAGTCAGAATACAGCAAGACTTCATGTTGTTTGAACCAATCATGAAATGACAAAAAAATCACTTTGAACAATATTAGTTGCAACTGATGGGTCACTATTAGAGTGAAAAATGACAGCATCATCAACAAATAAAATCATTTGAGACTTCTGACAAATTTGGGGAGTGAAATTCATGTATAATGAAAAGATTATGGGATCAAGTATGGAGTCCCCAAAGCAGCCACCGACAGTGGTATGGCAGGCAGAATGAGCCCTTAGCCCTCCTTGATGCTCCCTACCCACCAACCTATAGCAGAGATCAATGCAGGATGTGATCCACCTGCTAATCATCCGCTTGGCTGCAGGTCTGCCTTCAGTGTAGGTGACAAACAGCTGGCGAACCTTTCCCCAAACTCCAACTCTTTGTAGTAAGCGAGCACTCGCCTCAGGTCCAGAGTATGGAGCCTGTGTTCGGCCTCTGAGGTGTCATTCGGGAAGAACACCGGAAGAGTCATCATGTGATTCAGATGAAACTTCAACACAACCTTCAGGAGAAACTTCGGGTTGGGGCGCAGGACAACCTTGTCCCTGTGGAAGACCAGGTAAGGAGACTCCACCGAAAGCACCTGGAACTCACTGATCCTTCTGGCTGACATGATAGCCACCAGGAAGGCGGTCTTCCATGACAGGTGAGACATGTCACACCTCTGCATTGGTTCGAATGGCTTGCCCATGAGCTTTGCCAAAACCAGCAACAAGTCCCACGGTGGTGGTGGTTCATGCACCGGAGGGGAAATATGATCTAAGCCTTTGAAAAAGCACCAGACCACCTTCTCCTCTGCCAAATGCTGACCAGCCCATGCCCGGTAAGCAGAGATGGCTGCCAGGTGCACCTTCAGGGTCGTCGACCGAAGTCCCCCTTTGGAGAGGGACCACAGGTAGTCCAAAATGCTGGTCACCAGACAGAACAAAAGGTCCAGCCCCTTGCCTAGACACCAAATAGAGAATCTCTTCCATTTGAAGACATAGCATTTTCTGGTTGATTCCTTTCTAGATACCTCCACTATGGTGAGGACATTTACGGAGAGACCCAAAGCCTGGAACTCTACCCACTCAGGAACCAGGCTGTCAGGTGCAGGGATTGAACGAACAGATGTAGTACCTTCCCCTGACTGATGGAGAGCAGGTCTGAGCGTAATGGAAGATGCCTCGGGAGCCTGTAGCTGAGGTTGAGAAGATCAGGGTTCCAAAACTGGTGTGGCCAGTCCGGAGCCACCAGGATTACCTGCACCTTGTCCCTCCTGACCTCGAGCAGCACCTTGTGGATCAAGTAAAGGCATAGAAGAGGCCTGGGGTCCAAGGCCTCGAGAAGGCATCCCCCCCTGCAGAGAGGGGCGGGCACAGAACAGTCTCAGCTTTGCATTCTCCCTGGAGGCGAACAGGTCCACCTGAGGGTGTCCCACTGGGAGAACAGACTGTGAACTACCTCTGGATGGGAGAAACTATTCATAAGATGCCTCGCCTACCCAGCTGAGGGAGTCCACCAGCTGACTGTAGGCTCCTGCCACATGGATGGCTAGGAGATCCGCCTCCAGGCTGCGTGCGAGGGTCCATACGCGGAGAGCTTCCTTGCACAAAGGCAGGGAGTGAGTCCTGCCCTGCTTGTTGAGGTAGTATATGGTCGTGGTGTTGTCCATCTGGACTTCGACCACTTGACCCAAACATATGGAGCAAATGCAGTCAGCACCAGCTGAACTACCCGGAGCTCCATCAGACTGATTTGCCATCAGGATTCCTCGGGGGTCCAGAGCCTGTGGACTCTGTTCCCCCATATGGGCACCCCAGCCTGTAAGAGAGGTGTTGGTCATCAGGATGACCATCGGCTCAGGGCGGACAAATGGGATCCCTTCCCGAAGATGCTCTGGGACTAGCCACCACTGGAGGGTGTCCCACATCTTCTGGGTCACAGTGACCAGCTGGTCGAAGTGACCTTTGCGCTGAGACCACTGGCTGGCCAACTTCCATTGCAGGGAGGACATATTCCATCGAGCCCAACAGACCACGCTTGTGCGGGCTGCATGTAACCCAGAAGGTGCAAGAAGTCCTGGGCAGGGCGCAATTGCCCAACCTGAAATGATTGGGCAAAGGAGGAGAGAACCTCCGCCCTGTCCACCGGGAGCAGGGCTCTGGCTCGGCAAGAGTCTCGCTCTGCCCAATGAAGCTGATTACCTGTGAGGGCACGAGTTCCGACTTGGCCTCGTTGACCAAGAGACCAAGGGAAGTGCAGGTCTGGAGGGCCAGGTCTCTGGACCGCTCCACCTCCTGCCTGGAGGACCTGCAATCAGCCAGTCGTCCAGGTAGGGGTACACCCAGACCCCTCGGTGCCTCAGGTAAGCTGCCACCACTGTTATGCATTTGGTGAATACCCTAGGGGCTGAGAAGAGGCCGAATGGCATGACCCAGAACTCTTAGAGGGTTCCCTCGGCTCTAAAGTGGAGGAACCTTCGGTGGGATGGATGGATCAGGATGTGAAAGAACGTGTCCTGATGATCCAGGGATCAAAACCGCATGTCTTGCTCTAGAGCTGGTATGATCTGAGATAGAGTAACCATCCTGAAGGTGCGAGACCTGAGGAACTTGTTCAGGTCGTTCAGATCTAGAATGGGGTAACAGCCCTCCATCCGCTTTGGCACCAGGAAGTACCTGGAGGCAAACCCTGGATGTTCCAGAGGATCCACTACTCTGACCACGACCTCCTTGTGGAGGAACTGGGTTATGTCATCTTGAAGAGCCGACCAAGCATCTGCGAATACCAAGTCCTACCGTGGAGCGTGGGCTCGACTTGAAGAGTACTGCTCAAATTCCAGAGGCAGACACTGACCGACCACTTCCAGAACCCACCTGTCCATGGTGACAGCGGACCAGGCAGAAAGGAAGTGGCAGAGTCAGCACCCCACAGGATGACCCAGGGGAGATGTGACGGGCATGAGGCTGACACCCCCTATTCCATCACTGAGCAGGCTTGGAGGAGGAGGACCCAGCTGAGGAGCCACTGAGTCCTTTCCCTCTGGGCTTACAGACCACTGAGGCAACTGACTTGGGCTTGGGGCGCCAGGGCTGAGCCTGCTGATGCTGGGCAGATTTTGCCGCAAGAGTGGAGGACCGAAAGGGCTTTCACTTCTGCTACCTGGAGCCCTTGGGATCCTTCTGCACAGATGTCATGGAATCCAAGGTGGCACTGGACTTCGATACGCTGGAGGCGACCCTCCACACTGGGTCCAAACAGGTAGGTGCCCAGGAATGGAACATCAGCCATCTTGTGCAGAGTGTCTGCAGTAAAGGTCAAGATCAGCAGCCAGGTCCTACGGTGCATGGTAACTGCGGCCACCACTAAGCGGGACCAGGAATCCCCCAGATCCAGAACCATTTGAAGTTTCTGCTTGGCCACAGCCTGGCCCTGATCTCGGATCTGCTTGACCGTAGTCTGGAGTTCAGCCGGTAGGTGAGGAATCACCTCATCCAAAGAGCCCAAGAGGGCATGGGAGAAGTGTGCCATTATTACGGCTGAGCTCACCTGGCGGAGGCCAAGTGAGGAGGCAGCATAGCGGCGTGGTCCAATTTCTTGGACTCCTTGTCCGGCGGCTCGTCGACAGCCCCAGTATTGCTTCAGCGCTAAAACACAGCATCTGGCACCAACCCCTTGGCCAAGGGGTGCTCCATGAAACCCGAGAGGGTACCAGTGGGCACCACATATTTGTGGGCCATCCGGGCCGAAGGCACAGGGCAGAAATACAGGGCACTGCCAAAGCTCCAGGGCTGGGTAGACAATGGCCTTGGCCACTGGGAAAGTCGCTGAGAGTCCCCTTTGTCCAGAATCTCTGTTAGGGAATAGTGAGCCCACTTCGGGACGGGCTCCAGTTTCATCCCTGTGGACTAGAGATGAGGTGGAGGATGCCCATGAAGGAAGTGGGCCCTTCCTCCGTCGACAGATCCCCTACAGACTAAACACGTCAACCAGACGGGAGTGCAGTGAGGAATCCTTGACTCAGAGGAGTACGTGTACGGCCGACCACCCGAGTCACCATCAACCCTCCGTGGACAGTCATGTGTGCAAGTGGCCGACAGCCAATGGGGAAGCCTTGGCCGGCCAAGACTCCCATAGTCTGAATGCGGGCTTCCCACCAGTGGAGTGGAGAGGCCGGCCTGGCTGAACAGAGGCAGTCTTGACAGGCTCTGCTGGGGAGGACAGTCTTCACTGTGACAGGGTGACCCCTGTCATTGAAGGGTGCCCTGAGGTTTCTGCAGCCCCAAAAAAGACTGAATAAAATGTTTAGGAAGCACAGGAACAAATAAAATAAAAGTGCAGGACAGAAACAGCAAGTCCCCTTGTGTTCTGTTCCCATCCCCCTGCTGTTTCCTGCCTAGTGTTGCAGAGTTTGCAAAAGAAGTGTAAAACAAGACCCATTGGGGTCTAAAGGGACAGGGAAGCCTCCTCATTAACACAAGCCAGTAAAAGCCCACAGCAGAAGCAGCTACATAATGACACGAAAGACTGCTGCTGCTCTGCTGTGCTATGGCTATGGTTCACAATAAAAGTGACAGGAAAGTCCCTGTTTATACACACTACCGTATAAACTTGCATTAGCCCCAGTATTAACTAAACAAAATGTAAACAGCCTGGTAGTGAATAAAGCAGAAAACAGAGGGCTGCAAAAGTAAAACAGAAGGGCAAAAATGAATTGTTTTACTGAAGGCTGTAACTTCAACCCTCAGGATAAGAAGAGGGACTTGCTGAAGTTAGGCAGGGTCTCACAAGGTGTTTAGTACCAGTCTGGGTTTAAAAATCATGAATAAAAAGGGTTCTTTACCTGTGCAGCTGTACTAGGAGCCCAGGAATTGTACTATAGGGCTGACAGCCTTCCAACTGCCTATATTTATGGAACTCCCAGGTAGTGAGGTCACTGCCAAAGAGGCTCAGCTAGGGGTAATTAAGCTCCTCATAGCTGTAAAATTGTGTACCCATGCAAAATGAATATTACGTTGATGTTGTTAGGACTCCTATTAACCAAGGCTTAGAAATATCCTTTTCATTTTTTTGTATAGGTCGGGATATGAGCCTCACAGGAATATGCTTTTAGTTAAATGACCTAAGGAAGTGATGTCACCAGTATGATTGTATAAAAAGCCTACCACCAGGGGTAGAATTAGGATAGGGTAGTCAGTGAAGAACTGACTGTGAGAGGTGCAAGACCTCGTGAGAGGGTGCTCTCAGCATAGCATGAAATGGCTAACACTGTTTCTTTTTGATTTCTGTTTGAATTTATGCTGAAAAATAAAATGATAAACGCTTCCTGAGCGTTTTTTTACGCACTTAATTGCCTGCCTGTGTCTGACATCATGTAGATGTTTTTGTGAAATCCCACACCCTACGACATTGACCGACCCCACAGGGGGAGTCTGTGTCGGCCTGCCAAGTGATGGCCGATGTGGGAGCCAGGGTCAGCTTCAGACCGGCCAGCACCAACTGTTGCCACATGGTCTTTGTAGCGTCGATGCAACTTGCACCAAAGCCTCTCCTCAACTGAGGATGAAAATGAAGAACAGCGGCAGCGCCGCTGCTTCCTGTGGCATCAAGAGTGGGAGTGCCAATGAGGGCGGAAACTGCTCAATCCACAAGATCTCGGCTGCCAGGGGATCTCGGAGGGAGCTGGGGAGTGCCACGACTCCTCCTGGTCTGGGTTGGGGACCGGAGGGTTCTGCTCAGCAGACTGAGCAGCGCCTTTTAAGGTCATGAGCAGGACCACAGTCCTGAAAGAGAACTGTCGGCCTCTTTGGATGACAAGTTGATAGGGCAAAGAAAAATGTCAGTCGCATCATCGGCCAGCGTCTCGACCAACTGGCCCGACGGGGTCTTCGTGAAGCCATTGGCCAAGGCTGCGGTTTTGACCATGGTCAAAACCTGGGAGTCCTGAGACAGAGAATGTTCCCGGTCCCAGGAACATAGATGGTGAGTCTTCTCTTTTTCTGTCTTCGACTCCTCCTTGCGAGAGCGGGAGCTGTACAAACCAAAAGGGCCCTGCCCCTTAGTCAGAAGGGACTGGCCCAGCTCCTTGAAGGAGCTAGAGCCCAACTGGAGCGGAACGAAGGCAGAAGCTGAGGAGGACTGCGTGGTGGCCTGAGCCACCTCCTCCTCCTCGAAGGCCGTAAGCTGTTCCAGCTGTTCGTCGGCCCCCGCAGCCACGGAGACCACCCAACGTGCATCTTTATATTTGACCGGCGGATGTCATTTTTACAGGTGGCCCAACTTAAGGCAGGTGAGGCGGTTCTCAAGGACTGTCGCGTGAAACGACCGGCAAATGTCGCAGGCCTGGGTATCGTGATCACGGCCCAGGAAGTAGATGCATGTGGCCTGAAGGTTGGTACGTGACATCTTCTGCCCGCGGTCACGATCGAAGATTGAAACGAAGATGAAAACACATAAGAGTTTAAAGTTTGGGAAATAAATCCAAAGACTGTAGCGCTAGGGCCTACGCAATGTTGGAGCGGTTCCAGAAAGGAATATCTGGCGTCATGGGGAGGAGCCGAGAGATATACCACTCAGGTGGGTGGGAGGAGCCAGCTTGAAGACGTTCCAGCACCTCTTAAAGGGAAAGGACACTGCCAGTAAGTGTGGATAGAATATGTCAATGTCCTTAGAAATTGCAATTATATTCCATGTAAACTAAAAGAGCACTTATGGGCAGACTTGCCTTCTCGCTCCTCACGCTCCTTAGTATGTTCCTTAATATTCTGGGGACTGTTGGTGGCGCTGCGGGTGTAATCCTACTGACCGAGCTCACATTTTTTATTTTTGTCCCATTCTGCACCCTTTCTGGTCATCTGTGCTGACTCTGATAAATTTGCTGACTGCCGGATCCTTTGAGAAAGCTCCTGAATTTATTTTGATGTCAGTACTCCCTCCTAATCAGCGTTTACCCTGAAAGTCCTTACTTTGGATATACATATTGGCTGCTAAAAAAAACAATTACTCACTTATGGATGAAACCTGCTTCGCCGACGCTAGAGATGTGGCATTCTATTATGTTAGCTATATCTTACGGAAAAATTTATAGCAGCTTAACAGAAATGCCTGGAGCAGTCTGAGATACGCCGGAAACACCTTTTTTTTTTTTTTTTAATTATCACACCTCTGTGGATGAACAAGACCATGCAGAAGTTCTGGACCCATGGTTGGTTTCCATTTTGAAGGGGGTATATGATAATGTGTTTCTTTTTCTGCATAAAGCTTTATTCTTTTCGTTTTCTTGTGTTGGTTGACTGCCTGTGCTGTGGTGCCCCCTCCCCCCATAGTGATATGTCTGAATATTTTCAGATAGTTTTATTTTACTCAATTTTTATATGTTTACATTTGCCATCTACAATGAGTAAAGGGGTGAATTCCCCTATTCTTTTTTCTTGATTTGAATTCTACACTACCTTGTGTACCAGATTGTTTACGTATTCATGTTCTCTGTTGTGTGAATAAAAGTTAAAAAAAAAAAAAAAAAAAGTGTGTCTCAGCAGGCCCGAGGATGAGGCAGCTGTACTGCTGCTTGCACCACATGCAACCCAGAAGCAGGAACGGGCCTGGGATTTTGGGATTGGGGGGGGTCGGCAGATGGAGGATTGTGTCCCCCAGAGGAACACACCTCACTCCGGAAGGAAAGGGGAGGAGCCTCTGCTGCAGAGCTGCCACATGGGTGACCACCCCAGTGACGCAGCCCATGTCTCCATTGGCCAAGATGTCACTACATTTCTACAGTGAGAAGCAAGCATCCTGAGCCAGCTATGGGATCCCAGTGGTGCCAAAAGGCTGAGGTGCATTGCCGAGTGACATCTACTTCAGCTGGGCCTGCACCCAGATGTGGCAACCCGGTGTGTACTGGAGTGGCCCACACTGGTATCTTCAATGAGTCCTAGAAGTAACAGGCTGCTGGTGCAGTGCTAGTTAAGCTTCCAGGAACTGCGTTTTAACAATGCGCTAATGATAGCATGTTGTTAAAGCAACTGGACTGAACGTGCCCCCTCCCTAACCCTCTGCCCATTTTCATGTTGAGCATATTCCCTGGTAGTCTAGTGGTCCCTCTCCCTAACCAAGTGCTAGGTGCCTAGCACTGAGAAATTATTCCTTAGTGTCCAACTGTACCCCCTCCCTCACCCAATCCTATTGGCACTGACAAAAATAAATCAATCCCTGGTGGGTACCCCCCTCCCTCACTTGATCCCCGCTGGCACTGGAAAATGATTTCCTGCTGTCCAATGTTACTTCATCTCCCCTTGCATAATCCACACTGGCATTGAAAAAATCCATCTCCTCAAGCAGGCAGTATTGACACTCCATTTACCTCCCTGGCCAGACGCCATCTGCCTTGCATAAGTCCTGTATCGCTATACAGCGCTGTACAGTAATACAGGACATGATGTCAGAACATAAATGAAGTCAGCATGAAGTGCATGTGAGCAAACTTTATTTGCAAATGTTTTCTTTACCTCTAAGTTGGCCAGATTAAAAGTCCCCCATGCAAATCAAACTTGGGTGATAGCTTTTGCACCCCCCTCAAAAGACAATTTAGTGATGACTCTTAAATCTTAAACAAAAAGGTGCCTGCCAAACACCTATTTTTCGGCAGCAGTTACAAGTCATCACAAAAGAGGTGGGGTGGGCAGAGCTTTGGCCAAAGTTTGGTGAAGAAAAGCTTTTAACGTGACCAAGGTAGAGGGGAAAAAAATGTAAAAAGAAATGAACCTCCAGGTGTGCTTTACACCAACTCTCCCCTCCCCCAAGACAGCAAAGTCCAGTATCACTATACAGTACTGTACAATGATAAAGGCTTTGTGTAGGGCAGATGGTGGTGTGCCAGGGAGGTAAGCAGAGGGTAAGTGATGGACGACGTTTCAGGAGGGAATCACTGGACACCAGGCAATAAAATTCAGTCTTCAGAAAGTGGCATCTGAAAAAGCACTGTGGTTGAATAATCTCAAATTCAGTGAATGCAAATTATCCATAAGGCGATTTTCACTTTAAAGGAAAACTTATTGCAACAACTTTAACATAACAACCCAAGAATATTATGTATCTATTTTACTTACCAATCAGTGTTTTCAAGCACTGCCCTGATGCTGTATCCCAAATTCGACTGTAACAGACAAATATAAAAATCAGTACGTACATGCTCCTATATTTTCCCCCCCAACTTTCTTGATTAAATATCTACTGGAGCTCACAGCAACAACAAGGTGAGGCACCAAGGTCTGCAAATGTGTCCCAACACAAATGCACCACAGCCAGTGCCAGCTACGGCTATTGTCAACGTATGACAGTTCTGTATAGCTGAGATGGTCAGCACTCCATTTCTTCCTTTCTCTAAAAGCAAACCAGTCTAATGTGATCAAGAAACTTACCGTGGACAGGAATTCTGACTCCCTAACAACAACAAAAATGCAGCAGGATTCAAACTTGCTGTCCCCTGAAGGAGACCAGAAATAATTTTCTACTATTAATAGTTAAATAAATTATAAATAACAAGCAGTGGCCTGTGTGTGTGATTTTTTTGTATTTTAAATGTCTGGAATGAACATTTAGTTACATGCTTGTTCTGCTGAACCCACCATTGGCCTGACAGTCTGTGTTTTGTATTGGGAGTCAGCACGTGGCAAGCTTTGAAATGCCACGTCACAGACTCCGATACAACATTCAGTTATTTGCAGTGTTTCACACTGGGCTTGTCAACAACTTCAACAGTAAAGACTGGTGCAGATGCAGTATCATACTTCACTTCCGGGGCCTTACTAACATCTATTACCATTTTATGATCATGCCCACCCCCCTGATCGTCATGCAGGTAATAGAAAAGCTTCTAATTTAAACTTTTTAGTTGTGCAGGAAAAAGAAACATTATTCTCCCTGGTATTGCATTGGTCCCACCCTATCCTCTTTTGTGTAACCCAGCCATCCCATTTCCTCCCAAGGAAGCTCTGTAATTTACCATTCATGCCATGTGTAGCCTCCGGAGTGCAGAAGTCCTTACTTTTGTGGGACGCCAAGGAAAAATCTGTAGGCACTCACTAGCAACTGAAGTAAATTTACTGCACTGGTTTGATGCGCTTCCCGCTCCACTGTGCTGCCTCTTGAGGGAGGCTAACATCTGGAGAACATGCAGATCCATGGGCGCATTATGAGCGTGAAGAGCTAGTGGTGCACTGCATGTTCCCCTGCCCTGATGCTGGAATGTCTTTGAAGCAGGGGAGCGAGACAATCTGCAGTTATCCTGGCCACCAAGAGGTGGTATGCTGCATCTTCCCTGGCCCAAAATTGCTGAGTTTGGGGTGTGGAAGATGCCAAGAGAATGTACTCCTCAGGCGACTCGCTCCATAGATGAAATGGAGCAGATTTTTTTCCAGTGTTCCCTGGCCTAGATGCAGTTCATGACAGAGACAGACAGGAGTGAAGACACAAGCAGCGCAGCCACTGAAGAAAGGACTTCTGCTCCGGCACTCCAGAGGCTGCACATATTGGTAACTCAAGAACTACATGCCATCCAACACTGCAAGTAACTGAATGTTGTATCGGGAGTCTGTGACGTGGGCATTTCAAAGCTTGCCACGTGCTGACTCCCAATATAAAACACAGACTGTCAGGCCAATGGTGGGTTCAACAGAACAAGCATATGACTAAATGTTAATTCCATATATTTAAAATATGAAAAAAAAAAAAAAAACATTTTGCACATGGAGGTCACTGCTTGTTATTTATAATTTATTTATTAATAACAGTAGAAAATAATTTCCTATCTTATTTAAAGCAGCAATGCATGACAGCAGAAAAAAAAATTACCTATACCTTTTTATTGTATTTTAGACTGCTCTTTCTCGCCTGACTTTTATGATACCCTTCTTTCCCCATTTTGAGTCTGCTTTAGCACTTTTTTCTCCACATTTGAAATAACAGGAGCGCTCATTTTAATATGGCTCGAACCAGGTTTTCATCAGTATTCAGCTGTATTTGTACACCTGCTGTCCCATAAGGTCAGTGAGCAGTAACTATTATATGCTAGTTCATACTTGTCACAAGAAAAGTGATCTTAAACACTTGGTATTCAAAAAGAACAGAATAGTGATGAAAACTGGATCCTGGCCGTACTAAAAAAAACACTCTATTTCACCTGTAAAAATAAGTGGTAAATCAGACTCAGCATGGGGTAAAAAAGGGCATCATGCAAGTCAGGAGATAAGGGGAAATCTAAAATAAAACAAAAAAAAGTACAGGTCAAAATTTTCACCACTATCGTGCACTACTGGATTAAATATATTGAACTAATTTTACCGAACAGATTAAACCAAGTAAATATGAAAAGCAACAGTTGAGCCTGAGGCCCCCAGAATTTCTCTTGGGCTCTTGGAAGAGAACACAAGCAGCCTGAGCAGCTCCTTAACTTCAGCACTACAGCAGACAGCAGCATGGCGAACAATCGTGTAAAGCACATCTATCTTTATAAAATGCTGTTTTTCCAGACAAACAAGAAGTTAGACACTGACAGGCACCTTCAAAAGGGGTCATCTGCTGAGGAGCTGCACCCGGTCTGGGGCTAATAGCCCTCGAGAACACTTCCCAGCTGCGTGTAAATCCTGTGGAAATGCCGGTTTGTTTGGGTTTTACTGCTTAAAGTAAAGGTGTGAAATTTTTTAAAACAGTTTTGCCCTGTGTGTTAAAATTTAAAATTTTAATGCACTTCTGTAAGGAAGGGAATGGATGGTAACGCTGGCCAAACTGCCAGCCAGCCGATCCCTTTCCACTTCCCAGTCTGCCTGCTCCGCCCCCATGCTCCCACGTATTGTGACGTTTAACCAGGGAGACCACAGGTATTAGTCTATGAGGCTTGTTTCAGAACAATTTCACAGAACTTCAAGCAACCTTTTGAGAAAAATGAAAGCCACCACTCAACAATAGGGACCCGGATCCTAATAGTGAGCAGTGGCTTAATTTTTCTCAAAGAGTCTTAAACTGAGGACACCCCACAAAGGTCTCAATGGATTACTTTGGTTAATATTTATAGGATGGAGCATTTTACAGCCTCAGTTAGGGACAAATAGCCTACAGCAGAAGAAATGTGGAGACGATGTCTGTTTTACTAGAGTGAAACGAACTCTGATTCTGTCCACTAGATAACCTCCTACAGATCACCTCTCTGTTAACCTAAAGGGTATTTACCCAAGTAAATTAGCCAATACAGGGCATCTCTGACTGGCGTGATAAGGCATATCATTTTTATAACTAGTACACTGGAGGCCTGGGGTTTTAATCTAATATCAGTGACTTGAGATGGTGCCTGCTGTGTGTATTTGTTTCTTGTTCTTTTTTCCTTCCTTCTGCTTATTGTTTACCTAGTGTTTATAATTATATATTGTACAATGGTTGATGCATGCCAGTATTGAAATACTTTCAATAAACTTTGGAATAAAAAAAAGGTTGCTTAAAGTTCTGTAAAATTGTTCTGTAAACGAGCCTCATAGGCTTGTATGGGGTGCGTCCCCATGCTCTCCCTGGTTAATTGTCACAAATCGTGGGAGCACAGGGGCGAAGCAGGTGGACTGGTAAGTAGAAAGGATCAGCAGGCAGTTTGGCCAGCATTACGATCCCTTCCCTTCCATTCTTTACAGGAATACATTACAAATTATAATTTTAACACACATGGACTATCGGCACCCCAGGGCAGCGGGCTATGAAGCCCAAAGGTACATCTTGCACCTTTACTTTAAATCTCAGTGCCACAAAACTTGTAGGTTCATGCCACTTTTGGTGCCTGGTGGTAAATGCTCTTTAATGCCAGCCCTGAGTAGCCTAACCAAGCAGTACAGGAAAGTGATTAATCAAAGCAATATAAATATACTGTCAGTGTACTTGTATAATACACGAGTAAGGGCAAACAAATCAACATATAGCGACAACCTGAAAATGATCTTTTCCTAAAACTGCCAATCAAGACCACATTCTGGAGACTGTACACTTACCAAAGACCATCGTAACTGCTTGAGACAATCAATGACCCATCTCTATTAAAGTGGACCTGCAACAACACAACAACGAACAAGAGTTTTACAGCCTAACTAATGCATGTCCCTACATTAAAGCAGCACAAAGAAAACTGCTCTCTTAGCAGTCACTTGATCTAAAAGTAGAGATCATGATAATAAAGGTAAAAAAATGCCTGTATGTGCAATGACACAACATTAAGGAATGCACTTAAAGTAAATACAAATGCAATTTACTGTTATCAGTTTCATGCTAGTTTGCAGATCTTCGTGGTTACAAAAATTCTCTTCTCCTGGGTCCGTGCTCTACATAGAAACATAAATGCTGACATTAGAAAAAGGCCCAACAGCCCATCGAGTCTGGCCAGTATCTGCCTGCATCCACAGCCAGCTTAATGCTGGACCGGAGCTAGTCTGCCGATGGCTCTGACTGTAATTAGACACCAGAGCTCCATAGTCTACTCCTCCCCTTCTCTTGACTGCCCACACTCCCTTTCTCTTCCAGTTTAGACAATTCCCCTGTGCCTATCACACCCGTGTTTGAAGCCAGCAATGGACTCTGTGTTGGATCACTTCTTATGGCAAAGCATTTCACTTCTTTGCAACCCTTTCTGTAAGGAACTTCCTTTCATTCCCCTTAAAGCTTTCCACCCAACTTCCATTCATGGCCACTTGTTAACCTCCCCTCACTTCTTGTGAACAAGGCATTGCTGTCCACTTTATCCCATAGGTACTTAGGGTCTCTATCATGACTCCTCTCCTTCCTGTTCTTCAGTGTGTACATAGGAAGACTCTCCAGCTTCTCCTCATAAGTGTTCCCCTGCTGCCACCAAATCCTCTCTTCACAGCACTCCTCTGCATAGATTCAGAGAGAGGTCCCTCTCCTTCAGATATGGGCTACAGAAATGAAAATCGTGTACTCAACATAACTGTAGATCTTCCAGAGTATCGTCACCATTGATTTATACATAAGGGTCTGGAGCCAAGGCACTAGGACCCCGCAGAAGCTTTTTGGGAGGGAGCGGATGTTGACTAGACACCACTCGTATGCCACACATGCCCACATGGTGCCACATGCCAGTCAATCGTTAGACTCCCTCACACAACTCAGTTCTGTTCGCCAGGAGAGAAACAAAGTGGAGCGAAAACAGACAGAACTAGATACTTTCTAGCCCAAAAGGGATAGCAAAAGGATACAGGATATAACAAACAACAACCCATTAGAACTGGACTACCAGCTTAAAGACTAAGGAGTGGGCATAATAAGTGGTACAAAGGAAGTGGGTCTAAAATGGTGCCAGAGCCAGACAGAGTATGTATTGTTATAGGACAGCAGCTCTGAGCAAATGACTGGCAGAAGTAGCAAAAAGGAAAGTCCGATTTTCGACCCCCCTTGCTAATGAGTGTGCAACAAATGCCAAAAAATGACATCTGGACTCCCAAAAACAATATTTCCACAGGGTATTAAAAAGCTGGTACTGCACTGCACTTCAGGATGCAAACTGGCTGCTCATGTGATGCATTCTTATTTTAGGATGGCAAAAAATTGCGATCAATTGTATGCAATCCTCCCCCTTCTCAGCCCCACCACTCTCCCCACCCATGTCCCGTAGACGCACTCACTCATCCACAAGGTGGTGGGAGGGTTTTACCATACATGAGATCGGGGCTGTTATCAGCTGGTGCCTCACCAGATTTGGTGAGGTACAGGAAAGCAGTCTGTATCTCCCTGAAAAAAGGTAGAGTGAGGTGTGTGTGTGTGTGTGTGTGTGTGTGTGTGTGTGTGTGTGTGTGTGTTTGTTTTCTGGAGCACTCAGTATTTAAACATGAAGCAAGCACAGAGGATTTTATTCAGGTTAAAATACAGGTTTTAAAAATGCATGCATGTATGCGAATTAAGCATTTTTAATTTTGCTAATCAATTTAAGGCAAGTACCGTGCATTTTCACAACTGGTTAGCACTTTCACATGCAAAACTGCATATCAATTTTTCAAGCTTATTTAACACCCTGCTCCATGCTTCCAGATAAAGCTTGAGTACACTCAAGAATAAACTCACAATCCTGTTTTCTCTATGAAGACTGGAGAGAAAAGGAGGTTGAGGAGCATAGTAGTTGCAGGACTAGGACTCCTAGGGAAGCAAGATGTGGCTATCTGCTCTGGCATGCTCCAGACAGAGTGGGCGAAGCTCAAAGCACAGACAGAAGTGAACGGACACCAACCAAAAAATGTCCACATGAGAGTAAGAACATTCCCTACTACCACAGGGATGTACCCTGTGTGACGCTAGTACATTGATACAAACAAAGTGCGTAACACTTCTCCAGAAACAAAGCATCTGCTCAGCAAAGTCAGACTGGATAGTGCCAAGGGCATGTGTTGCATACACCAAATATCAGGGATACACCCTGGGTAGGGAGGAGGAAGAAAAATGGAGGAAAGGTGGCAACCTACCCACTCAATGAGAAACATTAAAACGGCTAAAAGCCTTTTTTGTGGCTGTGTGTGTGTGTTTTTGTTAGGGGCAAGAGCCCCCCAATCCCTTTGTTTTTGGTGTGTGCATGAGGTGAGGGAGGGGAGAAGAGGTTGGCAGCGGAATGCCCAACCCTCTTTTTCTTCTTTAAATAAAATAAACAGCCATGGCAGAGGAAATATAAGTAGCAATGCTGCCAGCACCCAGAAGGTGAGCTGTCAGAGGTCCTGGCTGTCAGCTGAGTGGGGGGGATGGTGGGTGGTCGTCTGAATGTATGGTGAAGATATTCTAAAGACCAACAATCACAATGAGTACATCATTTCTATATCTTCCGTGAATTAATCTTCACCACTGATTCATGCATTTGGGTCTGAGTACCAATCTTCCCAATTAGGGAGGAGCTGGATCACCCTGAAGGTAATGCTCACCCTCAACTCTCTGCGTGAGGGGAACACCTGAGGGCAGGGACTCCTCACAGGTCTGGTGTGACCCAAGAATGTTCAGAGTCAGATGAAAGGTAAAACATACCCAAGTTCCCGCCTGATTATAGGGAAAAAAGTGAGTTCCCTGCAACTGGTAGTTTAGCACCTTTCACCAGGCCAGAGGTGCAAGTCGACAGAGGCAAATTTACGCTGTCTGACAAATACAGACTCCAGTTCCCACCACCTGAAGACCACCTCAATGGCGTCATAAGATGTCCTTGTCTGGTACCTTGCCAACTCCAGGCCCTTGGCAGAAACGCAAATGACTTGCCTGACCAACTCAGAGAGTGGCAGATCAGCTAGGAGCTGACCTAGCTGTGCCCACAGCTGCTTGATGTAAGATGCCAAGTGTGCCTTATCTGCCAAAATGCATATCATGGTGCAAGCCAAAATGAAAACCTTCCTACCCAACCTATCTCAGCACAGAATCAGCATCAGGAGGCCGGTCATGCACCATGCAACGAGGCCTGTCTGTGGTCTGCAAGACCTGAAGTCCCGCAATGGGGTGAGGTACTGTGCCAGCATAAACTGTGGATGCACAATACCTCTGGTAGACATCCCTGGGAGTTCGAGGAAGAGCTAAGGGACGTATCCAAACTGTCCCAGAGCATTCCTCGAAGACCCTAAGCCAGGGAGGAATGACACAGTGGTCACTGCTGAAAGTTCCTACAATTTCCAGCTGTACGGACAGGGTATCACGAGTGGCTATGGTGCCAACATCCAGCGCCTGCAGCATGTCCATCAGGAATATCTGGTATAGAGATTACTCAGGGACAGAGGACAAGGGTTGTGAGGATTCCGTGCCCTCTGAGGAGGACGTAGAAGAAGAACAGCAGACACTGGACCTGGAAGAGGGTGGAAGATGCAGGCTGTGCATGATCTGGACACAGTTAGCACTAGTACGGTACTCTGCAGATGCCAAGTGAAGGGGCCCAAGAGGGCCCATGATCCCAGGAAGTTCAGGCAGGGATGGCACAGACCCAGGATGGTGAAGCTAGAGCTTGAAGCTTCTACACCTGGCCTGTGGTAACGTTCAGTGCACCTCGCCCTAGGTGAGGTTATGTCAAACCCGCCAGAAGAGACCCCAGGTGAGGAAAGTGGAGCTCTTCAATTCCCTCGGGGCAACTGTGGTCCTCACCAAAGTTGGGTTCAGCCATTAGGTAAGAGGAGAGTTCCACGACTCGGCCGCACCCCTGACCCTGAGCTGGCGCTGCCTCCAGTACTAAACTCAAGGTCTGAGAAAAACCTAGTCACAGTGATGGTTCTGGTGCTTGTCCCAAGTCCATCCCCCCAGAATCAACACCAGAACTGGTGCTGCATCTGTTGCAAGGCTTGGCGCCTGCCTTCTCCTCAGAGCCCCATAGGCTGCTCGAGTCAGCAATCCACACCTCCACTTCTGGATGTCACCTGGACCCTGTGTCAGTCCCACACCCAGTACCATGAACAGTACCAAGAGGGGGCTCGATGTCACGGCCGGCACCACCCACTCACTAACACTGTGGGTGGTGTCAGGAGCCAGGAAAGCTCCAGGCTGCAACACTGAGGTGTCCTCTGGTGCAGATCAAACACATAGATTCAACCTCACCACCACAGATGTCTGCTACCCAGGGCAGACGGACTGGGGAAGGCACTCAGCTGGCTGCCCAGAAAGAGACGGCTGTCCACCAGACCCACCCCCCAGGGCCTACGACACCTCGATGAAGATGAGGAGAACCCTACTCTTCCACAGTACCAGGGGACTGGGAAAAGATCTAGAGACCTGTGCTTGGCAACACAGGTTCGATGCCCGTCGCCAAATGTGGGAATCAGACGACCCAACTTCAGCACATGTACTTCGAGGGTGAAGCAGGCATCGCAGGAATCTATATTATGTTCAGGGCCAAGACAGGTCCAACAAACCTGATGTTGTTCCTTCATCATGATCAACTTTCCACTGGAACACTGCCATGATAGGGGCTTCTTCCGGCCCCTTTTTCTCAGACTCCGACATCACATACAAAAACAACAAAACTAAAGTCGATAACATGAAACAGAAGAAATTCAGTGGTGGCACAAAAGAAAATTAAACGACTGTTGAACAGAGGTGCTATCGCTCTCACGGCGTGCACTTAATGGCAGGACGAACAGAAACGAGGTGTGTGAGGGAGTCGACGATTTTAGGCCAGCGTGTAATACCATGTAGGCACATGCTGCATGCGAAAAGTGTCAGTAGCTGAAGACAACTCCCTCCCTAGAAGAAAAGTGCTCCTGCAGGGTCCTAGTGCCTCTATCCCAGACCCATAGGTATGAATCGCTGTTTGTTTTTTTGCAATGAAAATTGTTAGTTTTAGGAATCATTTGAATCTTATTTCATACAACGTGCATAGTCATAAATACCATTCTATACTTATGATTTAGATAAATCAATATATCATATTCAGAGGGATTGTATATTAAATACAATCTTAGATTATTTTTCCTTTTAAAGGGAAAATTATTCATGGTTAACACAAGTTAAATGCATTATTTACATACATTTGATTAACTGTATTTTACTATGTGTGTTTACAAAATCTTCTTTGCTCCAATCCTTTTTCCTCTTGTTATACAACTTCCAAAACGGCTCATAATCTATGAAGTGGTTATTGTTGTAAAGTGCACTCACAAAAAGTTGCTTCTATTCTAGTTCAGGAAACACTAGAGATTTGGATGTTTTCCAGTTTTTTAAGATTAGTCTTTTTATTGCCAAAAAAGATCAACTGATAATTGGCGTCTATAGATAAGTCATTAAACATTTCTAATATTAAAAATTTAGAATTTCTCCAGTATTGATATGGAAATCCAATTTTTGCCAAGAGAGCAAAGGACTGTTCCCACCAAACCATACTGCGTTTGCAGTCCCAAAAAATATGGAAAAAATCTGCATCCAAAGTTCCATATTGACAGCATTCATTTGATTGTGCGAGTTTCATTTTATAGAATCTGTGTGGGGTATAATAGGCCCTATTAATTACTTTAAATTGAATTGCTCCATCTCATGATAGTTTGCATTTTTGTATTTGGGCGAGAGCCAGTTTCCACGGTTGTTCAGTCATATGGTGTTCTACGTCTTTTTCCCATTTTTCTATCGTATTCTTAAATACTGTTTGTACTGAACCTTGATAATGAGTTATCTATGGGTAAAGTTTGGCACCAGCAAATTTTACCCTGCTCCATTTCCATTTCTATTATTTGGGGCTCTTTCCCATCTTTTATAATCTTTTGTAAATAAACTGCTCAGTCGAGTAAACTAGAAATATTGATAGTTTTGTAAATGAAATTTGTCCCTGAAGGCCTCCCAAGACATTTTACTTCCTTTTTCATATAAACCCTCCCATTTCTTTATACCCCGATTTCACCAAGATTTTTTAAAATAGGGTTTTCCCCTGCATAGTGTCATTTGAATTATACCAAATATAATTCAGGGGGTTAATATTTATTGCCTACACCGCCTGTTCAGGCCTTGATGAGAGTACTGTGGGAGCACGGTGCTTCTGATTTACACAGAACTGTCGGAAGTATTCCCTTTGGAACCGTTTCCTTACGTGGAGAGCTTGGTTTATAGTTTAATCTTTTCTGGGATCACAACGGAACTGTATTTATTTAATTAATGCTGCGGTTATGAAGAACTCGATTTGGCAGGAGCGTGGGACTCACACAGTCATGTGAAGTTCTAGTAAATTAATGTTACTTCCAGTTTATTTAAATGTGTAAATATGAGGGTGTTCGCTATTTCCTCTATATGGTTCAATGTGGGGAAAATTCTTTGTTTTTATTATACTTTATTTGTGGCTCGTCCTCGGGATAAAGTTTCTATATTTGCTAGATTCTGTGTATCCATATATGGGATACTAGAAGGCACTACACTAGCATGGTAAAATTGGATCTCTCTTTTTTTTTGTTTTTTTTTTACTGTTTCTGGTTCATTTTAGTCCCAGTAATCGCTCTGTGCTGCTATAAGCTATGAGATCATTACTGTTATAATATGGTTACTTCCAATGATGTATCTTATGGGAGGGTGTCACACTATGCCTTAGTAAGTGGAATATGTCTCTAATAGACTGTATCCCTTCATGTGTACTTTTATTGTAAGTTTTGTTCTCAAACTTGCAAAAAAAAGAAAATTCTGTACTACTAGTGATAAATTCATTATAATTATGTTTTTAGAGTTTACACATTTGTTAGCCAAAAAAGCTAATTTTTATATTTGTCTTCTTTGTAGTATTCCTTAAGAATCAAGAAAAAATTACCGTAGTTATCTTCTTTCCTTTAGCATCAGTAACGGCAGCAGTTAGCTGGCTAGGTGCAAGTGCCCCGGAGGTGTTTCTTTAGATAATGAGATTTAGGGAATTAGCCAATCAGAAAAGAGCAAGGGAGTGTGCTGTGAGAGCAGCCTGAAGGGCTTCAGAATTTTTTCCGAAGGTAAATGGGCACATGCCTAGAGAGTGAGCCAACAGGATCCAAAAAACATGCAAATGTCCAAAACTACAAAAACAAATTTCAACAGCCTCAGTAAAAAGCATTTGAAATGTAGTCTCAAATTTGGAAATAAAACTGAGAACTGAGCCCTTCTCCTAAAAGGTGAACCGGTGAGGGAGGGTGGGAGGTTACTGATGCTAAAGGACCCCTTAGAAGAAAGAAGATTACTACGGTGAGTAATTTTTCCTTCTTAACCCCAGAAGTCCTTTAGCATCAGTTACAATAGCAGATTTCAAAGCAGTACAAAAGGGGGAGGTGGGCAGAGACCCTACTTAGGAAAGAGGTTCTGCAGGACTGCCATGCCAAATTTGCCATCAGATCTGGACTTCACATCCAGGCAGAAATGCTTGATGAATGTATGTACGTATGTATGTACGTACGGTTTTCCAGGTAGCTGGCTTGCAGACATCCAGAAGGGGTACGTCTCTTGCAGCTGCCACAGAGGCTGCATTACCCCTTACAGAATGGGCTCAGAGGCCTTGAGGAAGCTGTTGACCAGCTTTTTCATAGCAGAATCTGATGCAAGCGACTAACCAACGGGAAACAGTTCTCTTGGTAGCTGGTTTTCTTCTGCCTACTTCCCCATAGGTGAGGAACAGCTGAGTGGAAGCACCTCTGAACTGCCTAGTATGCTCAAGGTAGTAAAAGAGAGCTCTTTTGACATCCAGACTGTGAAGCTTTTGCTTGCCGGGGGGGGGACTGCTCAGTAAAGCAGTAAAGAAAACAAGTAGAGTGATGGACTGGTTAAGGAGAAACTCCTAAACCACTTTAGGCAGGACTTTCCTATTTGTCCTGAGTTCAATTTTGTCTCTCTGAGGAATGATGCAATTGTGCTCAGTGCCCAGGGCCTGTAACTTAGATCCTCCTGGCAGAGGTAATGGCCACTGAGAAAACAGTTTTCCACGTTACAAACTTGAGATGGGCAGTGGCCATAGGTTCAAAGGTTGGTTCCATGAGCCTGGCAATGCAGAGGTTCAGGCTCCAAGGAGGAAAAGGTTCCCTGACTGGAAGCTGAAGGTGCAAAAGGCCTTTGAAAAACTGTTCGAACGCAGAGTGAGGAAAAAAAAAAAATAACAGTTACGTAAGAACTTACCATAACAGTAGATCTGAGAGAGAGGTTCCTACAGTAGGTTTTCACATATAGGACTGGGCCCCCTGGCGTCAGGTTCCAACGGCAAACTTGTAGTTAGCAATCATAAGCGGGGACCGCCCCCCGGTATCAGGTGATGCAACATCAGCCAGACTATAAAAGGGGGCGGTCCCACGTCCACCCTCCGGTTCTTTTTCCACTGGAGACCTAGAGAGAGGATAGTAGAAAGAAAGGATTAACAACTCCTGAGACCCTGTGCCCTGGTTAGACCTGAGGGCTAGACATAATAAAAAAGGGAAGCTTCCAGGAGCTGAGTAAAGGTGGGAGGGAAACTAGACCTACTGCAGGAACCCCTCTCGAAGTTCAACTGTTATGGTAGTTTCTTACATAACTGCTATATCTTACTCGAGAGGGTTCCCTGCAGTAGTCTTCACATATAGGACTGAATTCCAAGCAGTCTAAGAAAAGAGAAGGAATCTGAGACGAGGTTCCGGAAGGAGGAAAAATGTCTGCCTTAAGACAGAAGACCTTGCAAGACTGCAAGGCCGAAACCAGCTTTACGCCTAGAGGCAATGTCCAGACTGTAATGCTTAGTGAAGGTGTGGACGGAAGATCAAGTGGCCACTGTGCAGATCTCCGCAGTGGACACATTCCTGAAAAAAGCGGTAGAAGTGGCCACACTTCTAGTGGAATGGCCTTTAACCGCTCCTGGAAGGGTTTTCCTGTACTTCTGGTAAGTGTAATGAATACAGTTAGCCAGCCACCTAGAAAAAGTCTGTTTAGATGGTCTTGCCCTGGCACTGGGAGGCAAAGGCCACAAAGTGTTGGTTCGACTTTAGTCCAGGAGGTATAGTACCTCAAAATCTGATGCACATCCAAGGTGTGCAAAAGATAATCCCCCCTGTTGGAATGCCGAGGATAACAGACCGGCGGTTCAACGCTCTGATTAACAGTTGTCTCCGAATCCACTTTCGGAAGAAAGGACGGATTAGTCCTCAGGACCACCCAGTCCTTGTGGAAAATCAAATAAGGCTCTCTGCAAACAAACGCCTGAAGCTCTGAAATCCTTCGAGCTGAAGTAACTGCAACCAAAAACAGAGTCGTCTTCCAGGACAGGAAGCGCATATCACAACTTGCTGCTGGTTCAAAAGGGGGCAAAGTAAGTTTCTCCAACATACAATTAAGATCCCAGCAAAGAGAGGGGTTCCGAACTGGAGGTTTGATGTGAAGGATACCCTTCAAGAAAGTTCTAGAAACCTCTAGCTGTGCTATGGTTTTGCCCTCCACCGGAAGGTGGTAGGCCGACACCGCAGAAAGATGGACCTTAATAGAGGAGTAATTAAGGCCCAACTCAGAAAGATGTACGAGGTACTCAAACACGTGGGAAGCCGAGCAAGATAAAGGGTCCAAGCATTTGGCTGTGGCCCATATACAAAATCTCTTCCACTTCATGGCGTAGGTGGATCTGGTGGAGGATTTTCTTGCTTTTCACAAGGAACTTAGCAACCTGAGAGGAGACTCCATAGCGAGAAACCGCTATGTCCACAGGTGCCACACATGAAGATGGAGAGACTGAAGGCTTGGATGTACCAGGGTGCCCTGCTACTGAGACAGAAGGTCATGAGACAGTTGCAGAAGGACCGGCGGTTCTAGCGCTAGTTGTAACAGTGGGAACCAAATCTGCCGGGACCATAGAGGGGCAATCAAAATCAAGTGGGCCCCTTCTGCCTGGAGTTTCAACAGAACCTTCTGAATGACAGGAAAGGCAGGAAATGTGTATAGAAACCTCCCTGTCCAAGAGAGAGACAGTGTGTCTCGCCAAAAAGCACCATGCCCAGGAACAAGCGAGCAAAAGTTGGATAGTTTGCGCTGAATGGGGAGGCGAACAGATCTAGGTCTGGCCGACCCCACCGAAGAAACAGGTCTTCGACTACCTCCTGCTTTGGTTCCCACTCGTGAGTCCTGGCCACTGATCAGCCGAGACTGTCCACCAGGGTGTTGTGTACGCCTGGAACATGGACTGCTGTCAGAAACAGGCCTTGCTGAAGAGCCCAATACCATACTCTTATTGCTTCCCTGCAAAGAGGGTATGACTGGGTACCTCCCTGTGTGTTGAGGTATACCAGACAGTCGCTTATGTTCTGTCTGGACCAAAAGTGTTCCCGAAAGAGTAACGACTGGAAGGCCTGGAGAGCACAGAGGACTGCTCTGGTCTCCAGGATGTTGATGTGAAGGTGTTGCTCCTGAGAAGACCACGAATCTAGAGTTCTGTGATCCCTCAAATGGGCTCCCCAACCCATATCGGAGGCATCCGATGTGAGGGTCTGGGAGGGAGCCCGAGAGTGGAAGGGAGTTTCCACCAACAAGTTGGTGAGGTCCTGCCACCAGAGGTGGTCTTTCTGAAGGTTGCTGGAAATAATGACCAGTTGGTTCATGTCGTCCACTCGTTGATCCCATTGGACTCAAGGAGACCACTGGGTAACCCTCATTTGCAGGCTGGCCAGGGGGACGGTAGGAATGGTTGCTGCCATAAGACTCAAAAGATGGAGCACCGAGTGCGCTGAGGTCCATCGAGCTTTGGCCAGCAAAGTGGTCTACAGCTGCTCTCGGCTCAATCCAGCGGCAAGAAGATCTTGCTCTGGACTGTATCCAGTACCGCTCCAATGAATTGGAGGTGCTGAGAGGGTACTAGCTGGGAGTTGGGGCGCTTGACCGAGATGCCCAGCTGGGCAAACAGATCAAGAGTGAAGGTGAGAGACTCCTTCAGGCTGGCCAGAGATGGGGCTGAAAAGAGCCAGTCATCCAGATATGGGAACACATATATGTCCCTGCAGTGGAGAAAAGCCACTACCACCACGAGGCACTTGGTGAAAACCAGAGGCGCTGAGGACAGGCAAAAGGGAAGTGCCTTGAATTGGAAATGGTTCTCCCAGAAGGAGGCAGCACTGAGCCAGAACGATGAGGATATGAAGATAAGCATCCTGCACATCCAGGGAGCACAGCCATGTGCTTGACTGGGGCAGGGGAAGGAGTCCCTGAAGAGTAAGCATGCGGTGGTACTTGTACTCCACACAGAGGTTGAGCGTGCTGAGACCCAGGATAGGTCACAGATCCCCCATCTTTTTTGGAACTAGGAAGAAGTGGGAGTAGAATCCCCTTCCTAGTTGATTTTGAGGGACGGGTTCTATGGCCGCTTTTCGTAGCAGGGCCTGAATCTCCTGGTGGACGACGGGGACCTGATCCGAGCGGGTAAAGGACCTTCCTGGAAGGTTTGGAGGTGGGATCTCAGGAACTCGACAGACCTCTTTGTAGGGTTGGAAGCCCCCCATCGTCCTACGGTGACGGACTTCCACCCTTCCAGGTGGAGGCTGAACCTCCCTCCTACCGGTTCCTCCAAGGGAAACGGAGGGAGCGGGAGGAGGGGGAGTGAGTCAGGACGCTGAGGGGAGCTGAGCCTTAAATCCTGAGGCTGTTTTGGCGAATTTAGCCTGAGGGGCTTGGGCTCCAGAACCAGTGGCGGTCTCTTACCTTGACGCTTGTTCTGGTTCTTGTTCCATCTTCTCTGGCAACGAAAGGGCTGTTTCTTTTGACCCTTCCGATACATAGAGCGCACGTCTCAGAGATCTACCCCTCTCCTGCAGCCCTGTAATGATGTCTTTCACACTGCCGCTAAATAGGATGCAGCCCCTGAAAGGTGCGACCAAGAGGGATGATTGACCATCCTGTGCCAAGCCTGCGAGGCACACCCATGTTAGGTGCCGAAGGCAGAATCCTGAGGCCACAGCCCGGGCCATGGAGTCCACAGAACCATAAGTGGCCCGGAGGACATGACGGCAGGAAGATTGGCTCATGTGAAGCATGTCTAGCAGTTTCGCCCCGAGATTTTCATCCGGGATATCCTGAAGGTCCCTCTCCAGTTCCGAGAGGGAGGACTTCTGAAAAGCTACCATATGGGATACGTAATTCAATGACTGGATGGCGAGGAGGTGGACAAATGACCTTCCCACCGAACTGGTCAAGCTGTCTTGGGTCCTTGTCTGGTTGGGAAGAACTCAAGTGTATAGGCTGAGCCGAGCAGTCATGCTCGGCGTGATGATCATGGAGTTGGCTTTAGGGTGGGTGGTGAGGTGAGAGATCTCTTCCAGGGGAAGCAGGTTCTATCTGCCTTTCTGGAAACAGCCGGTATGGAAGAGGGCTGATGCCAGATTGTCGTGACTAGATCCTTAGTCGGAGCCATCCAAAGGGGGATGGGCAAAGGGTCTGTGGAGGACAAGTCCAAATGTTCCGCCAGCCTTTTGCGCTGAGGGTGGCCAGCCCCATGCCGTTTGAATGGCTCTCAACAGATCCCAAAAAGAAGGATTTTGAGGATTCTTTGGGATGACTTTCGACTGGTGAACGAGGTTCAGAGTGGTCGATATCCGAATCCAAGGGCTCTGAGCCACTGGGAAGGGTCCATCCCGGTGTCACCCACTGGCAGAGAACCCGCAGCACGTCCCACAGGAACTGGAAGGGGAGGTGGTGCTCTAGGTAGAGGAATTCCTCCGATCGGTTGGGACTGTCTAAGTTCGGTTTGGTGTCGAGTCCTAGTGTCCTGCCACCATGCCGGGATAGATTCACAATCAGGCGGTGGTGGTGAAGGAGGTGGCGGCTGGTATCCGGGATACCCGGCCAAGGACTGGTAAGCAGGATGATGCCAGAAGGGGTACTGGTATCCTGGCAAGCCAGAGGCATATCCAGGCGTCAGATATCCTGGCGTTAGAGGCACCGTGCCTGGCGCTGGATAATAAGGGTCCGGTGGAGGGCTGCCCGCGGAACATGGGGACAGGCCCGAAAACCACCAGAGGGTCCGCGAGGAGAGCAGAAGACCCTGCTGGGGAGGTGCAGGGCCATTGGGCAGCGCAAGGGATCAGGTGTAGTGCCTGAGGGTCCTGAAGGAGGGGGCTCCATGCCTAAAAGATCCCGGTCCGGTGACTGATCACTGGGAGAGCAGGAATCCATAGGCGGAAAAGAACCAGGCGAAGGGGGAAGCTCTGGAAGAGACCCCAACAACAGGTCTGGTAACAATCCTTATGGAAGGGAAAGACAGGGAACGGGTGGCGAATCCCTGGGGATAGAGATCGGCAAGGATGAAGTGTCCCCCATGAGCAAACTCGTCCTGGCGTCAGGGTCCTCAAGGGAGCCCGACAGAGTAGATGCGTCTGTGCGGTCCACAGAGGATCTGTTGTCTGGCTTATCAGTCGCGACCGGGTTGGCTGCAGAAGGATCGCAGTCAGGCTTATTGGTCTGGGTCGGGTGCCCGGCGGCAGGGACAGAGGGTGACTTATCAGCGGCGCTATGAGTGGGAGAACTGATAGAATCCTTGATTGAGGGAACCCCCGTCTGCTCGCACACCTCAGCAGTAGGGAGAGAAGGCGTCAGGCCCACAGAAGCGGACAGAGTGCTGGTACTCATGGTTTTAGAGTGGAAGGCCTCCCTTGCGGCGACGGGCTTCTCTCCCAGCACTTCTTGTCCTTTAGTTTTTCTGGGGCCGGAGATGATGACCGCTCCCTAAGCTCCTGGAGCTCCTTTTCCATAGAAGCTAGCCTTTGGGGGAGAGAAGGTGGGCCTCGAGGGTCTGCCTGCGTCAGGTCCGTGTGGCCTGGTTGAACCCCTGGCAAATGGCATACTCAGCCAAGTTGTGCTTAGGCCCCAGGCAGAGGAGGCAGCAGAAGAGGAATAAGATGGAAAATGCTGAATACTAAGCAGGTGACTGATCGCTGTTCTACCACATCTGTCAAATGAACGGAGCAACGGTGGGAAAGAACTGGAGGGCGGGCGCGGGACCGCCCCTTTTATAGTCAGGCTGACGTCGCGTCACCTGATGCCAAGGGGCGATCCCAGCTGATGATTGCTAGCTACAAGTTTGCCGCTGGAACCTGACACAAGGGTGCATTCCAATATGTGAAGACCTACTGCAGGAACCCTCTCAAGTAAGATCAGACTTTTCCCACCAAAGGTAGGCTGAAACTGCAGCCAAGTGCAGCTTGAGAAAGGAGGGCTTGCAGAGACCAGTAGGTGCACCAGGTAATCCAACAGCTGAGATTCTGAAGCTGTAAGAGGCTTGATTTTTTTGTCCTTGCACCAGAGGGGAAACCTTTTCTATTTGGCTGCGTAAGTCATTTTTACATTAGGTTTTTTAGCCATTCGCAGGATCTTAAGAACCAGTTCAGAGTACTGAGAAGCTGGAAATTCTATCTGCTCAAGAGCCAGGCTTTGAGGTGAAGAGAATGCATGTCTGGAGAAGGGTCAGCAGGGAGTAGTTGGTGGCAGGCGATTGGGCCTGCTGAAGGACAGCGACAAAGGAGAAGGTACCAGGCTTGCCTGGGCCAATCTGGGGCCACCAGAATCATCCATGCATGTTGTTGTCTGAGTTTCAGCAACACCCTGAGTATCAGAGGAAAGGGAAGGAATGCGTATAGGAACCTCCTTGACCAGTCCAGGATGAGGGCATCCAGTGGAAGTATTTCCAGGAGTGAAGGCCTGCAGCAGTACTGGGGAAGCTGGGAATTGAGGGGGAAGCAAACAGATCTACTTCTGGTGTGCCCCACTGCCTGAAGACTGTGGCTAGCACTTGCTTGTTCAGAGTCCACTTGCTTTGGCCCTGACTGATGCGGCTCACAGCATCTGCCAGGGTGTTGTCCTTGCCTAGGAGGTAGACAGCCGAAAGGCTGACCCCTAGGGAGAAGGAGCGAGGCCAAATCTTTAGAGCCTCCGAACAGAGCATCCCTGATCTGGTACCACCCTGCTTGTTTATGTAAAATATTGCAGTGTCCTTATCTGTACAGTCTGTCCCCTTACGACAGGAGCACTGACCTTGAGTGCCAGAAAATGGTTCTGAGCTCCAAAGGTTTATATGCAGCTGTGACTCCTGAGGAGTCCACGTACCACTTACTGAGGCACTATCTAGATGAGCTCCCCAGCCTAGGAGGAGGGAGGCATCTGTGATAATCACTTTTGTGGGAAGAGGTCCTGGAAGGAGACCCCCGACTGTCAGATTTGTGGGGTCCTTCCACCAAAGCACAGCCTGCAGAAACTGTTCTGTCACAGGTATCAGTTTTGACAAGGCATTGCTCTTTTGAGACCAGTGAGCTCTGAGACAAAACTGGAGGTCTCGCAACCTGTACCTGACCCCTGGGACCACTGCAGTCATTGATGCCGTGTGTCCCAAGAGCTTGAGAAAGTGTCTGGCTGGTCTTAGCTGTCCCTGGAAGAAAGAATCTGCCACTGACAGGAAATTCTGAATCCTCTCTGGGGGGAGGAAGGCAGACCCTTTCGGGGTTTCCAGCTGAGCTCCAATGAAAGTAAGTGAGTGGGCTCCAGGTGGGGTTTCTTTAGATTTACCAGGAAGCCCAGAGATTTTAGAGTATGCTCTGTGAGGAAAAGCAACTCCTTGACCTGATGAGGAGACTTTGCCACCACGAGCCAGTTGTCCAAGTAAGGGTAGACTGAAACACCCAGCTTTCTGAGGTGTGCTGCTACCATTGCTAAGCATCTGTTAAAAACTCTTGGAGCAGAGAACAGGCCGAAAGGCATGGCAGCGAACCGGTAATGACCCAAAGAAAGCTTGAATCTGAGATGCTGTCTGTGAGACTTCCTTATAGGTATGTGAAAATAGGTGTCCTTCAAGTCTAGGGAGGCTAGCCAGTCTCCCTCCTGTAAGGACAGAGTGACCATTCTGAATTTTGGTTTTAGCAGATGTTTGTTCAAATATCTGCTATCCAAAAATAGGTCGCTACTCCCCAGTTTTCTTTTGTGTCAGAAAATACCTGGAGTAGGGACCTCGCCAGTCTCCTGAGCAGAGACCCTCTCCACTGCTCTTAGAGCCAAAAGGTTTTTTACTGCTAACTCCAACAGGATCGCTTCTGTTGAGATAAAAGGCTTTGACACCTGGGTAAGCCCGAGGTCTGGCCTCTTTCTGAATTGATGTGGCAGACCCTTTTCCACTATTTCCAGGACCCATCTGTCTATAATAAGGGTCCAATTTTGGAGGTAGTCAGAGAGCCTGCCTCCCACAGGCAGAGGGGAGGTGACCTGGACACTCACATCAGGGCTTAGGCTGAGAGGCTGCTGGCTGGGCAGAGGTGGCTCTTCTTTGACCCCTTCTGCCCCTCCCCTACAACACCCCCTGCACTGAGAGAAATCAAATCGTGGATAAGGAGGATAAGGCCTAGGAAAGTAGCCCCTGCCACCCCAGGGCTGGGTTTTCTGCGGTGCAGGAGGCTTGGGTTTAGTGAAGTGTCTCTGCCACAAAAGCTTGTACTCATCCACTTTTTTCATGTAATCCACAGCTCTGGAATCAAACAACATATTTTGGTCACAAGGGAAACCCATAGCTTTTGACTGGGTGTCTTATGATAGGCTAGTAGCTCTGAGCCAAGCAAAATGCCTCAAAGAAATGACATGGGCCATGGCCCTAGAGTCTGCATCATTGTTGACATCTGCCATAAGAAACTGGTACTTGGTAGCTTCCAAGGCAGATTTTGCAGTGTCAGTAAGGTCCTGAACCACTGTGTCAAGAGTCACTTTGAGCAATGGCCAGGACTGAATTCCATAAAGCATTCTGATACTTGGCTGCAAAACCCATGTATGAGGAAAAGCGGATCAGCATAGAAGCTGTAGTATACATTTTCTTTGCAATAAAATCTATTTTTCTGGAATCTTTGTACGGAGGGAGAGAGGCCAAGGACACCCCAGCTTTTTCACATGCAGCCTGCTGTACAATATTCTCATGGCTAGGGTTTACAGTCAGGAATTCTGTGTCATGGTTTGATAACTGGTACTTTTTGTCATAGCGCTTGTCAACCCCTGCCAGGGAAGTGGGAGTTTAAGCAGCTCATAGTATTTTTCTGAAAGCACTGTAAATAGGAGGACCAGCTTTTTAGTGGGTGAAGACCTTTCATTTCCCTATAATCACGGTCCTCATCAACATCAAGGTTGGTCTCCTGTGAGGGAGGTCCAGGGTGTCCACCATATTTTTAACGGAGGTCGGCATAAAGGGGATGCAGCCAAATGAGTATCAGGGGACCCATCTGCTATAGGCCCTCTGAATCCATGTAATGAGCATCAAAATATACTTCCTCCCATCGTGAACGCCTGCCAGGAGGGACAGCAGAGGGAGGTTTACTAGAAAAGCTGAAAATAAAAAACAGACCCCATGCTTTGCAAGGTCTGAAATACATGCCATGCTTTTGTGCCATCTGTTCCACAGAAGGCAGCTCTGCACTGGAAATCTGTGGGCTGGCAGTCTGTGGTTGTAAATGATTTTTGTTCTTTATGCCACCTATTGTCTCGCTTATTGGCTTTCCCAGAAGGAACAGGAGCATTTTGTCTTTACACAATTTTTTTGAAGCCACTTCATCAGTAGCTTTATCTTCTTTCCTTTTTAATGAAGACACTTCATCAGTACCTTTTTTACCATTGTTATATTTAGATTTTGAAGGAACTTCATCAGCCCCTTTGGAAGCTTTATTCTTTGGGACCGCATCGGCCCCAGATTTATTTTTTTTTTCTTTTTTTGGCATGTCATCAGCGCCTGGCTGAGATTTTAAGGATACTTCATCAGCACCCTTATTTGAATTTTTATTATTTTTAATTTTTTGAAGGCCAATCATTGGTAGCCTTGGGTCTCTTCCCAGTCTCGGCCATGATTTTCTTTAATCTTTTAGCTCTGTTTTTGAAAGTTTTCTTACCAAATTTTTTACACAGAGAGCAGGAATGATCTGGACCTAAACATCTTTATTTTATTTATTGAAAGATATCGGAATTACAATCCTTTGAGTCAGACTCCTTTGCAAAGGCTCCACGTCAGTAAGAAACATACACTAAGGATCGCAAGCTTAAAAAAACATAGATAGAAGATTACACATTTGGTGAAGTGTATAAGTATGGTTACATCATCTGGGAAACTTAAAGGAGGTCCTGGGTCTACACTCTGGTTCTCAAGACAGTATCTGAGTTCCGGAGGTTCTTATATGCTAGGCCCTGAGTCACTATATGATAAAGGGGGATTGAGGATACTAGCTTGGGGCTAGACACGGTGCTAGGAGGATGGGGGTATCCATCTAAGTGGTATTGGAAACAAGTTATTTACTTTAACTACAGTCACAGGGTGCTGAAATTAGGAAAGTCTGAAGATCAACTTTAAATTGGCTGATACTGGATGTATGCACAGATTGTGAGAATCTGCTTTAGCAAAAATGCTGTGACATTTAATATAATTTTAAAAACCTGTAGGTCCAGTCCTCTTTCTTATCTCTGGCATGCTAATTAAGAGGAACCCAGTAGAAATAGTGCAAATATGAAGAAAAGGTTTAGTTCCCTCGCAGTAAGGAACTGCGTTTCTAAGGTAAAAACGGCGGTAAAAAATACTGGAACTGTCAGTTCCCTTATGAAAAAGGGAACCGCAATTAACTAGAGAGGAACTGCGAAAAAACACTCAGCTGTGGTTAAAATATAGTTTAAAATAGCACAGGGAACCGTGGAACCAGCGAAAACCCGTTCCCAGGAACCAAGAAGAGACAGTCAAAATGAATACAGCACACTAAAATATTAAGATTCTGATGAAAACTTTACTAAGAAAAGCAAGAACAGGGCTTTTTACAAGGGAAGCAGAGACTCCTCCTGAGACAATGTTGCTCAGTAGCCGGAGAAAAAATTCTGAAGCTCCTTCGGGCTGCTCTCTCACAGAAAAGTCCCTTGCTCATTTCTGATTAGATAATGAGCTTGTGGAAATTAGCCAAAGACACACCGGGCAGTTCCACCTAGCCAGCTAACTGCTATTGTTACTGATGCTAAAGGACTACTGGTGTAAAAAGTTCTCTAATTCCAGATTGGGCTCTTTCTCTTGGTTTAAGCCCCAGTTTATAACTGATTTTATCAAAAAGGCATGATGACATATTCCTATATCGGGACAGGCAAGACCTCCTTGCTCTTTAGACGGCAGAGTTCTTTTCCCTAAGAAATTCTTGGAGCTTCATTGTGCCATATGAAATTTCGAAGAGGCTATTTTTAAACCAATTAGAAGGGACTGGACTAGTATGGACTTGTAATGTATATGCAAGTATGGGGACAACCACCATTTTAATAAGTTGAATTTTCCCCAGATAGAAAGAGGAAATTCCCCAATCTATGAATTTGTCTTTAAAGGAAGCAAACAGTTGAGCATGATTCATGGTATACAGGTCCTCCATCTTATTTGCTATATCATCCAAATATCTCATTCCCTTTTCCTGTATTATAATGTTCATAATATTTTTCACGGCCTCTGGATGTTCTATGTTAAAAGTCAACAGTTCTGATTTCGACTTATTTACTCTATAACCAGCAAGAGTTGAAAAACGTCTGATCAAAATTTGAAGTTCCTTTAAGCTTTGTTTCGGGATTTGTATTAAAAGTAACAGATCGTCTGCATATGCATTCAATTTTAATTCTATGGGAGCAATTTTTATGCCAGTTATTTTATGATTTTCCCTCATCTCCCCCAATAACATTTCAAGTCCAATTACAAATGAGGATGGAGACAAAGGGCAACCCTGTCTCACCCCATGGTGCAAAACTAACGGCCCTGAAAAATATCCACTTATTTTTAATTGCGCACTAGGTCTGTTGTAAATTGTTTTTATATAGTCTATGAATTGATCTGGAAAGTTGAACATCTTCATAGCCCCAAACAAAAACCTCTATTCTAACGTATCAAATGCGTTAGTAGCATCAAGTGAAAGAAAAACGGCTGGTGTACCCGAGTTGATGAGATAGTCCATTACAAACTGAATTCTGTGCAACCCCAAGTGTATATTCCTGATAGGGATGAAACCTGATTGATTTATGTTTTTTAATTTTATCCAACTGTAACAGAATTCTATTGTTCAATATATATATTTTTTTCCATATTGCTTTTTATCCTCCACAGCGGGCTGCTGCCTGCGGCCACCCTCATCGGTCTCCGGGGGTCTTTCAGGATCTTACAGATACCTTGCGTGTCCCAGCGGATCCCCCGGAGCAGTCATCCTCCTGCAACACCTGTATTTCCCCATTTGTTCCTCTTAACCTTGAGGCTCCAGAACACGGATGCGCGATGAGTGTGGAACGTGCATGTGCACTGCAGCCCAGTGATGGCCCCTTCCGCCTGCTCCCTTGCCGAGCACCAGGCTCCTCAAGTGATGCCGCTTCCAGCCTCCACCAGGAGGCAATCAAGTGCTAAGGAGACCCCTCGAGCTGCTCCAGAGGAGGAGAGTTGCCTGCTGACAAGTTCAATCAGCTTCTCACCCACCCCAGCCGACCCCCCAGTCGGAACAAACCTCGGTCACCGCATGGCGCCCAGTGCCTCAACCCTCAGTGCCACTGGGCTGACATTGTTCAATATTTTAGTTTAAATTTTATAATCAACATTAAGAATAGCAATTGGCCTGTAATTCTCAACTTTAGAAGTATCCATTCATTGTTTAGGAATCAAAGATATACAAGCGTGATTGAAAGACGGTGGAAGCTTATGAGTTTTTTTTTTTTTTTTTATCTTATTAAATAAGATCTCTAAACAGGGTGTTTAATTGCTTCATAAAATTCAAAAGTAAATCCATCCATACCAGGACTTTTGCCTTTTTTCATATTTTGAATCTGTCAAACTTCTGTAATTGTTATAGGCTTTAGTGTATCCTCCCAATCAGTTCTGAGATTTTTCTTGCACAGATTATCTCATAATGGGCCATCTCATTTGTGGGATTACATTCTGATGTATAAAGTAATGAATAAAAATCATAACATGCCTGCATAATTTTATCTTGTTTAACATGTGTATGACATTCCTGAGGTTTTGATTAAAGTTATATCTACTTTTTTCCTGCTCCTGTATTCTTTTAGCCAATAAATTCCCTACTTGTTCACTTTGTTGTTTCCATCTCTTATTTCCTTTAGCCCAGGCATGCTTTGTCTGGTAGATTTCTGTTGGTGTAATAGATTTTCTTAATTCTGTTAGTTCCTGTATTTTACTTTGATCTCCATTTTTAATTTCTAATTCTAAATAAGTTTTTGTTCTATCTGCTGAAGACCTTGTTGTCATTTTATTTTTCCATGAAGCTTCAGAAATAAAATAGCCTCAACCTGGCTTTCACAGCGTCCTAGCTTCCAATAATATTACTGTTTATAATTCTATTATCTACTATAAAGTCTGATATGACTGAAGTAATTTTATGTATTTTTGATCTTTTAATAAGTTATTAAGTCTCCATGTACCGTATTTTCTTTTTTGGGCATCTATAACTAGGTCGTAGCTGACCATATTATGGTCCGACATCAGTAGGGGTTCAATATTAGCTTGTAAATTTAAAATATTAGTTATAAGATCTTTAGATATGAAATGTAGTCATCCTACAATACATTTTATGGTGAGTGGAAAAAGGTATAGTCTAATGTTCTCATGCATTTCTCCAAGAATCCAGCAGATTATTAATATCTAGAAAAGTGTGGAATAACAGCTTTATACATATCCAATTTGGAGAAACTAGTAGTTTTATCTAAAGTCATTAATGGAGCAGATAAAATCTCTCCCAATGATTATATTGTTACAGTCACACCCAATCAGAATTTTGTTAATTTTAGCCAAAAAAAAATTCCATAACCACTGAAAGATGCATAAATGGAACAGCAAACTATTTCCAGTCCTTCAAACTTTAATGTTATTGCTACTAGTCAGCCCTTACTATCTGTTGTATGGTCCGCACGTTTACTTGACTGGCCCAGTGAATAGTGAACCTGACCCTTTCTTACTTTATCAATTTCCTTACTATTGAGAAAAACCTCCTGTAGCATCCAGTTTCAGTTTCCTAATTCTGGCCAAAATGTATGTATGAATCACTGGTGAAGTACGATTCATGGAAGATATTTGCACAGTATTTCAAGTGAGGTCCGAAGGAACTGTACAGAGGAAGAATCACCTCCTTCCTTCTGCTAGCAAACCCCTCCTTTATACCCCAATATCCTATCAACATTCCCTGCAGTTTGTGGCACTGGGCTTGGACTCTGGACTAGTGCTAATAATGATTTACAGGTCACTTTCTTTCGATGTCTGCTCCAACCTCACTCCCCCTGAAACTAGTACTCTTGTTTTTAGATTTCTTTGATCAATATGCATGATCTTACACTTTCTTACATTAAATCCGAGTTGCCATATTTTGAACCACTTTTCCAAGCTATCCAGATCCATTAATAATCACTGTTCCCTCAGCAATATCCACCACGCTTCCAATTTTGGCATCATCTGCAAAGAGACTGATGTTACCCTGGATTCCTTCCCCTAAATCACAGATTAATACATTAAAAAGGACTGGTTCCAGGACAAACACGTGGAACCCACTAGTGACCAGTCTAATCCCCAAAGTCAGTCAGTCAGTCTTTATTTAACTAGGTGGAACACCATTGAGCGAGCTCATTTGCATTCCCTGCTGACAGCTGCCCTATGAGTTATTACCCCAGTCAGTTACCAATCCACCTAGTTAATTTGCCTTCCATCTTCAGATCCCTCAGCTTTTTCACACGTCTCCTATGGGACACGGAATCGAAGGCCTTGCTAAAAATCCAGATTATCGTAAGTCTACTGAATGACCCTTATCAACTGCCTTCATGACCTAATCAAATAAATCCATTAACTCTGTCTGACATGGGGGCGCTGCTGAGCAGCCATGCGGGAGGCAGCACAAATTAGATGCTCCAGAGATAAAATATTTTCATTATATTGTCTTATATTTGTGCCCCATCTTCGACAAAATCTTACTTAGATTAGCAGAGCTTACACGAACTATGAAAATGGGAAAAAATAAGGGTGCAGCAGTTGCTCCGGGTATTTTCAACCCAAGAAGCAGAAAAAATGGTGGACCTTCCCGGAACAGTGCAACAGGAACCTATGGTTCTGCTAACCCAGACGAGGTATCCTTTGCGATGGTAAATTCCACGGTGCAGCAGTTGGCACGCTCGGTCCAAGATTTGGACCGCGAGTTTGATCTACCAACTCCCAGAGTTGTGGCTCTCGAGGCAAAGAAGGACGTCACCAACCAAACTGTTGCCAAACTGGAGGAGAATCTGAACAAAACCATGGATGTTTCAACTAAATTAATTGGGGACTCTACTTCTATGTGCCGACATATGGAAGCACTGGAGAACCAAATAAGGGAACGTAACAGTTGAATTTTGGGCTTACCAGAGTCGGCAGAGGACCCTCTAGAATTTGCCCGCATTCTCTGCCAGAGTTGCTGGGAATCGGCGAAGATGAGCTGCCACTGTAACTGGAGCAGGTCTTCAGACTTGTTCCTTGCAGGGCGCCACATGAGACTAACAGTCCTTGGACATCTGTCCTGGTATGCAGGGCGCCACATGAGACTAACAGTCCTTGGACATCTGTCCTGGTATGCACTGGAGTAGGGGAAGGGACAGAATTTTGTCTGCGGTGAGAAGGCACTGACATCTCAAATATGGCGATTCAGACCTCTCCATCTTTCCCGATCTATCTCTACGGGACTAGGCAGCCGTAAATCATTTGATGGGGTTCAGAGTCATCTGAGACATCTAAATGTTCCCCACCAGCTGTTATTTCCTGCCTGACAGACTTTCCTGGAATGATAAGCTCTACTTGTTTAATGATCCAAAAGAAGTGGAGAAGGTGCTTTGTAGTATTGAGCAGGAGGTGTGCAAGAAGCCTGACGCTGGGGGGACACTCAAGGAGAAAGAGCATTTCATGGACTTAAAACCGGAACTATAATGTATTTCATAAAGATTGTTTTCAGCAATAAGTATTCTTTATGACTTATAGGCTGGTTCTGGGTGGCCTATTCTGTGAATACAGCATTTTTGAATTTAAAGGGGTCTCTAACTATAGTCTGGGTCCTGGCGATGCCTTGCACTGAATTTCTTGAGACTGAATTAAGGAGTATATTGAATGGACCTGAACTGTTAATTTTGTGAAAGGGGGCTCTGGCCTCTAATGCATGGACATAAACTTTCTTAGCTGTAATCATATTAAAGTCTTGATTTTGCGATCTGAATCCTTTTACCACCCATAGCTTTATTAAGTTAATGTGGGGATGACTGGAACTGGTTTTAAAGTTAACTCTGTTTAGCACACGTTTCATTGCTCCAGTTGTTGGGGTAAGACTGCATATATACCTGCTTTGGTGGAGTTAGAGTGGGGATTATTATCTAGGGCTGTTATCTCTGTTTTTTTGAGACGCCCTGTTGGGGATGTTCGGGGAGTAGTGGGCCTGGCCCACTCACTGGTCGGCGCCTGAGCAAGGGCCAGCTAGTAGTGTCTCTTCCCCGAGGCTCTCTGGGCTGTAGGCTTATGGATCTATATGTTAACCATTAGCTACTTCCCATGCCAGTATCTAGAGAGTACCTAATATCTGTAGTGGATGTAATACTTACGATGACTTATGTCTGTATTTTGTACCCTTTCAATTTTTTTTTTTATTTACTGAACTCTAGGATTACTTAATGTATAACTTTTGTAAGTTTACCCTGCTATAAAGCTTAATAAACAAATATAATACCAAAAAAGTCTGTGACATGATCTCCTTGCATAAATCCATGCTGTTTCTTGCCTGGAGCCTCAGGCTGAGGTCATTCTGACTGGCCTGTAGTTCCCTGGGTCCTCTCTACTCCTACTCTTGCCAAGTGGGGTTACACTGATTTCTCTAATTCACTGGAACCACCCATGTTCTCGATGAAGCAGTTAAAGAGGTCAGTCAGACAGAGCCCAGTGGCGTGGAGGACTGAGGCGCTGGGTGACTTACCTCCTGCCACACCAGCAACCTGGGTTTGGGTACAGACTATGATCACTTTGGGGGGGGTGGTGGAACTCAGCATCCATAGATGGCTCTCCTTCAGGAAGGGGGGACAGCACATGCTGCTGCTTGACTGCTAGACAGCAGAGGCTGAGTAGTACTGCAGGTGGCTGCCTCTCTAAGGGCTGGTGTAAGTGTCGCACGTGTGGTGTCTTCATGTCATACGCCCATACCACTGCACGCATGCCAACCTTGGGGGCAGGGACCAGAAGAAAAAATTACTCACCTTAGTAACTGTGTTTCTTCTAATGGAGTCTTGCTGTATTCTGACAAGCTGCAGTTAGCTACAGCTCTTGAACTGCCCCAGAGAGTGAACGGTTAAAATTCTATGCCAGGCATAGAACGTTGGGCTCGAGATCGGTTGAAAACTCTGTGTCCTTTGAAACCCAACCTTCAGATTCCTACGAGCTAAAACTGACTATATAATGTGGAAATTGTAAATTCTAGTAGCCAACTGCAGAAGAGAGACTTTGGATTCCCTAAAAGACTCAAGTCAGGAAACCCAAAGAACAAAAATCAGGCAATAAGAACTAAAAATTCTTAAACACAAAGCACCCAACACAACAGGAGTGGGCTAAAGACACCCCTGTGGTGCAACACTGCACCTGCCCACCCACTTCCCAAAAACAGGTTCTGAGAGGGAAGGCAGGGAGGACGGTCAGAATATAGCAAGACTCCATTAGAAGAAACACAATTACTAAGGTGAGTAATTTTTTCTTCAAACAACATGAAGTCTTGCTGTATTCTGATTAATACAGACTACCAAGCAGTACCTCCAAGGAGGAGGGACAGAACCTGCTTTGGGAATAGGCTCTGAAGTATTGCTGTGCCAAACTTAGCATCACCCCTAGCCTGGATATCCAGAGAGTAATGCTTGGTGAAGGTAAGAACTGTTTTCCAGGTGGTTGCTTGACAGATCTCCAACAAGGGGGTATCCCTAGCTGCAGCCAGAGATGCAGCTGTATCTCTAGTGGAATGAGCCCTCAGGCCTGAGGGTGCAGTTTTTCCCAGTTTTTCATAGCAAAATTGAATACAGGACACAATCCACCTGGCAATGGTTCTCTTGGTGGTAGGTTTTCGCCTACCTACTTCCCTATAAGTGAGGAAACCTGAGGAGTCAAACCTGTGACCCTTTGTACGCCTATGTAGTAACTAAGGGCCCATTTAACATCTAAACTGTGTAGCTTCCGCTTTCCTGAGGAGGTGTGATCAGTGAAGAACACAGGAAGAGACAGATTGGTTTAAGTGGAAATGAGAAACCACTTTAGTAGGAACCTTCTATTGGTTCTAAGGACCATCTTATCTCTATGGAAAGAAATGAAGTCAGGCTCCACTGACAAGGCTTGCAATTCACCGATACGCCTGGCAGAAGTAATAGCAACCAAAAACAATTTTCCAAGTCAAGTACTTGAGCTCTGCTGAGGACACAGGCTCTGGGGGTTGCATCAGCTGAGCAATACATATATTCAAATCCCAGGCAGCAGCAGGGTACCTAAAATGGGATTGGTATGAAGCAACCTTTGAAAATTTACAGAACACAGGGTGAGATGACAAAGAGGAAGACTTCCCCACTGACAGGAAAGCAGAGATAGCTGATAAATGCCCTTTGAGAGTAGCTGATTTGAGGCATAGGCCATTAAGGTAAACTATGTAATCCAGAACTGTGGATAACTCGGCAGTGTCTAGAGAAATGTGCTTCTTGGAACACCAAATACTGAACCTTTTCCATTTGGATTTGTAGGTTTTTCTGGTGGCAGGCTTTGGAGAAGCCTTGAGGATATCCAGAACCCCTTGGGACAGATGTAAATCTGCATTCTCCAACTCTTCAAGAGTCATGCCTTGAGATTGAGTGACTAGAGATTGGGGTAACAAATCCTCCCCTGAGAGAAGGTTAGCAGATTGTAATTCCTGGGAAGAGATAGGGGAAGATGAACTGCTAACGACAGCAACCAAGGCTGCCTGACCCAGTCTGGAGCAATCAGAATCACTTTGCATGGTTGTGACCTTACCTTGACTAGAACCTTGGACAGAGGGAAAGGAGGGAAGGCATAAAGAAACTTCCCTTCCCAGTTCAAAATCAGAGCATCCAGAGGGACTGAACCCAAGACTGGGGGACTGCAACAGAACAGAGGAAGTTGGTGATTGTCTGGGGCTGCAAAGTGATCCATCTCCGGAGTGCCCCACCTTGAGAAAATCACCTTCAACTCCAAAGGGTCCAGAGACCATTTGTGATGGCCCTGGCAAATCCTGCTCATTGCATCTGCTATCACATTGTCCTTTGCTGGGAGATGGACTGCTGTTAGAGAGGTCTGCAGGGAAAATGCCAGGGACCATACTTTCATGGCCTCCGTGCACAAGGCCGTGGACCGAGTGCCTCCCTGCCCGCTGATATACCACATGGTGGTGGTAGTGTTGTCCGTCCTGACCCGAACCACCTTGTTCTGTATTGACTGACAGAAAGCTTGTAGGGCAAGAAGTACTGCCCTGAGCTCCAGGAGGTTGATGTGAAGAAGGGATTCCTGAGAGACCACAGTCCCTGGGCCGTGAGAGCCCCCAGATGGGCTCCCCACCCCAAAAGGGAAGCATCTGTGGTGAGAACCACAGAGTGAGTCAGAGACAAATGGAACACCTTGCCTCAGATTGCTCAGATCCTGCCACTACTGAAGGGCATGAATTAAGGTCTGAGTAACAGGAACAAGCTTGGTAAGAGGATCTTTCCTTTGGGACCAAAAAGTTCTCAGATGGAACTGAATGTCCCTCACCTGAAACCTGGCCTTGGACCACTGCTGTGGAAGCTGCCAGTGGCCCAAAGCTGCAGAAAATGTCTTGCTGGTCGAGAAACCAGAGTGAGAAAGGAAGAGGCCAGCTGAGAGGTGGCTTTTGCCCTTTCCAAAGGAAGGAAGGCTTTGCTTTGAGGGTGTCCGGTTCTGCACCTATAAAAGTGAGGAGCTGTACTGGTTCAAGACTGACTTGGGAAGATTGAGAAGGAACCCAGGGAAGTGAGAACTTGCTGGGTGACTTGCAGATCTGACTTGATTCGTCTGAGACTGGCCAACAAGAAGCCAGTCGTCAAGGTATGGAAAATAGAAACTTTTTCTTCTTAAAAGGCCACCACTACTGCTAGGCACTTGTGAACACCATTGAGCTGAAGTTAGACCAAAGGGCATTGCTCTGAACTGATAATGGCCTGAGGGCATCCAACCTGAGGTACTTTCTGTGGGAGCACCTGATGGAATGTGAAAATAGGCATCCTTGAGGTCCAGGGAGGCTAGCCAGTCTCCTGGCCTTACAGAGGGAAGAATTGTTCCCAGAGTCACCATTTTGAATTTTGGCTTTATTAGCGCTTTGTTTAGGTATCTTTGATCTAGGATGGGTCACCAGTTCCCTGTCTTTTTGGGGTAAGGAAGCACCTGGAGTACAGACCTTGCCCCTGTCTGAGTAGGAACTTCTCTATGGCCTTTAAAGCCAGTAGAGAAAAATCTGCCTCTAGAGCAAGGGTTTCTGAAGTATTTGCAGGTGGAAAGGATCTGGGTCTCAGTTTCGGAAAATTTTTGAAACTGAGAACCAGCCCCTGGCTTACAATCTCCAGGACTCACTTGTCTGAGGTAACAGACATCCAGTCCTGGACAAAGTAAGCCAGCCTGCCTCCTACTGGAATTGGGGAATCGACCCGGGCTGACACATCAGGGTGTCTGCTTGGCAGGAGCCTTAGGCTGAGGGGTGGATGCAGCCCTGCTCATCTCCCTTCTGCCTCTCCCTCTGAAGAACCCCCTCCGAGAAAAGGAAGAGGAGGCCTGCGCCTGGTAGAAAGGCCTGTGAAAAGACCTGCCCCTAGCTTGCTGCCTCTGAGGAGCTGCCTGCCTCTCCTTGGCCTGTGCACTCCCATAAGTGGTCCTGTACTCATCCATTTTCTTCACGTAATTCTCTGTCTGCTCCCAAACAGAGAATTACCCACTACAGGAAATCCATGGCCTTAGCCTGAGTGTCCTCATAAAGACTAGTACATCTGAGACAAGCATTCTCCAAGAGCCACAGATGTAGCCATGACTCTTGACACATCACTGGAGTCCACAGCAGCATGAAAGGTGCACTTTGATGCCTCAATCCCATCAGCAGCCACCCCGCCCAGCTCCCTTGGCTAGCTGGGGAGGCCTGTTTAGCCAGTGCCAGTATAGTGTCCCACCTGGACTTCTGGTACCTGGCTGTGTAGGCCATATAATTAACCTGCTTGAGTCCCAAAGATGATGCTAAGTACTGTTTCTTTGCCATGGCATCTATCTTCCTGGAATCTTTGTCTAGGGGTGCGGTCAAGGATGTTTGCCTTGTCACAGGCAGCAGCCTGCACTACCCCAACATGGCTGCATTATTGGTAAAGAAATTCTGTATCCGAGCCTGACAAGGTGTACCTCTTGTCCATTCTCTTGTCAACAGGAGGTACAGAGTTGGGAGATCTAAGAATTTTTTGTGTCCGTTTCCCAAATGACCTATGAAGGGGAACAGAGTCTCAGACTCTGGGATATCCATCATCTCTATGTAGTCAGGCTCCTCTTGATCCTCTACAGACTCCTCAATAAGAAGCTGGAGGGTTTGAGCCACTTTTCTGTAGAACAGAAAGTGGGGAGGAGGGACCCAGAAAGCCTAGGAGGGGGAAACACCAAAAGGTCCGCCTGGGGAGATGTCCGTTCCACAGGCACATCTAGACTTTCACCGTCATAATCATCCTCTTCAAAATCCCTCCTCATCAAACTCCGTTCGTAAAAATCTTCAGGGAATAATCCTGAACCGGGGAACCGAACCCCGCCAGAAGGTGCCGGATCGGTTGGAACCGGACAAAGCGATTCCACAATCCAAATCCCTTTGGCTATTTCTTCGGCGGTCAGAACACGCAGCTATGGATCTGAACCGCTGATTTATCCTTTTGTTTTTTGTAGGAACTGATCCCTCAGGATCGGCTCTCCTCTTGCCCGAAGTAGTATCGCCCTGGTCAGAGGGGACTCCTTCTGGTTCGGTAGGAATCGAACCGGGCTGGCCTTCCGGGTCAGCGGATTTCTTGGCCTCTTTATCTCTAAGTCTACCTAACTATTTCTCCAGGGTAGACTTAGGGAAATTTTTACAAATTTGGCAGTCTGAATCGAGGTGGTCAAACCCCAGACAGTAAACATAGGTGGTGTGGGGATCGGCCTTAGCAAAGACCTCCCCACACACACTACAGTGTTGAAACCCAGTGGGCCGCTTATTTTTCTTGGTTTCAGACATGGCCAACCTAATCAACCTACCCTTTATATGGCAACCACTAGGCAAGACTCCCCTATCTGTTTCTCACCGTGTCACGGGTGATGGAAAAAAACTACTAAAATGTGTTTTTTTTTTTTTTTAAACCGATACAGACTGGTAACCACACACTAACTTTTTCTTTTTAAAGATCTTACTACAAGATCGGTTCAGCCAAACCGATCGGAAAAATTTTACAATTTCAACACAACCGCTACTAATCTAAGTACTTATGGTACCACAGACAGTCTCGAACTGAAAAACGGAACGAAAATCGGACTAAACCGAAACTTTAACCTCCGACAGAACCTAGCAGAAGGAGAAATCTCCGGAGCGATCGCTCAGTGAGGCGGAGTAAAGAATCTGACGGTTGGGTTTCAAAAGGACACAGACAGAGTTTTCAACTGAGCTCAAGACCAACGCTCTATGCCTGGCATTAAATTTTAACCCTTCACTCTCTGGGGCAGTTCAAGAGCTGGAGCTAACTGCAACTTGTCAGAATACAGCAAGACTTCATGTTGCCTGAAAATGGGAAAGGGGCTGTGCAGTGAGGAAGCCCTGCCTGCCTGCTCCTGCTGCACCACTGCCCCAGGCCTTACCAACCAGATTCAGTCTCTGGGGTGGATAGGATGGCCTCCCACAGTCCTGCTATTGGGGGGGAAGGGCACAAAGCCGCGGGGAACAAGGCAAGTAAGACCTGGGGAGATGGTGCTGAAAGGCCAGCCAGCACCCTGGAGCACAAGAAAGTTCTAGGGGAGGAGCCTCCTCTGTTACCACTTTTATGAAGTGGAACAACATCTGCCCTCCTCCAGTCCTCTGTAACCACTCCTGTTTCCAGTGAGTTGCTGAATAGGGCTGTTAAGGGTGCAGCCTATAGCATAGGAGTTCCCCCATTTGTCACTTGCTGCTCTCCCTTGTACTTTCTGAAAGCTGTCCTCTACATCCTTCATTCCAACAATTGCCATATAGCTTTTCTCCTCTCTGGCTGGCTTGGGCAGGCTCTCAACCAAGTCCCCGCCTCCTCTTGCCTGGCAGCTCATCTATCCCATATCTCGGGCCTCAGAATCCCCCATGGTTTGCCCCATAAGGCGGGTCCAGGAAGGGAAGGTCCATCCCCCCCCCACCCAGAGAGTATTTCCAAATCAGGCCAGAGACTGGGCAATGGTACAGGATGGAGGCAGGCAGGCAGGAAGGGCTTCATATAGCCCGAGCCAACCATTTAACATTTTCTACCTTTCCCCACTGCTGGGGTGCGCACATCAGCATGCGCATGTGGAGGCGTGCTCATGCTGCAGAGTCCTGGTCCCGCACTCGCACTACCCTCAGGCCTCCACCTGGTGGCAGTCAATCGGCAGGAACACCAGTCCACCCTCCCCAGGAGAGGAGAGCTGTCCTCTGGATGCTCAGTCCTCTCCCTCCCTGGCAGACCCCCAGCAACCTGCATTCACCATCCAACGTGGGTCACCAGTGTGGCAGAAGGAAAGGCACCAGTGCCTTAGCCCTCCACACCACTGGGCTGGCTTTTCTACCAATTCCTTACAGAACCAAAAATTGTCTTATTTACTTTTCTACCTGCCTCAAACAAAAGCTAGCTGCTTCTGTAATTCCCTGCTTTGTAATTCCCACTTGGCCTCAACTCCCTCCACTTCCCTCAGTCACCCCACCCAAGTTTCTTCTGAATTAACTGCCCCACCTTTCCAAATCTGCTCTTCTGAGATCCAAGACTACTGTTCTTGCAATTAAGCACTGCCTTTCCAGCATGATACTAAACCACACAGTGTTATATATGCAAACAAAAAGATTTGTGAGAAGACAGTGATTTAAAGAAACATTTCCGTATAAAGCAGTTTCTTTTGACTTATGCATAAAGTTTCTCTTTAGGATTGCCATTTGATTTTATCCCAAGAAAACTGTCTTTTCCTGGTGCTGTTGCGGGATGCTGCAACACTTCAGAGTTTTAACTGTCCTTTTGATGACTCCCCAGGAAGAAATGGCGCTACCATGAAGTCAATGGAGACTTTGTGGGGGGGGGGTTTCAAAGTTTAGTTATATATCAGTGAGTCTAATATACAGTAGCATGTAACCACCCAGTCCGCTGGGGTTACTAGAATCCCATTAGTACTAGTCTACAAGCAGGTGAAAAGGCAGTTGGTAAGGAGCTCATTATGGCTTTTACATGACATCATTGTTTACTCAGCTAGCCTGAATGGGAATGATCATGTCATTTAGAACTATTGCAGCAGCATAACCATTTTTAATCAGCTGCTCGGGTGGGGAGTTTAGAATGTTCAGTTAGTCTGAGTTTGGAAGTCAGAGTGACAGGAGGTCTGCCAGTTGGGGCTCTGTCACAGAGAGCTCTGTGTTTCTCACTCTAGTTTGGATTAAATGTACAGTTGCCAGTGAAGTGGTGGAGACCTTTTTGCAGCAGGATTCTATGATTTCACTCCAGGGGGTAGTGAGAGGGACTTCCAGTTCAGTGGATCCAAGGAGCAATCCCCTGAAGGTCCTAGACTGTGTACAGTTGCCTTTGAGGAGGACATTTGTGTGAATTTCTGACAAGCTACCATAGAAAAAGGGTGCATTCTGGGTTTTCCATGCCTTAAGGAAGGAGCAACAGATACGAGAGTATAAATGCAGTAACTGTTCTCATTAGGGAGTTGGCTGAGGTGTGTATGCCCAGGATAAGGCGAGATCACACCTGTCAGGACCCCTCATGCACTTCAGTGTCAATTTAAAGTTTAAAGTTAGAGTCTTTAGCAATTCAGTGGGGATTGGAGGATCATTTTGGTGTAATCTTGAAGGAATAGCAGAGAATGTTGGTTGGGGCAAAGGGTGGGAGGAATGCCATCTGGAGTGTAAGGCAGGGCTAACTGGTTCGTTGATGGCACTAAGTTTCCTGGACAAAGGCCATTGCCACAGGAAGATGTTTCAAGGTGTGTGGCAACAGTCCACAAGCATATACCATGGCTAGATAAGTTTCTGTGGAAAACTGTACTACTTAGGAAGCGCTTTTTGAAAAGGAATGTACTTGCTTGCCATGATCAACCATTTGGGGATCCACTTGTGCTTTAGTAACATTTGTGAATAAAGCCATACTGAACAATCCCAGCAGCTGCACTGGACATTCTGATCATTGCTTTCTGTGTGGAGTTATTGGGCCCCTTAGCAGTTAGGGTCTAGCATATGCTAGCATCCTCTCCCCGACCTGGTTGTACATGTAAAGGTTCATTTTGGCAACTGTACCCCCACCTCCTTTCCTTTAGATAATGTGCCTGGTATACACTCTAAAGCTAGGTGTGGTACCAATCTGAGTATTTCTGCCAAAAGTAAATGGTATGCCATATGTGGGTAGTAGTTCTTTTTATGGGGGTGCCAACTTGCCAAATGTGGCATGGGGGTTACAAAAACGTGGGGGATCATCCAAGGAATATGTTTTTGAGTGAGAGGTAAAATGCTGAGGGTATGTCTAGGACCTTCCTGTATGGTGCACCCAAACAGAAGATAGTTGCCAAGAGAAAAGTCTGTGCCAAGGAAAACGCCATCTGAGAATATTCTGGTGTCTATGGATCTGTGAAAGAAAGTGGAAAAATGTACTGTGTGTGTGTTTAAACAGAAAAATGAACGGTTGAGCTGAGCAATGATAGTCTTGCCTTGCCATTTTAAGTGCTTGAGAAACTGTTAACAGTTGCAAATTCCTAGAAAAAGTATTTGTGGACTTTAACAGCAATTTTAGTGCCCAGAAATGTTGTGTGTACAGTAAAACTGGGGAGTCACTAAAGAAAGTGCACAAAGAACTGTGTTAAACTGCCTTAAAAGTGCTTTTGCCCCACCAAAATTGCCAGCCGAGAAGAAAAGTGACAGTTTGTTTTAAATATGCCTGTTCGACGATCACCATGCAGGAGTGTGGCTGAGAGAGACAGCTCATTTGCATGGTGTTGTATGATTGGTTCAGCGATGCCAAGCCCCGCCTTTGTCAGTCTCAGTGTTGTGGAGTAATCGAGAAGGGTAGAGAGAGCAGTGCTAGTCTAAGCAGCAGGAGGAGGAATCGCCAGGAGAGAAGCATTCCAAAACAGCATTTTGAACTTTACACAGTAAAATCCAGACCCAACCAGTTTTCCACCGCAGTAGCAGCAATCGCAGTGTGTTCTGTGACCGATCCGCGGGTCTGCCAGCCTGATCATCGGAAAGGCCCAACAAAACCGGCAGCAATCTGTTTACCATCAGCAGAGGGAATCAGCTACTGCCCAAGTAAGTACCAAGTGCAAAGTAAAGTGAACTGTAGTGTGAAAAGCCTGAGAACTGTAAAGCAATGCAGCAAAGTGACAGAAATACTTTGTGAACATTTAAAAGTGGACTGTGTGTGCAGTGACTGTTTCAAGAGAGAGCTCCAGGGCAGTACTGATCCAACAGGTCCAGAGAAACGTAGAGACAGTATGAATGTGCTGAATTGTGCTATAAGTGAAATTTAAGTTGTTCCTTAGTCAAAAAGTTAAATGGAAGATTGAGAAGTGCTCTAGCAATTCTGAACTGTGTGTGTGATGGACAAAAGTTACAGCCACCACTTTAGGGTATGGTCAGCAAAGGTAAACAAGCAGCACCATCTTGGACTAGTGTCTCAAATGAAGAAAAGTTTGAAGTGGTGTTAAAAGTTGTGGAACAAATGCAAAGTCACAGCTTGTTAAAGAACTGTTGCAGTGTGTTTAAAGCCAAATCTCAGTCAAATTACAGAATAGTAACTTGGGACTTGTATGTTTATTTACAGAAAATGGCCTCAAAGTTCCACCACTACACACTCCATGCCAGTGCGTGGACTGCACAGCAAGAAAGAGCTCATTTTGAACAACAGTACAATTGTGAATAAGAACCAGGCTCCACAAATAGCACCCAAGTTCACTAATCTCCTTCTGACTGATGTGATGGCCAGCAAGAAGGCAGTCTTCCACAACAGCCGAGACATCTCACACCTGTGCACAGGCTTGAATGGCTTGCCCATGAGCCCAGTCAGCAACAGCAGCACGTTTCATGATGGTGGTGGTTCATGTACCGCAGTAGACTGTGGATCCAGGCACTTGAAAAAGTGCCCAACCACCTTCTCCTGCACCACTGTTGGCTTAACAGCCCATGCCTGATAAACAGAGATGACTGCCACATGCACTTTAAGGGTCATCCATCTCAGTCCCAACTGAGAAGGACCAGAGGTATTCCAAGATGCTCACCACAGGGCAGGCAAGGGATCAAACCTTCCTGTGGCGCCAAATGGAGAACTTCTTCCATTTAAATGTACAGCATCTACGACTAGACTCTTCGGAGGCCTCCACAATGTGAAGTACAGCTTCTGAAAGACCCAAGGCCTGAATTCTAGCCACCAGGAACCAGCTCGAGAGGTGCAGGGATGTGAGGTCCAAATGCAGGACATGCCTTGTTGTCTGGTTAGCAAGTCCACGCAAAGAGGCAACCCCATAGAGACTTGCTGCTGAGGAGATATGGGTACCAGAACTGCCTTGGCCAGTCTGGGACTATCAGGATCATCTAAGCCTTGAAGATCGCTTTTAGGTATCAAGGGAAGGGAGGAAAGTGTACATGAAACCTGGGGTCCAGGGTTCCGAAAGCATCCCCAGCATTGACCCCAATGGGGAGACACAAAACAGCCTCAGTTCTCATGTCACTGGAGAGACAAATCGATCCACCAGAGGTGTGCCCCACAGGAAGAACAGGTGGCTCACCACCTTCTGATTCAGCAACCACTCATGCAATGTCTCTCCCACTAGGCAAAGTGTGTCTGCTGACTTAACTCCCGCGACACTGATCGCCACAAGATCTGCACTCAGGCTGCTCACAAAGGTCCAGGTGTGCAGGGCCTGACACAAGGGCAGGGAAGTGTGTTCCGCCTGCCTGTTCAAGTAGAACATGAATGTGGTGGTGTCTGCTCAGACCTCCACGACCTGACCCTGACTAGAGGAGCAAATTCGCCAGAGCAAGCTGCACTGCATGGAGCTCCAGCAGGTTAATGTGGTCAGACTCTCCGTGAGCAGAATCTGTGGGCCCCACCCCACCATAGATGCATACATTGTGAGCGTGATGGTCGGGTTCTGGGAGAACAAATGGGATTCATTCCTCCAGATGTTTAGAGATCGCCACCTCTGCATGGTTTCTCATCAGCTCAGTCACTGGGACTGGCTAGTCCAAGTGGCCTAGGTGCTGGGACCACTGATGGCCAACTCCCACTGCAGGTGGCACATATGCCAGTGGGCTCAATGGACCATGCTGGAGCAGGATGCCATGTACCCCAGTAGCTGCAGTAATCTTGGATAAGGCACGAAAGTCCAACCTGAAATGATTGCAAAGGAGGCAAGATCCAATGCCCGGTACACAGGGAAGTAGGCCTTGGCCAGCAGGGAGTCAAATTCGCCCCAATGAACATGATCACCTGCAAAGGTATCAGCTCGGACTTCACTGGGTTGACCAGCAGGCCAAAGTCTCGCAGGTCTGGACAGCCAGATCTCTGACCTTCGAAAGTCACCTTGAGGGACCAGTCAGCAGCCAGTTGTTCAGGTAGGGATACACCAACACCCTGGCGCTGCAGAAGGCTGCCACCACTGCCATGCACTTGGTGAAAACCTGGATGCCGATTAGAGACCAAAGGGCATTACCTAGAATTGATACATGATCCCCTCTACTCTGAACCAAAGGTACCAGTGGAGGGATGGATGGACTGGGATGTGGAAGAACATGTCCTGGAGGTCCAGGGTGCAGAACCACATGTTCTCCAGAGATGGAATGATCTGGTTTAGAGTGACTATCCAGAACTTGCGCTTTCACAAAAACTGGTTCAGATCATGCAGAGCCAGTGTGGGACATCAGCCACTGTCTGCTTCGAACCCAGAAGTACCTGGGCACGAGCCCTGACTGGCCACGGCATGCCCTGTGACATCCTGGACTCCAGAGGCAGATCAAGTCAGTAAGGCAGGATAGCCTTGAAGTCTGGAGCCAACCCTCTGTCTACCACTTCTACCACTCACTTGTCCATTGTGAAAGTGGACCAATGTAGCAAGAAGTGACTCAACCAACCCCACCAGGAGCGCAGACAGGATGGTGAAGGGACGATGCCCCCAAACTGTCACTGTACAGTTTTGCTGGGGCACCGCCCGCTGTGGCTGGAAGGCATCACCACCACCCCTGCTCCCATTTTTCTTAAGGCCCTGACCCCGAACTTGGGCTTGGGACGCCAGGCCTAGTACTTCCCCTGCTGGGACTCTTGCTGGGGAGATTCTGGCTGGAAGAACCAATACTGAAAAGCCTCTTTCTTAGGCCTCTTCTTCTGGTCCTTCTGGGATACCACCTCAGAGTCAAGGGTAATGGCAGACTTCGATACGGGTAATATGTCCTTCCATCCCAGGGCCAAAGAGGTTGGTTCCCAGGAAAGGGACATTGTCTAGCTTATGCTCCATGTCCATCGTCAAGGTGGAAAGATGCAGCCAGGCCCTGCAACACATACAGATGTCGGCTGCCACAGCACAGGCACAAAAGCTGTCTGTGTCTAAGGCCATCTGGAGCTGGTGTTTAGCCAGCAACTGACTCTGGTCTCTGATCTTCACCGCCGAATGCTGGTCAGCAGGGAGGTGAGGAAGGATGATATCAAAGACTTCCATCAGGGAGCAGCCTAAGTTAGCCATCACGGCATAGCTCACCTGACAGACCAAAGGATGCAACAGTGTGTACCTTTTCAGTGGTGTGGTCAATCTTCCTGGACTTCTTGTCTGGAAGCTTGTCCATGTCCCCCTGGCCTTCAGACTCGCAGAAGGCTGAATCAAACACCAACTCCTCGGCAGAGGGGTGGCCCGAGAACCCAGATAGTAAACTAGTGGGGACCATGTACCTGCAGACCATGCAAGTAGAATATGCCGGGCAGGATACTGGATGCTGTCTAAGCTCCAGGGCCAGTCCCAATATGGCCTCAGCCATGGGAAAGGCAACCCCTGGAAATCATCCTGGTACAAAGTGTCTGTGAAAGGGTACTTGGTCCTTTTCTGAACTGGAGCTAATGGGACATTCATGGACTCATTAAATTTAATGAGCTCCAAAAGACAACTGCCCATGGTCGGTAGTCAGCTCCTCGACAGAGCCCCAGTCGAGGAGTACAGTCCCAGAGGAGGCTATGAACTCAAGGTATGAATCATCTGAGGCCAGCTTGAAACTACCCTCAACTGTTTCTCACCACGGACCACCTGAGTATCCTCTGCTTGGGTGATCTGCACTGAACCATTCTGGCAAGCAGTTGGCTATACAAGCCTCCTTTGTCAGAGCACCCACCTTCTACTGCAGTGGTGGTGGCAGCTCCACACGGAGGAGTAGAGAAGTATTTGTGGGGAGCACCTGTGTACGGTGGACTGGTGAGGGCATGACTGCTGCCAAGGGACCGGTAGTTCAGTGGTTAGACACCTACCCCGCTCTGATGGCCCACTGTTGCCAGACGAGCTTCTTGTAGCAGTAGTGCATCTTGTGGTGGTGTCTCCCCTTGCCCGAGGAGGTCAAGAAGCGTTGACTGTGAAGCTTCCTGGTTGATCAGGATAGAGTGCGTCACAGATTCACTCAGCAGGTCAGGCCCTCTACTCCCAAAGTGGCAACCTCTGAGCTAAGTCTTGTGAACAGTGTAACAGACAAGGTAACCTCTTGTCTGAGAGTTCGATCAACCTTGGTCTCAGTTCTGAGGGATTCAAACTCTTGCTAGCATACCCAATCCACAGGCTCATATATATCTGTCTTCGGGGGGCAGATATCTTTGTCTACAGGCACCTAACCAGGTATTCAGAGAGGAACCCTTTAAAACTTTAATAAAGACCTCAGATTTAAAACGCTTCTCTTTCCAGTTTGGTACCACCCTACAAGCTTATGTCTGCTATAACCATAAATATTTCTTAGCAAAAGAAAGCAATTCAAAGACAGACCAGGTTTGCTCTAAAATTAGAGTTTTTTTACTAAAATATATAACAATATCACAAACATACAATATAGAACTCTTATATCCCAAGACCTATATATCTTTAAACAAAACAAGGTTTAGAACAGTGCAATTCCTACAACTATATTTAGATTTTGTCTAGCTTTCTAAATAGTATTTGCCAACCCCTTATGGATGACGTCATCCAGCTCCTCCTCTGTCAAAATATCTAAAAAATATACATTTCTATACAACCACAGGATGCAATTTCAAAGTATTAATTCTGCAACCTTAGCATAACTCAGTTTCAAATGACACCTTCTTTGATCTCATGCTGTACCCTCCTCACACAGGCTTCACAGGGTCATTTACAACCTTACACCTCTATGTAACATCCTAGCTTCCTTTCTAATGTCATGAACCTAGTTTATGATTTTGCTCTTAACAAAATTAACTTAAACAAGTCTGTAATTAGCTCAGAGAAACAGGATAGGATCCTTAATAAAAGTCTTCCATGTAGCACACTGTCTCTAAAAACTGAGTGTGCGTGAACTCACATACTGCCAGCCGTTTCCCATGGTTTTCTTCTCTCAGCTGGAATCTGGGGGGTGTCAGTGAGGTCATTCCTAGAGCATCTGAATTTTCAGCACAGACATTAATACATTTTATATTAAAAAAATATAATACAGCACTCAGAACTGGCTGTCTATGTCACACTCCTCCCCACCTAAACTGAATTTGGAGGATCTATCCCCTCCATGGGATGAGCTTCCCAAATCAGTTCACTCCTCATAGACCCTAGACAGCCCATCTGAGTTCTTGTTCTTCGCTCCAGCCCTACATACAATTTTTAGAGTAAAGCAAGACTCCATCTTAGTAGTCTGTCATTGTTTTCCCCATCTGCATCAGCCAAATCAGGGGGCTTGTGGTCAGTCTGCACCACAAAATGCTGCCCATACAAGCATGGCTCTAATTTCTTCAGGGCCCACACTATCGTAAGACACTCCTTTTCCACCGTGGAGTATGCTTGCTCCCTGGGAATAAGCTTCCTGCTCAGGTACACAACTGGGTGGTCTGTCCCTTGGCTAAACATCTGGCTAAGTACTGCCCCAATACCCACGTCTGAGGCATCCGTCTGAACTATAAACGTTTTGCTATAGTCCGCACTTGTCAAAACATGAGCACTGCGCAGTGCCTCCTTCAGTCTGGTAAAGGCTTCCTCACAGGCTGGGCCCCAGGTAATTTTCTTTGGCATCTTTTTCTTTGTCAGGTCAGATAGGGGAGCAACCAGGGCACTGTAATTGGGTACAAACTTTCTGTAGTACCCTGCTGTCCCTAGAAAACTCCTGACCTGCTTCTGGGTTTCTGGTCTGGGCCATGCCTGAATCACCTCTATCTTTATTTGGTTAGGATGGAGCTGTCCCCGGCCTACCACATGCCAGAGGGATGCCACTTCCCCCATGGTCACCTGGCACTTTTCGGCTTTGACAGTGAGCCCAGCCCTCTGTATCCTGCCCAGCACTTCCCTAAGGTGTGAAAGGTGTTCCTCCCAGTTGGTACTGAAGATGGCAATGTCATCCAGGTACGCTACAGCATACCCCTCAGCACCATTCAACACCTGGTTCACCAACCTTTGGAAAGTGGCCAGGGCATTCTTCATTCCGAAAGGCATTACTTTAAACTCAAATAACCCTATCGGAGTGATGAAGGCCGACCTCTCCCTAGCTCTGTCTGTCGATCCTTCCTGCCAATACCCCTGGTCAGGGTCACTAGTCAAGGTAGGTCGCCCAACTTGTCCAGGAGTTCGTCCGTCCGGGCATCGAGTGGGCATTGTGACTGCATTCAGTCCACGGCAGTCCACACAGAAATGAGTTGAGTCATCTGGCTTGGGCACAAGGACTACGGGTGAGGCCCAGGGGCTGTGGGATCTCTGGATTACCCCTAAATCCAGCATCTCCTCCACTTCCCTCCTAATGTCCTTTTGGACAGCCTCTGACACCCGATATGCTGTTCGCCATATGGGTGTCTGTGTCCCTGTCTCCACATCGTGTGTCGCTAAGGGGGTTAGTCCAGGCTTGGCGCTAAACAAGGGGGCAAAGTCTGCTAAAACCTCCCTTAATTTATGGACCTGGTCAAGGTTCTGCTGGGGAGACAATTTTACTGCCTCCAGTGAGGACTCCCCGCTTACTCACTTCCAGCAAGTCCAGAAGGGGGTCTCCTTTGTCCGTCCCCTCCCCATGACTACATACTACGAACACCATGTCAGCCCTGTTTGCATATGGCTTCATCATGTTGACATGGTACATCCTTTCAGTCTGTCTATGGTCAAGTAACTCCACAATGTAGTTCCCGTCATTTACCTTCCTAACCACTTTGTACGGTCCTGCCCACTCAGCTTGAAGCTTGTCTTTCCGGACCGGAATAAGGATCATGACTTCCCGACCCAAAATGTACAAGCAAGCTCTGGCTCTCCAGTCATTATCACACCTTTGTTTCTGTTGGGCAGCTGCCAGGCTCCTTCTGGGCTGTCCCCATAAGCTCCTTCAGCCTTTCCCTAAACCTAAGGACATAATCCACAATGGGGTTCCATGGGTGGCGGTTTGCCTTCCCAGTCCTCCCTGTTTAAGTCTAGGGCCCACGTGCCCGGCATCCATATAAGAGTTTGAAGGGGAAAATCCTGTCAACTCTTGGGGCACCTCCCTGTATGCAAACAGGTGGGGAAGGTATTTCTCCAGTCCCTCCAATGCTGTTCAGCAAACCCGAGCATTGACTTTAGGGTACCATTGAATCATTCCACAAGTGCACTGGCTTGTGGTGATATGGGGTGTGCATCTCTGCACCACCCCACACTTCTCCCATAAACATTTCATCAGGTCTGACATGAAGGAACCCCCTCATTCAGCGATTACCTCCTGCGGAAACCCAACACGGGAGAAAATCCCAAGTAAGGCATCTGCCATTTTGTCCATCCTCAGTGAGAATAGGGCGACTGCCTCTGGGTACACAGTGACATAATCCATCACAGTCAGGATGAATCTCTTCCCTGAGGAGCTGGGGGTATATAAAGGTCCCACAATATTCATTCCCACCCTCTGGAATGGCTCCTCCACCATGGGCAAAGGGATCAGGACAGCTTGGGTTTCCTTGCCCGCCTTTCCTATTTCTTGGCACCGGTGATAAGACCTGCAATACTCCTTCACCTGCTGGGTGAAGTTAGGCCAGTAGAAATTCTGGGCCAACCACTGCATTGTACATGTGATTCCCAGATGACCAGACAAGGGAATATCATGTGCAATTTTGAGCAACTGCTCACGATACCCCTGGGGAACGACAAGCTCCCTGCCTAGCATCCCTCCTCCTGTCTGTACTGTCTGTGTATACATACGTCCATTTTCCCAATAAACCTTATGTAACCCCCGTTACCCGGTGTTACTAGAATCCCAGTAAGACCTAGCGGTAGGCAGGGAAGGCAGCTTGTGAAACTCCAGTTAAATGAATTTCACACTGTCTCACTCTGTTCTCAGTCTCAGCTGAGACTGAGGGATGACATTTTAGAACTGTTGCAGCTGCATAAGCCACACTGGAATGTTGCAGTTAGAGGTTAGAGTAGAACGCTGGGGAATTTGAAGTCAGTCTAAGAGTCTGTTGCAGTCTGTAGTAGGAGATACTCTGCTGTAAGCAGGTCCTCAGAGCTCTAAGCTCTGTCAAAGAGCTTTTTTTTTTGTATAGGTGTGTGTTCTCACCTGAAGAGGAACACAAGAGCAGCCCAGTGAAGTGGTAGAGACCGCTTTCAGTGGTTCAAGGCCCTATCCCTGCGGGGATGAGGGGGAAGGAATCAGCCTGTTTCAAGGGGCAACTCCCTGGTCCGACTAGGGAAAAGGAAGATGCCTGAGTTAAGTTCGGCTGAGGCACTCAGAACTGGCTGTCTACGCCACAGAGAGTACCTCAATCAAGCCTTCAGTTGTCGACATAGAACAACAAAGAGGTGAGCCTTCTGGCAGGTTATGGTACACCACATGACTGGCACTACTGACCAGGACAGGATTTGAAGGCTTCAACTGCTGGTGGAGGCGCCCTGAAGTGAACCAGTTAGGGTCACCAACCAGTCCACTTCCGTCCAAGTGATGCCTGGGAGCACCAGGGACTGCAAGATCGACTCCTCAATCTCATTCAACAGCCGGTTAACAGGCTTGAGGAAGGCTTCCACAGCCTGCTCGACTGGAGTCAAGGTTGACAAGCCCAACGGGGGTACCGAGTATTTCTCTATATTCCCCTTGACTGAAGGGGTCTCGAGCAGAGTCTAGCAGTCAGGGAACTCAAGGGATCGGGAGGATCTCGAACCTCTCCCAGTCCCGTGACCATCGCTGGTGGTGCCTGTGTTACTTGATGTGGTGGGCATGGCTCTCCCCAGGAGGGCCACACATATTTCACAGAACAAGTCTGTGAATGACCCTCTGACGCTCACTCCAGCCGGGCGGGAGCAGTGAAGAGACCAATGAGGTGCCCTCCACAGTGACTGCCGCTTCCTTTTCAAGGGCTGCAAGCTGGAGAGCAGAACTGGCAGCCGTAAAGGCCAAGCCAATGCTTTCTGTTTGCTAGGAACTCTGTGAGCATCAAAGGCAAAGGCAGCACCTGGCTATTTATGTTGCCCGCCTAGGCAGTACAGGCACGTCATGCAGATAGGCGGCAGACATCATCTGCTGGCTCTGGCTTGCATTGCTTCATTCTCGATAGCTGAGCAAAGTCGAAGGAGCCGACAGAGAAATAGAAAGTTCAAAACTTCAAAATACAGGTTGGCAATGGAGCACTGAATCCTAACTAAGAGTTGCGAAGGAGGTGACCTTTTCTTCCAGTGGAAATAAATCTGATGTTACATGGCCGAGTCAGAGGACATTCTGCCTGGGTGGCAGGAGGAGCTTAGCTTCAAGACGTCCAACTAATCAGCACTTTCAGTGGAAATGCCAGAGTGTGGGTAGTGAACTATATCTATGCCCCTAGAAGTTTCAAAATAAACCAAGAAGCAGCAGCATTAGCGATATTAGCATAGTTCAATGGCATTCTTCATCAGCAGTGGACCGACAAACGCTTGATGGCAGGAGAAACTATGACTGGGGAAAGAAAAAAAAAAACAAACAACTGGGGAGAAAAGAATAAGGCTTACATAGGCACCATGCTAAACGCAGACCACAACAGCAAGACCTTAAATACTTATCTTACACTCTTTGAAGAATGCTATCAGAATTCAGTCAGAATGGCAAGACACCCAGTCTGCAACTGGAATCTGGCATTAAAACAGGAATCACTTAAGCAAACAATAGGCCCGATATATTTAGGAATTCTGTCTGTAAAGCAAGATTTTCTGCTGCGTGTTACTGCAGTGGGAGAAAGCAATGAAAGTTTTAACTAAAGTTGACAAGCTGGAGTGCGCCTAGGTACACGGCCTGCACCTTTGACTTACACACTGAAACAGACAAAACAAAGTCAAATGCCTAAGAACGGGGAGGAGCCAAGTTTTATTATAACGTCACAGCTCTGGAGTGTGTTCGCTTATAATAAGGGAGTATATGTAACCCAGTGGTAAATGAATACCCAGTGACAATGTGGAACAACACAGAATTGGCTTTTTGGGGGGGGGAGGTGTATATTTTTAGCATATACTCATGATCAAAGATGAATCAAGTTATTAAAATTCAAGTTACCCTTTACGGGAAGCTTTATGATAGCCAGCCATCTGTATTTGTGGTTATTTACAACACTTCTCCACGCAATGAGTAGTGGTTGAAAAACAGAAATTGCAAAGGCTCAAGGTGTTCCAGATCCTCTTGAAAATACTGGACTTTTATTTTTCTTGTGCTGGCATAAGGCTAAAATCTACAGCTGCAGCTCAGATCTAGTGTTAGGATTTTTTTTTTTTTGGTCAGATGCATTAGTTAACAAGTGAGCTCATTAGCTCTATTCTGGTACCCCTCTGCTACAGGCTTAGTCCAATTAAAGCTGCCTCTTCCCACAATCTAGTGAAGCTCATGGAGCCAGACTATCCAAGCAAGGTGAGGGTACCTGCAGAGAAATGGAACCAGCTGTATGTCATTTCAGGTATGGACCAGTGTCTGATCACCACCGCTATCTTTGTCAATCTTGTTAAAACTTTCGACACTATGGCTCACCCACCCCCAGACAAGCTTAAAGCCAGCGGCCTCTCTGCCTTCTCAGTCAGTTGCTTCCACTCCTACCTTGAGCTCAGTTGTCAAACACTCTGAACTGGAAGCTCCCCATCCCTCCACTCCCCATATGTTCATGGGTCCCCAAGGATCTGTCCTGAACTCCATTCTCTGAACAACCTCACCCCTACTTGTTCCTTTGCTTCCATTCATATGTATGCTGATGATACAAGTACTTTCAGCATCTGGTTCCTCTTCCCATGAACTTTCCAGCTACATGTGGATTCTGACAATATTCGGTGCTGGTTTCAGTTTAACCAACTGTCCTTTAATGTTAAATAAAAAAAGGTTTCCATGACTTTTGACACCAGTCAAAGGCATACCAACTACCTTCTCTCCCATTATTCCACACCCTTGATGGTGTTGCAACTGAGGATGTAGCCTCCTTCAACTCATTACCTCCAATAACTCCATATGAAGCCCGAACTATCCACTGTTTACCTGACACAAAATGGCCACCCAGGAGGTAATGAGTAGTACCTTAGTATCTGGCTGGACTGTCATCTTGATTTCTCAGTGCACAATGATACCGTACACCATAAGCTCCACCTCAAACCTGGTGCACTATACAGGAACAAAGCGTGTATTTGTAACTTTTCTACTCCCATCTGCAATGGTCCATGACCCCCCTAACTCTCGACTTCCTTCCCCTTACACATACTGCCCTGGCTATGTTGCTCTGCCCCCATACCTGTAGAGGTAATTTCCCCTTGCCTATCCAAACTCTATTTTATCTACCACATGCACCTGCTGTACTTTTATTGCCTTGCAAGGTTTATGATTATGCTCCTTTGATGTACCATACTGCTGTATTTGACTATTTTGTAATGCTGTTAATTGCTAATCATTTTTTCTCATCTTGCACAATCTTCCATACGCTCTCCAAAGTATGCATCCTGAAACAAGCTTTTAACCAGTTCAGTATTTCTTTGCTGGTAAAAATTCAATCAACAAATCAATCAAGTCAGGATGACCCAATGACACAAATTCCTTTGCTTATTGCTAATCTGACGGACAGGCTGTGGACCACCTTCGTGGTCCATGCCAATGCACCACCCAACACTGAGGGGAGAGGCTTAACAAGGAAGGAAGATACTAACCTACAGGAAGGCAGATAATGCCCAGATTCCATTCCCCTGGCCACTACAGGTGGTCACGCTCCTCAGAGACATTTTCCATTCAATGGGGGATAGTGCTAAGCCTACACCCACAACCCTAGGTTTCCAAATCAAAAGAAACATCAACTGTTGGACCGTAGCACTTGGATGCAGTCTATGTTGCAACATCCCCCCTCCCTTTTTATTTTCCTACTGTGTCTCCCATTACCTCCCTCTACCCGTCAAACTCACCCCCACCCCCAACTGCCACGGAGGATCTTTCCAGACCTCTAGCCTGCTCAACATCCTGAGGAATGGCATATCCCTTCTGGAGGCCTTCTTTAGCCTATGAAGGAGCACGTCTTTCTATTGACACACCATTTTTTGCTACTTTCTCCTTACCGGAAGCCTCTGTCACTCCGCAGAATGAACTAGTTGGGATGCTTGGCTGGAGGGACCCAACTCTGTAAGTTTGGGGGGAGAGGAGGAACCACGGGAGTCTGTCACCAGGTACACCATTTCCACTCCTTTTCTTCAGCTCACTCAACAGCATGCACATACTTGCAGCTGGCCTGGTCTGGGTGCCTCATTAAGCGTGGTCGCCCATGCTGTCAAAAGCACCTTAACTGTGCCACTAACACTAACCTTAACTACAGCAGAACATTAAGACCCACCCACCCCCCACTGGACAGAAGAGTATGTGAAGGCCACTATAATAGGGGTCACGCTTAACTTCTTTGCACTGGTCCAGCTGGGAAAATGGTACCAATCTGTACAGGGGAAGAAACTCATCAATTTCCAGTTACTCTCTGGTTTCCAGTGGTACCCTCTCACCCATCCTCAGTTTCTTGCTGCTGTCCACTGGCACCCCTCCCTCTCCCGTAAGCCATCACTGGTGTCCAGTGGCACCCCAGCCTTTCCTCATCCCCAAACATTCTCTGTTGTCCAGTGCCACCCCCACCCACCAGAGACAGACCAACCCCACAATCCTGGTCCCTGATGACGGCTGGCACAAACCCTCTGCTCACCTCCTCAGCCAACCACCATATAATTAGTGGCAGCTGCAATCCCTACAGTAATTAATACCCTTCCCCACTAATCTCAGCCCCACCCCCCATGTTTCCTTACTCAAAAACTCACCCGCAAGGTGACAAGTATCAGTATAAAAAAGTCCTAAAGCAGCACGTCACTGATCCTAACATAACAGTCTCACCACCGGGCCTGAATACCAGCAATCTCTCCCAAAGGAGTTTTGCGATAAAGTGTGAGGGAGAGACTGCTGATATTTAGGCCTGGCAGTGGGACTGGTAAAATGGGATTGGTGGTGTGATTTTTCTTCCTAATACTTAAGTTGTGGTGAGTTTTCTGATTAAGGGGACATGGGTAGTGGGCCTTAGGCGGTTGGAGGAGGAGTTTTTATTTTTTTTATACTGGCGAATGGGAAAGTCAAGGAAGTCACAATGGCTCCAGCCAGTTTGCACTATACCCAGGGAAAGTAAATTAATGTTAAAATCGAACCCTGCAATAAGCCCTCCTTGCCTGGCCTCTGCTCCAGACATCCCAGGCGCGGACTGCAAACCTGGGTTGTCAAGCTGACCGAGCAATCCCAGATCACCCAGCATCACAGAGTCAGCCTGCTGCAATATTTTTAAATAAAAATGCTAGAGCGGAAAAATATCACAACTCTGCCACAGAACCCACTGGACCTCACTGCACCTGCACACTGCTGATATGTGGCCCTGACTTGCAACTGCCAAATAAGTACCTTTATGCATAGGTCGTATGACTGCTAGAGCTGAGATGTTCCATGTCAACTGCGCACCAAACCTTCGCTGTCATTTACATACGTAGATTTTAGCACCCATAATTACTCATGTGCATTTTTTCAGCGCTACTGTGTTCACCGCAAAAATTATTTTATTATCATTCTGTTTTTCTTTATGCAAGTAAATGAGCCTTGAGTTGAGTAAAACATTCTCAGTTTAGGCTCCTTCCACAGTGCTGTTCAGTGTATAGGAATAGTGAAGACAAGGCAGGCTAGCTCCTATAGTAACACTGGAAGGCACTTGTGAAGGACCTAAAAACAAGGAATGGAGCTGAAAACCCAAAAAGCCTCAAAGTCTGAGCTGAGAATACCTTCAAGGGTAAGAAAAAGCAAATGCTAGTTTTGTTCTATTGTTTCTTCCCTTAGTTGAGCAGTACAAATTATTTTGGGCTTGGCGCTCATGTTAACAGTATTGGAGTGCTATGTCCAGCTCAGGAAACCAATTGCAATACAGCACATAAGTACATTTTGCTCATTTTCTACAGCGTTTGCTTAGTTTCCTACAGTGTTTATTTCAGCGCTCACTTTGAGCAGTTCTGGGCAAGGTAATCGAGTGGTGGAGAGGTGGGACTCTGGCATACTTCCAGGAGCTGACAACGTACTCTCACACAAGCCGGACAGCAAAAGTTTTTCCTCTCCGGCTAACTAAAGTGTCCATTTGCTTTCAGTCCAGACAAAATGTTCTCTCTTTTTACGCGCAAATCCTGCACCTGAATGACTAGGTTAGGCTAACTTTGCGGCTTTTATTTCCGCTGCACTAACCCAGAGACATGCCGGTCCATGTAAACACTGTGTGAAGTCAAAATGCATATGTGGTTGCTGGAGGTATGCTGCAGCGCTATGCGCCAAAATTGTTGTGCGCTGTATTATACTGTTAGTGGTAATGCTTTTTAGCTCACTTTGATGCGCCGAGTTGTTTACGCTGTAATGTTTGCACTGAATTGAAGTGATACCGAGCTGAGAGCATCTAGAAAGTGTTATTGGAGAATAGGTTGTAGCTCCTTGGTTATAAAATCCCCTTCTCTCCCAAAGTCTGCCTGCTGGGCATCTTTTCGTGAACAGAAAGGGGGCATGAAATGCAGTGGTGCCAATGTGCTTCAGCCTATGCCAAGCTCAATGAAAGGCCATATAAAACCCATTAGTCAGATGTGAAGCAAAGAAATGATCATGTTCTTTTGAAAATTTAACATTTTACACTGGCAAACAAGTCAGACGGTTGTTCTGGACTCCTTTCTTATCCCATTATCAACTACTCTGAAACTTTGTTGACCTCTCCCCGATGTACAAAATTGAATAATGACATTTGGATCTTGCGTACTACAGTCCTTTTACACTTTTTTCTCACTGTACGTGTGCCAATGTCCAAAGTAGGAATGTACATAACCCATCCCAGTGACAACAGTGAGTGCAACAGAAATGGATGGAATTGTCATATGATCTTAGCTGGGTCTGGTATATTTCTCGTTTCATTACTACTGTACCATACTGCATGCTAGATTCACATACACAAAAAAATAAATTTACCAATTTTGACCACAAGGCTACTAATATGTAAGAAGGGCCACCTCAGTTATGGGTGGGCATCAACAAGAACAGTTTTAAGAAATATCCTCCAAAATGGTTACTGTAACAGGAGATATTATTTTATCTGGATTTTAAGAAGATGAGAATCGGGCTGTTAACAAGTGGTCTGCCTAAGTTTGCTAGAGTCACATTTTGTTCACCCTGAATTTTCATTGTCTGTATATTTAAACTAATGAAAACAAGACTTTTCTATTACAGTTTAGCATCTGGTAGCAATAAATGAAAAACTTACAGCAGAAACCGGATCTGAATGAGCGGGCAAAGTCTTGAGACACTTCCCTGTTTTCACATCCCATATCCTCACACTTTCATCAAACTGAGGTTGAAGGGAAAAAGAAAGTTTCCAACACGTAAGTATTTACAGCACAAAAATGCAAGTAACTTAATTAACCCAACATTACACAGTCAACATGCACTACTTTCCATCTTATGTTCAACGTTATTTTCTTTTATTTGATATCTGAACAGTAAATGTTTGCCAGGATAAAATGAGCGCAGCTTTGAAGCAAGGAAAAAGTGGTATCTTTTTTTTTTTTTTTTTTAACCACCATCACCTTTTCTTTTTATCTTTGCCCTTCTAAAATCTGCTCCCATTACAAGTGTACTGAAATACTGCTGGTGGTATTGCATATAGCATCACAAGAAGTTATTAGTGCAGCTATTCTCTGTTGATACAGACACTCGAAAACTGACAGTAACTTTGATTCTAGTCTGTTTTCTCAGTAATGGGACATGGGCAGTGCACAGAAGCACAGCCAAACAGAGAAACACGTTCACAGAGGCACAGTCAAATAAAGAAACATACTCAGTCATGCAGTCATACATGCAGTCACTAAGGAAAAGAAGCTCATTTGGTTTCTATAGCATCTTTGAAATATGTATTATAAAGCACTGTGCAAGCTATTAAAAAGTAAAGCCAACCATGCAAAAGGAGTCTGAGTAACACTCAAGGCTATACTCTGAGTTAAAGAGCAACTCTCTATTATAATAAAAAGCTTTTAAAAAAAAAGTACAGTTACGTAAGAACTTACCGTAACAGTAGATCTTCGAGAGAAGCTCTTGCAGCAGGCCATACCAATAGGACTAAGCCACCAGGACCACATGTAAAATTTCTAGCTAGCAGTCTACCACGGAGGACTGCCCACCGCCAACGTCAGTCAGCTGACGTCAGCCTAGTCTATACAGGTGGGTAGTCCCCCACACCAGCCTCAGTTCTCCCGCCAGAAACCCCATACAGGCAGCTAAAGGAGAAATGAGGAGATTTTCTAAGAGCCAAGAGAAATGCAAAAGTAGTACAAGAGAAAGAGTAGCAGTGGGAAGGAAGGAATGAGGGAGGGAGGGAAGCAGGGCCTGCTGCAAGAGCTTCTCTCGAAGATCTACAGTCTATGTAACTGTACTATCTTACTCAAAGAAGGCTCTTGCAGCAGGGCCACACTGACAGGACTGAGTTCTAAGCAGTACTAGCCTCAGTTCTCCGCCAGAAACCCCATACAGGCAGCTAAAGGAAAATAAGGAGGTTTTCCAAGAACCAAGAGAAATGCAGAAGTAGTACAAGAGAAAAAGAGTAGCAGGAAGGAAGCAGGGCCTGCTGCAGAGCTTCTCTAAGATCTACAGTTCTTATGTAACTGTACTATCTTACTTCAAAGAAGCTCTTGCAGCAGGCCACACTGATAGGACTGAATTCTAAGTAGTACTAAGCATCACTAGGATGACACCACCAGGAGGAGGACAAGTCAGCAGCCAAGAGCTCATGACAGAAGGCCCTGAAGAACTGCCAGGCTGAAATTGGCCCTGCGCCTACAGGCGATGTCCAGACTGCAATGCTTGGTGAAGCTGTGGATAGAACTCCAGGCAGCAGCTGCAGAGATAGCATCAGCAGACATTTTTCTGAAGCAAGCTGTGGAGGCAGCCACACCCCTGGTGGAGTGGCCCTTGACTACCCCCAGAAGGGTTTTTTTGTACTTGCAGTAGCAATAAACAATGCAATTAGCTAGCGACCTAGACAAGTACTGTTTGGAAACAGGAGTGCCCTATGGCTTGGGGACGAACAAAACAAAGAATTGGTCAGTTTTCCTCAAAGGCTTGGTGCGGTTCGTGTAATACTGCAACATTCTGTGAACATTCAAAGTATGGAGCAATGCCACCCCCTTATTAGAATATTGAGGAAAATAAACTGGCAGGTGGATGGATTGCTATAAAGTAAACTGACACCACCTTAGGGAAAAACTTTGGATTAGTACACAAAGATACCCTGTCTTTGTGAAAAACAAATAAGACTCCTTACACATAAGAGCCTGTAGCTCGAAATCCTTCAGCAGAAGCAACAGCAACTAAAAAGACAGCTTTCCATGACAGAAAGCACAGCTCTCAACTCGCAGCCAGTTCAAAGGGAGGTAAAGTGAGTTTCTCCAACATAAAGTTGAGGTCCCATGGAGGTACTGGGTCCCGAATGGGAGGTTTCAGATGCAAAATGCCCCACAGAAACGTGCGGGACACCTCAAGCTGAGCTACAGTTTGGCCCTCTATAGGTGCATGGCACGCAGAGATGGAGGAAAGGTGCACCTTAAGGGAGAAGCACCCCCAAACCTGAATCCAAAAGGGAAAAGAGGTCATACAACACCTGATTCACCAGGCAGGTGAAAGGATCCAAATGGCGCACAGCTGCCCAAATGGAGAAGCACTTCCATTTCATATCATAAATGGCCCTGGTGGAGGACTTCATGACTGCCAACAGGACATCAGCAACCCTAGAGGATACCCCAAAGCAAGAAATAGCTATGTCCTCAGGAGCCATGCATGGAGATGCAGGGATCTGAGGTCTGGATGGACCAGGAAGCCCTGGTCCTGGATGAGCAAGCCTGTGCACAGGGGCAACTGGAGCTTAAGAAAACCCCTCTGTAAGAATGGGAATCGAGGAAAGGGATACAGAAACATCCCCTTCCAAGAGAGGAACAATGCATCTCACCAGAAAACTCCAGGCTCTGGATCGAGCGAGCAGAAAAGTAGCAGTTTTGCGTTGAATGGGGACGTAAAGAGGTCCAACTCTGGACAGCCCCACCTGTCAAAGAGATCTTTGACCACAGAAGTTAGAAGTTTCCACTTGTGAGCCCACAACTTGGAGCAGCTGAGACTGTCAGGCCAAGATGTTTTGAACGCCTGGTACGTGCACAGTCGAGAGCTCCAGACTGTGCTCGATGGCCTAGAACCAGACTCGCATCGCCTCCCGACACGGGGTGAGAATGGGTCCCCCCTTGCTTGTTGATGTAGTAGATGACGCATGTTATCCCCATCTGCACCGGCAGCGGATGGGGGAGAAGAGTCTGAAAGGCCTGCAGGGTGTAAAGAACCACCCACATCTCCAGGACATTGATGTGGAGACCCTGCTCCACTTGCACCAGATATACTGGGTCTGATGGTCGGCCAGATGGCATCCCAGCCCAGGCCAGACGATCTGTTGTGAGAACCTGTCGGGGGGGGATCAGCAGCTGAAAGGAAACTCCCTGAAGGAGGTTGGCTGAGTCCAATCACCACGACAGAGTCCTCCAGACTAGGTCAGAGACCAGGACCAATCTGTCCAGGTCGTCGGTATGTTGGCCCCACTGGACCCTCAAGGTCCACTGGTGGATCCGTTTATGTAGACATCACCAAAGTGGACCATGGCAACTGCCGCTGCCACGTGACCCAAAAGGCGTAGGAAGATCCTGGCTGGGACCTGCCAACTGGAAGAAACCAGACAGGTCTGTGCCATCAGTCGCTCTGCTCTGTCCTCGGGCAGAAAGGCCTTGCCCTGACTGGTGTCTAGAACCACCCCTAAGTACTGGATATGCTGCCAAGGAGACAGGCAGTACTTCGGCAGATTTATGGTGATCCCCAAGGCCTGGAAAAAACTGAAGGCTGATTCTAGGGTTTGAACCAACATTCCCTGAAGGGGACTGCAAGCAACCAGTCATACAGGTAGGGAACACATAGAAGCCCTGCTTCTCCTCAGCGTGGCAGCCACCACTCGCAGGCATTTGGAAAATCCCGGGGGTGCGTCTCGAGGATATTGGGCCCTGAAGTGAAGGAAACGACAATTGGCAGGAAAGACCTGGATGTGCAGACAAGCGTCCTGCAGGTCCAGAGAACAGAGCCAGTCCCCTGGTGCAACAGTGGTAACAGTCCTTGAAGGGTGACCATCCTGAAGCGCTTGTACTCCATGTACAGATTCAGATGACTCTGGTCCAGGATGTACTGAAGATCCCCAGTCTTTTTGGGCTTTAGGAAGAAGTGGGAGTAAAACCCCCTTCCCCATTGAGCCTCAGGGACTGGCTCTACGGCTCTTTTTTGAAGAGCCTGAATTTCCTCCCAAACCAGAGACAGGTGTGCGATGAGGGTATGTGGAGGAAACTGGAGGGTTTTCTGGTGGCCACCCTAGGAATTCTAGAGTGTGACTGTGTTCTATGATCTGCATCACCTAGTTGTCTGTGGTGACCCCCTGCCACTGTTCCAGGTGTAGGGAGAACCAACCTCTGACCGCCTCCTTCAGGTTCTTGGCCAGAGGGGAGAGGACAGCCAAGGAGTCAGGAGGTGGGGGCGGGCACAGGCAGTGCAGCCACGGGGGCCCAGAGGCTATGGCGGCGGCAGCAACAGGGATGCTGGGGCCTACGTCTGTGCTGACCCTTGGCAGGCTGGGTAAGAGACTGCTTGCAGGAGGACCTATGAAAGGACTGACACTGGCTCGCTCTAGGCTGGGTGTGATAAAGTGAGTGGACTGACTTGAGGACCCACCCAAACTCCTGCAAGGTAGAGATGATGTCCTGGACATTTCCACTGAAAAGGACAGACCCCAGAAGGGGACGTCTAAAATGCTGGCTTGCACAGAGACTAAGCCTGAAACCTGGAGCTAAGAATGGCGCTTGAGACAAACCCCAGCAGCTGCCCTGCACCCTGAGGCATCCACTGCATCATGAGAGGCTTGAAGGAAGCGACTACCAAAGCGTCTGAGCCGAACTTCATCAGTTGGGCAAGCTGTGTCTTAGTAAAGTCCTCAGGTAGAGTTGCACCAAATCTCTGGCTTGGTCCCAAAGAACATTCTGGTATTGGACCATGTGGGCCAGACACCTGATGGCCCGAATCACCAGGGTGGTAGAGGCAAATACCCATTTGCCGAGATGGTCCAAATGTTTCGGCTCATGGTCGGGGGGGGCTGAGGAGTGTACTAAAGTGTTTGGGCTTTTTAGTATGCTCATGTGAAATGTGAAATGACCACAGACTCCGCCTTAGGGTGAGTCCCAAGAAAGGGTTTGCCCGCTGGGGCATGGTAAAGGCCGTCTGCCTTTTTGGGCAGAGGAAGAGTGGTGAAGGGTGGTTCCATGCCGCCTGGTGACATCTTCACAGGATTTGATCAAGGGGCACACACTGGAAGGGCTGGGCCAACCGCATCTCTCCGGGTCCTACTCCTCCATCTCCCAGCCCATAATGGACTGGATGTGGCACATCACATCCATAAAGAATGGATCCGGGAAAGGACAGAAAACTTGACACCTCGTTAGGTTGGTCCTCCCTCAGAAGAATCACCAGGAGACGGCAAACGGTACACAGGTGAAGGGCTGCCCTTGTCAGTTGAGGTTCCAGCTTGGCCTGACAGGCATAGGTAGCAGCAGGGGGTGATGTGGTAGAACTGACGCCTAAGCCACCTACACCGCCAAGCCACCTGGTTAAGAGCTCGTGGAGGATATGGGCCTGAGCTTCAGGGGCAGGAGACTAAGCCACCACCTGATATGGAGATAAGGAGAGGCAGCAGAGCCACCAAAAGCCCAGAGGAAGAGACGGCTGACAGGGCTGAATACGGCCCCCCAAGAGAGGACAACCCAGATGTGGCTGGAGGCATAAGCAGCAACCGCGAACAGGATCCTGACCGGATCCAGTGTTTGTGCTTCCCAGAATTCTCCTTGTGGGAAGAGAAGAGGCAAAGGAGGATAGTGCTAGCGAGGCAGAGGAGCTCTTGGCCTGCAGCTCCTTCTCCCATCGCAACCAACTTGCTTCAAAAGATGGCTCTCCAGCTTTTAAAGGACGCCTTCGGTGGCCTGGTTGAATTTCTGGCAATGCTGGCAGGCTTCAGTGTCATGGTTGGGACCGACAGAACAGACATGCAGAGGGTCATCCTTTCCAGTGATCTGTTTGCTGCAGGTACACTTTGTGGAGCGGCTGGAAGACGAGGCTGGTAGAGAAATGAAAATTACATACCTACCGTAATTCTTGATCTTCCTGTGTATCTTCACCGTTTGTCACTGTTGGGTGATTGGCCAGAGAGAGGAACCCTACGGGAGAGGTTTTTTTTTTTTGGAGGGAGGAGTCGGCGCTGCCGACACATTGTGTGGCACTCGCGGGTTGGCAGTAACGGCCATTCGACCTCCACCTCAGTTCTGCACGCTGGGGAGACGGAAGGAAAAGGAGGTATAGAGAAAATAAGGGTGGGGCAAGGGAGCCCAAGAGACAGCAAAAGGAAAGGAAACAACTGAAAGAATAAGCCGACCAGAGGACAGAGAAGGAGAGGGACCTGGGAGGTTATGGGTTAAAGAAAGTCCCAGAGTCCCTGGACGGCGAAAGGGCAGGAAGGTAAGAAAGCGAAAGAGATAGAGAAGAGATTTCAGGGAGCAGGAGGAGAGGAAGTCCAAGACCTATCAAGGATAAAGGCTGATATGGAGATCATTTAAGGCATGTTCTCAAGGCAGATTCCGAGGATTCGAAGAATCCCGAAAATGGGTAAAGCTCTCCCTCCCTCCCTCTGGTCCCAATTTACCATGCCCCCCCCCCCCATAGTTACCATACGGAGAAAATACAGGTTACTCACCTGTAACAGGAGTTCTAGGAATGGTATATGTTGTTCATCCACACTCATTGGCAGTATCCTTGCCGCTTAAATCTTGCCGGAAGGTCTTCAAGCTTGCTCCTCCCACCCACCGGGTGGTATAACTCTTAGCTCCGCCCATGGCGCCAGATCTGGCCAGCTGGAAGCTCAGGTTGTAGCGTCGAAGCGGAGGATTCGGTGGAGTCAGTGTGGATGAACAACATATACCATTCCTAGAACTCCTGTTACAGGTGAGTAACCTGTATTTCTAGGGACATGGATATGTTGTTCATCCACACTCATTGGCAGACTCCTAGCAGTTCTCCGGGAGGAGGGAGGCAAGACGCACACCCCAATACTTACTTGGGAAAGAGAGACTGAGAACCGAGGCCCCAAAACCAGCATCCCGGCGTGACTCAAGGTCGATGTGGTAGTGGGTAATGAAGGTGTTTGCTGACTTCCAGGTAGCAGCCCTGCAGATTTCCTGGATAGGGACGTCCTGGAAGCAGCCACCATTGCAGCAGTATGGCGGTAGAATGAGCTCTTATCCTCTGGGAGGCTCCATGCCCGCCAACTTATAGCAGAGATCTATGCAGGAGGTTACCCACCTGCTTATCGTCCGCTTGGCTGCAGGTCTGCCAGATGCGGCTTCCAGTGAGTGACAAACAGCTGGCGAACCTCTCCCGATTCTCTCCAGCTGCAAGCCCTTATAATAAGCTTGAGCCCCTTCTAGGGTCCAGAGTATGAGCCCATATTCGGCCTCCGAGGTGTGATTGGGGTAGAACACTGCAGCAGAGTCCAACACCTGGTTAAGGTGAAATCCGACACCACCTTCGGAAGGAATTTCTGGTGGGCGCAGGACAACCTTGTCCCTGTGGAAGACCAGGTAAGAGACTCGATGGAAAGCGCCTGGAGCTCTCCCATCCTTCTGGCTGATGTGATAGCCACCAAGAAGGCGGTCTTCCACGACAGGTGAGAGAGAGCACACCTGTGCATAGGTTCGAATGGCTTGCCCATGAGCTTTGCCAGTACCAGCAGTAGATCCCACGGAGGTGGGGGTTCCCGACTGAGGGAAATGATCAAGGCCTTTGAAAAGCGCCAGACCACCTTCTCCTGCGCCATCGACTGCTTCCCGCCCCGCCTGTAAGCAGAGATGGCTGCCAGGTGCACCCTTAGGGTCGCGACCTAAGCCCTTGACTAGAAAGGGACCATAAATAGTCCAAGATGCTTGCCAAGGAACAGGAGGAAGGGTCCAAGCTCCTTGTTCTGACACCAAAATGGAAAACCTTTTCCATTTGAAGGCATAGCATTTTCTGGTCGACTTACGGGACGCCTCAACTACATTGAGGACCTCGTCGGAAAGACCCAAGGCCTGGAACTTAGCCGCCAGGAACCAGGCCAGGTGCAGGGATTGAAGGTCCGGATGGAACACCTTCCCTGATTGACTGAGAGCAGGTCCGGCGAGCTGGAAGCTGCCGTGAGTCCTGGAGCTGAGACTGAGGAGATCTGGTACCAGAACTGGCGAGGCCAGTCTGGGGCTATCAGAATCACCTGCGCCTTGTCCCTCCTCGCCTTGAGAAGCACCTTGTGGATCAAGGGAAATGGGGAAAGGCGAAGAGGCCCGGGGTCCATTGCCTCGAGAAGGCATCCCTGCAGCGAGCCCTGCTGAGGGGGCGGCATGGAACAGACTCAGCTTGCTCTCCATGGAGGCAAACAGGTCCACCTGAGGTGTGCCTCAAAGGGAGAACAGATGCTGTACTACCTCCGCAGGAGAGACCACCGTGGGATGCAGCCCCATCTCGCCCAGGCATCGGCTAGGGTGTTGGAGGCTCCTGCCACGTGAATGGCTAGGAGATCCGCCTCCAGGCTGCACGAAGTGACCAAATGCGGAGGCTTCCTTGCATAGAAGCATGGGAGCGTCCCGTCCTGGCGGTTCAGATAGTACATGGTCGTGGTATTGTCCGCCTGGACTCGGACCACTTGACCCCGGAGGAACGGAGCAAAGGCGGTGAGAGCTAGGCGGCCGGGCGAGCTCCAGCAGGTTGATGTGGCATCGACTCCCGCGGGGACCAGAGGCCATGAGCCCGTGTTCCCCAGATGGGCACCCAACCCATCAGAGAGGCATCGGTTCGACAGAGAGACCGTCGCTCGGGCGGACGAATGGATGCCTCCTGCAAATGATCTGGAACGGTCCACCACTGAGAGCGCCCACATCCCCTGTGTCACCGACTACAGCTGGTCCAAGGGATCGCAGCGCTAGGACCACTGGCTGGCCAGTCCCCACTGAAGGGGGACGATGTTCCAGCGGGCCCAACGGACCACGCTGGTGCAGGCCGCCATGAGACCCAGGAGGCGAGGAAGTCCCGGGAGGCGATTGCTCAACCAGAAATGATCGGGCAAAGGAGGAAAGAACCTCGGCCCTGTCCGCCGGGAGCAGCGCTGGCTCGAAGAGAGTCGAGCTGCGCCCGATGAATAGAATCACCTGCTTGGCTCGAGTCTCCGACTTGGCCTGCTGATAAGGAGGCCCAGTTGAGAGCAGACCTGAGGGCCAGATCTCTGACCACTCCGCCTCCTTCCTGAGGGAGCTGCTATCAGCCAGTCGTCCAGGTAAGGGTACACCTGACCCTCGGCGCCGAGGGAATGCTGTCACCACTGCCATGCATTTGGTGAAGACCCTGGGAGCTGGAGACAAGCCAAGGGCATGGCTTGAACTCAAGAGGATCCTTCCGCCGAAGCGAAGGAATCTTGAGAGACGGACGGATAGGGACGTGAAAACGCTCCCTGCAAGTCCAGAGAGCAGAACCACACGCCGCTGCTCCAAGGATGGCATTATCTGAGTCAGAGTGACCATCCTGAAGGTTCGAGACCTAGGAACTTGTTTAGTCGTAGGTCGAGAATGGGGCGCCAGCCCTCGTCCGCTTCGGAACCAGGAAGTACCTGGACACAAACCCTGGGTCTGAAGGAGGTCCACCACCTCTTACCACCTCCTTCTGGAGGAGGAGAGCGATGTCGGCTCGCACGAGCCGCCAGTGAGGCTGGGATCCGAGCTCCCGAGGGCCACGGCTCTGAAGGGTGGTGCCTGCTCAATTCCAGAGGCAGGCCTCTTCCCACCACCTTCCAAGACCCACCTGTCCGTGGGTAACAGCGACCAGGCGGAACGGAAGTGTCGGAGCCGCCTTCACGGGGACCCAGGGGTAAGGTGACGGGATGGGGCGACACCCTCAGCCCGCCACTGGGCAGGCTTGAGGAGGGACCGGCGAGGACCTCCTGGGCCCTTTCCTCCCTGCCTCCTGTTAGAGGAAGCGCTTTGGGTTTGGGATGCCAAGGCCTGAGCCTGCTGGCCCTGACGCTGCTGGGCCGGGGCTGCGGGCACAGAAGGACGAAAGGGCTTAGGCTGTGGTTTGCGCCTTTGTCCTTCTGAGCGGAAGAGACCGGAGTCCAAGGTGGCATTGGACTTCTCGATCCTCTGCAGGTGACCTCCACCCCAGGGTCAAGAGGTCAGTCCTCAAAAAGGGAACATCCGCCAACTTGTGCTGGGTATCCAAGTAAAGGTGGATATCCTCAGCTAAGCTTTCCGGCCGCCACGAGATGACCGCGGCCGCCACCGATCTGGCGCATGAGTCCCCATATCCAAAAGCAGTCTGAGCTGCTGTTTGGCCACTGCCCTGCCCTGGTCCCGCACCTGCTTAACCGTAGTCTGCAGATCGGCGGGAAGATGAGGGATGACCTCATCCAGGAGCCCAACAGGGCATGAGAAAATGTGCTATGAGGACGTCCAACTGGCCTGACGAAGGCCGAGAGAGGACGCATGACTTTTCGGCCTGACAATCCAATTCTTGGACTCTTGTCAGGAGGTTTGTCCACATCCCTGGCGCTGTCGGGCTACCGGAAAACGCTGTCGGTAACCAACCCTCAGCAGAGGGTGTTCAAAACCGGACAAGGAACCGGGACCGCATACTTCCTGGCCATCCTGGCCGAAGGCGCAGGGCAGGGAAGCAGGGCTGCTAAAGTTCCAGTGCCGACCCACTATGGCCTCGCCACCGGAAAGGCCTCCCGCCGAGAATCCCTCGGTCCAGAATCTCCGTGAGGGATACCTGGCCCATTTGGAAACGGGTTCGAGCTCCATCCTGTAGACTCTGAGATGAGCCAAGCAGTCCTAGAAGGACGATGCGGGTCATTCATTGACTGACCTCTGAAGACTCCAAGTCCAGTCGCTGGAGAAAAGGAGGAATCATCTCGACTCGGAAGAGTCCTCGAAGAGCTGCCTCTGGCCTGGAGCCACCCTGCACCTGCCGAGGTCGGTCGGGAGTGAGGGTAACTGACGCCGATGGGGTAGGACCCTCAATGGACCGAGAATCCTTGGTCGGAGCCCCACTGGTGGCTGTGGAGGGCGGAGGTTCCACCGAATCGGTGGAGCAGCTGGTTTCACGAACAACCGCCTGGGTATAGGCCCTCGATAAGTCGAGGTTGTGTCGGCTGCCCGTGACAGCCACTTAATGGTCGGGGAAGGCCGAGTCGGCTGATTCCCCTGCCAGGAGGAGCTGTTGAACACAAGGTCCTCGACTGACCGACGCACACTTACGCTGGCTCCCTCATCCGAGGAGGAGGACGAGGACGAGCGGCGCACGCCACACACGTGCCGACCAGACCGCCAGGACGGGGTCGGGCTGGACCGCTGAGAGGTCCGGAGATCGAGACCGAGAGTCCCGGAATTTCCGAGGTCGGTGCGGGAGGTGTCGGCCGAACCGCACTCCTTCTCGCTCGGATGGTCCATCCGAGGGCTCCGGAACCGGAGGCACAGGCGAGCCCACGGGATCCTCAACTCCTCCCGGGGGAACCGGGGAGAGGGGAATCTCGGCTGCTAAAGGCGACAGCCCGTCCAATAGGTCGAGAAAAATCTCGACTTCATCGGTGGGAGTCTCGGTCAACTGACCTGACGGGGACACCGTGAGGCCAGTGGCCGAAGCCGAGCGGTCGACCGAAGCCGACGGTCGACGGCCCGGGGAGAGGGACCTTTCCCGCTCCCAAGAGCGTCGACGGAGGGACTTTACCCTGTCCCTCTTTTGGACCGAGAATAAGGTCCAGCAGACGTAGGCCCTTCTCCTTTAGTGGAGAGGACAGACAAAGCTCATAAAGAAGCCGTGTAGGAAGAACCCAGAGAGACCCGGGATAAATGCAGGCCGAGAAGATCTGACCCGCCGCCTCCTCTCTCGAGGGCGACCATCCGCTCGGGAGCTGATCCTACCAGACCGCCGCCGCGGACACCGCTAACCGGCCTCCTTGGACTTCACCGGAGGGAAACGCTTTCTCGACGGCCCAGCTGCAATCGGCAGCACGGTTCTTCGAGGACGAGGGTCGTAGAAAGATGAGCACAGGTCGCAAGCTCGGCGGGTCGTGCTCAAGGCCTAAGCAGTAGACACCGTGGAGTGTGGATCCGTCCGAGACATCTTCTGCCGCATGGGCATCTCCGAAATCGAGAGTCGATTTGTCCATGCCATGGGGGATAGAAGACTGAAGTCTTTTGCAAAATTTTATTTTTAAATCCAGCAATCGGAGAAATAGGGAACTAGTCACAAGCGCAGAGCGCTAAGGAGGGAACCTGAGCTCCAAGCGTAAGGAAGATCTGGCCATGGGGTGGAGCCGAGAGTTATACCACCCGGTGGGTGGAGGAGCAAGCTTAAAGACCTTCCGCAAGATTTAAAGCGGCAAGGATACTGCCAATGAGTGTGGATGAACAACATATCCATGTCCCTAGAAACCAAAGTTTTTTGGGGGGAGGAGGAGAGAAGGAACCCCTAGTTAATAATTCCATTCTCACGGAGGTAGGTGAAGGAAGAAACAAGGGGCAAGGGATGGCCAGCCCCAGAACCTCCTCGTCCTAGATGACTCAAGGTTGGAAACTCAGTAGATAGCTGGACCCCACAGAGTAGCTCAGGATAAGGGAGGGGCCCACCAGAAGACCCTATGAAAACCCCGACAGGGGCCCTACTCGCCCACCTCAAACACCCCCTCGGAGGCCGCTTGGCACCTGCCAGAGAGGAGTGGAATATAATCCATAGGAGAGAAGGGGGGGCGAGTAGAGGGGCGGCACGGTTCAGGGACCGAGGCCTTGTGAGGGGAAGGTGGAAGGGATTCAGTGATGAATGGTGAAGATAGACATGAAGATCAAGAATTACGGTAGGTATGTAATTTTCATATATTCCTGTGTCAGTCTTCACTATTCATCACTGCTGGGTGAATGCGAACTCCCGAAGAGAGAACCTAAAGAATCTGAGAGAATAACATCCCTCAGGCCCCAAGGGAAAATGGGGAGGGGATCCTCCACTAGCCAGTTAGGCCTGGGACTGGTCAGGACAAGTGGGGTCCCCGACCCCTAGAGAAGGAAAGGGCGCCCTGTTGTTCCCATCTAAGCCCTGCTTGGAAGAGATTGGTCCCCTGGAAAGAGGAGGTCGCACCCACGCGAGGGGCCAAAGTGACGGCAATCTCTAAGGGCGAAGCCATGCTGTTCACCTAATGCAGATCACTGTTCTGCAAGCCGTGAAGTCACTTCACTGGCATTGTAAGATGGCCTTGCCTGGCGCCCTGCCAACTCCAGACCTATCGCAGAGAGGGCTATAGCTTGCCAGGTAGCCTCCGAATCAAGGCAGCGATGCTAGCGCCTGGCCCAGCATCGCCCACAGATGCATGTTCTACGCAGCGTGGTGCACCTGATGTGAAATAGAAAGCAACATCCGCCTAGAGGAGAAAACTCTCCGCCCCAGCCGATCGGACTCCTGAGAGTCAGGGTCAGGGGGCTGGTCGCGGACCAGGCGTCTATGCCCGGAACGGGTGTCCAAACGCATCAGTCCCGAAGTGGGATGAGGCAGAGAGCCTGGAGACCCTCGGGTTGCACAATACCATCTCCAGCAGTCCATGGGGACTGGTTCTGAGGAATATGGAAGCTGCCAGGCACAGACCACCAAATGGTGTGCCCCGAATTCGCTTAAGGAGGCTTGTGTCGCACACTCGGTATTGTATCAAGCGTAATGGGAAATGTGCAAGTCTCTGATCAGCCTCACTAGGAAGCACTGATACTGAGCCTAATCAGTGTCTGAGAACAGACAGACAGACGGCTCCTCTTCCTCTGTGGAGGAAGATGAGGAGGAGGCGGCGGCCAAGGAACTTGTACAGTCAAATTCTGGCTGCAAAGGGGTAACCGATCGAAAGACCTGCTAGTCCATGGCCCTAACATACTGGGGGAAATCTTCAGCCTGAGATCTTAACTGTTCCCAGATCAAAGGTCCCAGGGGACCCACATGGCATGGGAGAAGGGGAGCTGGATGTAGAGGCATGGGCGAGCCTGTCACCAGACGTGATGCGTCTCTGTCAGGGCTAGAAGAATCTACAGGAGAACCTGGCATAAGCGGGAATTCGCAGGTCTGTAAATTCACCGACCTGTTAAGGAACACAAACTGGTAGGGACTTAACCCTGTAGAGTGAGCTACCCCATGAGGGGACCGTGGCCACATGCATCCAGAAGAGCAGTCCCCAGCCCCACCAATGAGACCTCCCAGGAGGCGATGGGAAGAAACAGGGTTCAGCACTGCGGCTCCTCCTCGGCCCCAGAGGGCCACTCTGTTCCCTCAACCCTCACGCCTCAGAGAAAGCCCTTCCTCGTGACCCTGTGCCAAAGAACTTGAATTCTCTGATGACTCCCGAGAGGAGCCATGGGGGGTCTTGATCCTGAAAGAAGGGATGGCACCGAGGATGGCAACCACCCCTCCCCAAGATCCCGACTGCCACTCCTGCAGCAGTGGGACCGGCAACCTGCAGCCAACCCACCAAGCCACCACTGGCTTGAGAGTCTGCATGAGTCACAGCCACCGGGGGCTGCCAGAGGGGGCACTTGGGGAGGCGCAAGGGTACTAGGTCGGGGAGAATCCAGACTCAAGAGCCAGACCTCCAGTCCAGATCAGCCTCCGAATCATCTGGCTCCAAAGAGAAAAGGATCCAGAGTAGCTCCGGACTGACAGCCCTGGGGACTCTCCCACTCGCGGCACTACGAGCAGACCCAGCATCCCTCGCGGCACCGCCCCGATCACCAGAGCCACGAATGGCCCCGGGATCTAGGAAGGTGCCATCGGGCGGTGCCGAAGAATGCCCCGCACTGGGACCCGCAGCCATGGGCCCCGACAACGGGGAAGCCTGCATCTCCGAGCAGTTGACTGCCAGAGTGGTGCTCCGGGCCCAGCACCAAACGGTGCTGGACTGGACCTCTGGCACCACAGTAGGAACCTCATCTATGGCAAAGCATGAAGAAGAGGTCCCCTCTTCACCAGACCATGCAGGCCTGGAATGGACCCAGAGGAGGGCTCAAGTGCCGGCGCTTGACCAACACAAGTGACGCCGCCTTCAAAAAGTTAGCGGAGCCCTGCCAACTTTAATGCATGGTGCTCCAGAATGCAGCTGTCCATCAAGAAGCAGGCGTCACAGGAATCCATGACGTGTTGAGGTCCAAGGCAGGTAAGGTAAATGTAATGCTGGTCAATAGCGAAGATCTGTCGGCTAAAGAGACACTGAGCGTTATGAGGCTGACCCATTTTTTTTTCTTTGGCCGTTTCTTGTCCCGAGGACCAAGCATGATGCAAACAGTAACTAAAAACACAAGATAGAAAAGACTATACGCCACTTAATAAAAAGGAAAGATCTTACTAGATTGTAAACAGCGCAGAGTAGGCAGCAGAACTGAGGCGGAGTCGCAGTGGAGAAGCTGAAGGACTGAGTCAAACGGCTCAGAGGCATCGTCGAGCTAGGCCACGCACAGAAATTCGAGCGAGGTGCCGTCTCAACAGCAGGAGAAGCAGAACTGAGGTGGAGGAGGCTCCAACAGCAGTTACTGGCCAACCCGTGAGCGCCACGCAATGAGTCAGCCTCGCGGGCGGTGCCAACGGCGCAGGCTCCTCCAACCAAAAAATAAATAAATTTCTCCCGCAGTGTGCCTATCTCCAGCCAGTCACCCAACAGTGATGAATGGTGAAGAATGACACAGGGAAGATGACAAACTCAAAGAAAAACACCAAAAAATTTGATGTTTAAGCAAATTAGTACTGAAAGAAACTGGGGAAAAAAAAAAGGCACGGGTAAGGACGGTCGACTGTAGCTGCGGCATCCACTAAGGTCCAACATGCACAGGTTGGGAGGCAGATGTGGGGACCGTCCACCTATATAGGCTAGAGCTGGCGTCAGCTGTCTGACGGGCGGTCCCCATGGCAGACTGCTAGGTATAAGTTTTCCGTGGTCCTGGCGCCCATTCCTATTGGTGTGGCTCCTGCAAGAGCCTTCTTGAAGTAAGATCTCTAGATTTACACCAATTATATTTTAACTATTGTTTTCTAGTTACTTTTTTTTTTTTTTAAACTTTCCTGTAGTTGGTCCACTAAATATTCTAGATAATGCAGCAATCTGACTAAGTCTTACTATGATGTCATAAACAAAGGCACTGTGAGGTTAGCAGGAGAGGCAAAATGTTTCAGATACTTTCTATACAGACTACCAAGACGTGCTGAAATCTTGGAAAGGAACACTGAAAATGAAAAACAAGTATTCTCTAGTAAATTCTAACAACAGAAAATACAGGTTACTCACCTGTAACAGGAGTTCTAGGAATGGTATATGTTGTTCATCCACACTCATTGGCAGTATCCTTGCCGCTTTAAATCTTGCCGGAAGGTCTTCAAGCTTGCTCCTCCCACCCACCCGGGTGGTATAACTCTCGGCTCCGCCCCATGACGCCAGATCTGCCCGCTGAAGCTCAGGGTTGTGCGTCAAGCCGGGAGGTCGGTGGGTCGTGGATGAACAACATATACCATTCCTAGAACTCCTGTTACAGGTGAGTAACCTGTATTTCTAGGGACATGGATATGTTGTTCATCCACACTCATTGGCAGACTCCTAGCAGTTCTCCGGGAGGAGGGAGGCAAGACGCACCCCATATACTTACTTGGGAAAGAGAGACTGGAGAACCGAGGCCCCAAAACCAGCATCCCGGCGTGACTCAAGGTCGATGTGGTAGTGGGTAATGAAGGTGTTTGCTGACTTCCAGGTAGCAGCCCTGCAGATTTCCTGGATAGGGACGCCCTGGAAGCAGCCACTGCTTAGCAGCAGTATGGCGGTAGAATGAGCTCTTATCCCTCTGGGAGGCTCCATGCCCGCTAACTTATAGCAGAGATCTATGCAGGAGGTTACCCACCTGCTTATCGTCCGCTTGGCTGCAGGTCTGCCAGATGCTGCTTCAGCGTAGGTGACAAACAGCTGGCGAACCCTCCCTCGAATATCAGCCGGCGCCCTTATAATAAGCGAGCGCTTCTAGGGTCCAGAGTATGGAGCCTATATTCGGCCTCCGAGGTGTGATTGGGGTAGAACACCGCAGAGTCAACACCTGGTTAAGGTGAAACTCCGACACCACCTTCGGAAGGAATTTCGGGTGGGGGCGCAGGACAACCTTGTCCCTGTGGAAGACCAGGTAAGGAGACTATGGAAAGCGCCTGGAGCTCTCCCATCCTTCTGGCTGACGTGATAGCCACCAAGAAGGCGGTCTTCCACGACAGGTGAGAGAGAGCACACCTGTGCATAGGTTCGAATGGCTTGCCCATGAGCTTGCCAGTACCAGCAGTAGATCCCACGGAGGTGGGGTTCCGCGACTGGAGGAAATGTGATCAAGGCCTTTGAAAAAGCCAGACCACCTTCTCTGCCACCGACTGCTTCCCAGCCCGCCGCCGTAAGCAGAGATGGCTGCCAGGTGCACCCTTAGGGCTGTCACCTAAGCCCTTGACTAGAAAGGGACCATAAATAGTCCAAGATGCTTGCCAAGGAACAGGAGGAAGGGTCCAAGCCTTGTTCTGACACCAAATGGAAAACCTTTCCATTTGAAGGCATAGCATTTTCTGGTCGACTCCACGGGACGCCTCAACTACATTGAGGACCTCGTCGGAAAGACCCAAAGCCTGGAACTCTAGCCGCCAGGAACCAGGCCGCCAGGTGCAGGGATTGAAGGTCCGGATGGAACACCTTCCCTGATTGACTGAGAGCAGGTCCGGGCGAGCTGGAAGCTGCCGCGAGTCCTGGAGCTGAGACTGAGGAGATCTGGTACCAGAACTGCGAGGCCAGTCTGGGCTATCAGAATCACCTGCGCCTGTCCTCCTCGCCTTGAGAAGCACCTTGTGGATCAAGGGAAATGGGGAAAGGCGAAAAGAGGCCCGGGGTCCATTGCCTCGAGAAGGCATCCCCTGCAGCGAGCCCTGCTGAGGGGGCGGCATGGAACAGACTCAGCTTCGCGCTTTCCATGGAGGCAAACAGGTCCACCTGAGGTGCCCCAGTGGGAGAACAGATGCTGTACTACCTCCGCAGGAGAGACCACTGTGGGATGCAGCCCCTATCCGCCTCAGGGCATCGGCCAGGGTGTTGGAGGCCCTGCCACGTGAATGGCTAGAGATCCGCCCCAGGCTGCGACGAGTGACCAAATGCGGAGAGCTTCTTGCATAGAAGCATGGAGCGGCCCCGCCCTGGCGGTTTAGATAGTACATGGTCGGGTATTGTCCGCCTGACTCGGACCACTTGACCTCGGAGAAACGGAGCAAAGGCGGTGAGAGCTAGGCGGACCGCCGAGCTCCAGCAGGTTGATGTGGCATCGACTCCCGGGGACCAGAGGCCATGAGCCCGGTGTTCCCCAGATGGGCACCCCAACCCATCAGAGAGGCATCGGTCGGACGAGAGACCGCTCGCTCGGGCGGACGAACGGGATGCCCTCCTGCAAATGATCTGGAATGGTCCACCACTGGAGAGCATTCCACATCCCCTGTGTCACCGACAAGCTGGTCCAAGGGATCGCAGCAGCTAGGACCACTGGCTGGCCAGTCCCCACTGAAGGGGACGGATGTTCCAGCGGGCCCAACGGACCACGCTGGTACAGGCCGCCATGAGACCCAGGAGGCGAGGAAGTCCCGGCAGGAGAATTGCCCAACCAGAAATGATCGGGCAAAGGAGGAAAGAACCTCGCCCTGTCCGCCGGAGCCGCCGCCTGCAAGAGGTCGAGCTGCTCCCGACGAATAAAATCACCTGCTCGCCTCGAGTTCGACTTGGCCTTGATAAGAGGCCCAGTTGAGAGCAGACCTGAGGGCCAGATCTCTGGACCACTCCGCCTCCTTCCTGGAGGGAGCTGCTATCAGCCAGTCGCCCAGGTAAGGGTACACCCGACCCCCGGGCGCCAAGAGGAATGCTGTCACCACTGCCATGCATTTGGTGAAGACCCTGGGAGCTGGAGACAAGCCGAAGGGCATGGCTTGAACTCGAAGAGGGATCCTTCCGCCTGAAGCTAAGGAATCTCTGGTGAGACGGACGGATAGGGACGTGAAAAACGCGGCCCTGCAAGTCCAGAGAGCAGAACCACCTGCTGCTCCAAGGATGGTATAATCTGAGCCAGAGTGACCATCCTGAAGGTTCGAGACCTTAGGAACTTGTTTAGGTCGTAGGTCGAGAATGGGGCGCCAGCCCCCGTCTGCTTCGGAACCAGGAAGTACCTGGACACAAACCCTGGGTCTGAAGGAGGGTCCACCACCTCTCTACCACCTCCTTCTGGAGGAGGAGGAGTGATGTCGGCTCCGACGAGCCAGTGAGGCTGGGGATCCCGAAGCTCCCGAGGGGCCACGGCTCTGAAGGGTGGTGCCTGCTCGCGACTCCAGAGGCAGGCTCTCTTCCCACCACCTCCAGACCCACCTGTCCGTGGTAACAGCGGACCAAGCGGAAACGGAAGTGTGCTGGAGCCGCCCCCACGGGGGGACCCAGGGGTAAGGTGACGGGGATGGGGGCGACACCCCTCAGCCCGTCACTGGGCAGGCTTGGAGGAGGGACCGGCCGAGGGACCTCCTGGGCCCTTTCCTCCCTGCCTCCTGTTAGAGGAAGCCGGCGGCTTGGGTTTGGGATGCCAAGGCCTAGCCTGCTGGCCCTGACGTTGCTGGGCCGGGCGCGCCGGGGGCACAGAAGGACGAAAGGGCTTAGGCTGTGGTTTGCGTCTTTGTCCTTCTGAGCTGAAGAGACCGAGTCCAAGGTGGCATTGGACTTCTCGATCCTCTGCAGGTGACCTTCCACCCCAGGGCCAAGAGGTCAGTCCCTAAGAGGAACATCCGCCAACTTGTGCTGGGTATCCGGTCAAAGGTGGATATCCTCAGCCAAGCCCGCCGACGACAGCCACCTGCGGCCGCCACCGATCTGGCACATGAGTCCCCACATCCAAAGCAGTCTGGAGCTGCTGTTTGGCCACTGCTCCTGCCCTGGTCCCGCACCTGCTTAACCGTAGTCTGCAGATCGGCGGAAGATGAGGGATGACCTCATCCAGGGGCCCAACAGGGCATGAGAAAATGTGCCATGAGGACGGCGTAACTGGCCTGACGGGCTCAGAGAGGACGAAGCGAGACTTTTCGCCCGACATAGTCCAATTCTGGACTCCTTGTCAGGAGGTTTGTCCACAACCTTGGCGCGCGCGCCGGAAAACGCTGTCGGTAACCAACCCCTCAGCAGAGGGTGTTCAAACCGGACAAGGAACCGTAGGGACCGGATACTTCCTGGCCATCCTGGCCAGGCGCAGGGCAGGAAGCGGGCGCTGCCAAAGTTCCAGTGCCGACCCACTATGGCCTCGCCACCGGAAAGGCCTCCGCCGGAGAACCTCTGTCCAGAATCTCCGTGAGGGATACCTGGCTGCTGGAACGGGTTGAGCTCCATCCCGTAGACTCCGAGATGAGCCAAGCAGTCCTAGAAGGACGACGGGCTATCGCCCATTGGCTGACTCCTGAAGACCCAACAGTCCGCTGGAGAAGAAGGAGGAATCGCTCGGACTCGGAAGAGTCCTCAAAGAGCTGCCTCTGGCCTGAGCCACCCTTCACCTGCCGAGGTCGGTTGGAGTGAGGGTAACTGACAGCCGATGGGGTAAAACCCTAGCCGACGAGAACTTTGTCGGAGCCCCACTGGTGGCTGGGAGGCGGAGGTTCCACCGAATCTGTGGAGCAGCTGGTTTTGGCCGAACAACCGCCTGGTGTAGGCTCGACAAGTCGTAGGGGTTGTAATGGCCGCTCCGTGACAGTTACTTAATGGTCGGGAAGGCGCCGGAGTCGGCTTATTCGGCCAGGAGGAGTTGTGCAAACATAAGGTCTCGCATCGCCGACGCACTTACGCCTCCCTCATCCGAGGAGGAGGACGAGACGAGGGCGACGCCGCTATCACAAAAGCCGTGACCGAGACCGCCTATGACGGTGGGAACGGCTGGACCAGCAAGAGGTCCGGGACCGAGAGTCCCGGAATTTCCGGGTCGGGCAGGAGGTGTCGGCCGAACCGCACTCCTTCGCTCGGAAGGTCCATCCGAGGGCTCCGGAACCGAGGCACAGGCGAGCCCACCGGATCTCAACTCTCCCGGGAACCGGGAGAGGGGAATTCGCTGCTAAAGGCGACAGCCCGTCAATGGGTCGAGAAAATCTCGACTTCATCAGTGGGAGTCTCGGTCAACTGACCTGACGGGACACCTGAGGCAGTTGCGGCCGGCCGAGCGGTTTGATCGGCCGACGGTCGACGGCCCGGGAGAGGGACCTTTCCCGCTCCCAAGAGCGCCGACACGGAGGGACTTACCTCTGTCCTCTTTTGGACCGAGAAAAGGTCCAGCAGACGCAGGCCTTCTCCTTAGTGGAGAGGGACAGACAAAGTCCTTAAAGGAAGCCGTGTAGGAAGAACCCAGAGAGCGGGATAAATGCCGTGGCCGAGGAAGATATTGCCCGCCGCCCTCTTCGAGGGCTACTCATCCGCTGAAGATCCGCCCGCCGCCGCGGACACCGCCAACCGGGCCTCCTTGACTTCACCGAGGGAAACGCTTCGGGACGCCCAGTTGCAACCGGGCAGCACGGTCCTCGAGGACGAGGTCGAGAAAGATGAGCACAGGTCGCAGGCCGCGGTTGTGCTCAAGGCCTACAGTAGACACACGGGAGTGGATCCGTCGAGACATCATCTGCCCGCATGGGCATCTCTCAATCCAGGAGTCGATTTGTCCATCGCAGCCAGGGATCAAGACTGAAGTCTTTTGCAAAATATTATTTTAAACTGCAAACGGAGAAATAGGAACTAGTCGAAACGCAGAGGCTATGAGAACCTGAGCTTCAAAGGAAGACTGAGTACATGGGCGGAGCGAGTTACCTGGTGGGTGGGAGGAGCAAGCTGAAGACCTTCCGCAGATCGAGCGGTAAGGATACTGTTAATGAGTGGATGAACACATATCCATGTCCCAGAAATACAGGTTACTCACCTGTAACAGGAGCTCCAGGAGTGGTATGTTGTTCATCCACACTACTGGCAGGTTCTTGCCGCAAGGTCTTCAAGCTGGCTCTCCCACCCACCCAGGTGGTAAAACCTTGGCTTCACCCATGACGCCAGATCTAGCCCGGCCAGCCAGGTTACGTCAAAGCTGGGAGGTCGGGTGGTTAGGGATGAACAACATATACCACCCTAGAACTCCTGTTACAGGTGAGTAACCTGTATTTCTAGGATGTGGATATGTTGTTCAATCTACACTACTGGCAGACTCCCTAGCAGTTCTCCGGGAGGAGGGAGGCAAGGCGCGCACCCCCTATACTTACTTGGGAAACAAGGACTGGAGAACCGAGGTTCCAAAACCAGCATCCCGGCATGACTCAAGGTCGATGTGGTAGTGGGTAATGAAGGTGTGCTGACTTCCAGGTAGCAGCTCTTCAGATTTCCGGGATAGGGACGCCCTGGAAGCACTGAAGCAGCAGTATGGCGGTAGAATGAGCTTCATCCCTTTGGGAGGCTCCATGCCCACCAACCTATAGCAGAGATCTATGCAGGAGGTGATCCACCGTATTGTCCGCTTGGCTGCAGGTTTGCCAGGTGCGTCAGTGAGATACACAGCGAACCTCCGTCTGACCCTCAGCTGCTCGCCCTATAATAAGAGAGCTCTCTAGGTCCAGTATGGAGCCTATATTCGCCTCCGAGGTGTGACTGGGGTAGAACACCGGCAGAGTTAACACCTGGTTAAGGTGAAACTGACACCACCTTCGGAAGGAATTTCGGGTGGGGGCGCAGGACAACCTTGTCCCTGTGGAAGACCAAATAAGGAAAATTGATGGAAAGCGCCTGGAGCTCTCCCATCCTTCTGGCTGACGTGATAGCCTCCAAGAAGGCAGTCTTCCACGACCTGTGCATCGGTTCGAATGGCTTGCCCATGAGCTTAGCCAATACCAGCAGTAGATCCCACGGAGGTGGAGGTACTCGCACTGGAGAGGATATATGATCAAGGCCTTGAAAAAGCCCGATCACTCTTCTCCCGCACCCGACTGCTTCCCGACCTGTGTCCGGTAAGCAGAGATGGCTGCCAGGTGCACCCTGGGTCAGCCGAATTAAGCCCTAGCTGAGAAAGGGACCACAGGTAGTCCAGAATGCTAGCCAAAGAACAGGAGGAAGGGTCCAACCCCTTATCCTGACACCAAATGGAGAATCTCTTCCATTTGAAGGCATAGCTTTCTGCTCGACTCTACGGATGCCTCAACAACACTGAGGACCCCATCAGAAAGATCCAAGGCCTGGAACTCTAGCCACTCAGGAACCAGGCCATCAAGTGCAGGGATTGAAGGTCCGGGTGAGTACCTTCCCTTGTTGACTGAGATCAGGTCCAGGTGGGCTGGAAGCCGCCGGGAACCTGGAGCTGAGGCTGAGGAGATCTGGATACCAGAACCGACAGGGCCAGTCTGGGGCTACTAGAATCACCTGTGCCTTGGTCCTCTTCGCCTCGAAGCACCTGTGGATCAAGGGAAATGGAGGGAAGGCGAGAAGAGGCCCGGAGTCCACGGCCTCGGGCAAGGCATCCCCTGCAGAGAGCCCCGCTGAGGGGGCGGGCATGAACAGCCTCAGCTCGCAGTCTCCCTGAGGCAAACCGTCCACCTGAGGGGTGCCCCAGTGGGAGAACAGATCTTGTACTACCTCCGGCAGGAGAGACCACTCGTGAGATGCAGCACCTATCCGGCTGAGGGCATTGGCCAGAGTGTTGGAGGCTCCTGCCACATGGATGGCTAGGAGATCCGCCTCCAGGCTGATCACGAGAGATCAAATGCGGAGAGCCTCCTTGGACAGAGGCAAGGAGTGCATCCCGCCCTGACGATTGAGGTAGTACATGGTCATGGTGTTGTCCGTCTGGACCTGGAACACTTGATCCCTTACAAATGGAGCGAAGGCGGTGAGGGCTAGTTGGACTGCTCGAAGCTCCAGCAGGTTGATGTGGCATCGAGACTCCTGAGGGGACCAGAGACCATGAGCTCTGAGCTCCCCCAGATGGGCACCCCAACCCATCAGAGAGGAGTCAGTCGTCAGAGTGTCGGGGCGGACAAACGGGATACCCTCCTGCAGATGAGCTGGAACGAGCCACCACTGGAGGCCGCTCCACATCTCCTGGGTCACTGTCACTGGCTGGTACAGAGGACCGAGGGCCAGACCACTGGGAGAGCCAGCCCCATTGCAGGGGGACACATATGCCAGCGGCCCAACGGACCACGCTGGTGCAGGCCGCCATGAGGCCCAGAAGGCGCAGGAAGTCCCGGCAGGGCGCAATTGCCCAACCAGAAATGAATGAGCAAAGGAGGAAAGGACATCGGTCCTGTCCTCTGGGAGCTGTGCTCTGGCTTGAAGAGAGTCGAGCTCTGCCCGATGAACAGAATCACCTGCGATGGCACGGGGTTCCGATTTGGCCTCGTTGATGAGGAGGCCAATATGAGAGCAGACCTGGAGGGCCAGATCCTTGGAACTCTCCACCTCCAACCTGGAGAGGGCTGCAATCAGCCAGTCGTCCAGGTAAGGGTACACCCAGACCCCTCGGTGCCACAGGAATGCTGTCACCACTGCCATGCATTTGGTGAAGACCCTGGGAACTGGAGAGAGGCCGAAGGGCATGGCCCGGAGCTCATAAAGGGATCCCTCTGCCCTGAAGCGGAGGAATCGCTGATGAGACGGACAGATTGGGACGTGAAAGAACATGTCCCGGAGGTCCAGAGAACAGAACCACACGCCTTGTTCCAAGGATGGAATGATCTGAGCCAGAGTGACCATCCTGAAGGTGTGAGACTTTAGGAACTTGTTTAGGTCGTGTAGGTCAAGAATGGGGCACAGCCCCCCGTCCGTTTTGGGAGCAGGAAGTACCTGGACACAAACCCTGGGTCTGGAGGAGGGTCCACCACCTCCCTGACCACTTCCTTCTGGAGGAGCAGGGTAATGTCGGCTCAACGAGCCAACAGAGGTTGCAGAACTCGTAGCCCCCCAGCGGGGCGACGGCTCGATAGGGTGGGGACTGCTCAAATTCCAGAGGCAGATCCCTGCCTACCACTTCCAACACCCAGCGGTCCATGGTGATAACGGGCCAGGCGGAAAGGAAGTGGTGGAGCCGTCCCCTCTCGGGGGAACCCGGGGAGGAGTGACGAGGTTGGGGGCGACACCACTCAACCCGTCACTGGGCAGGCTTGGAAGAAGGGCCGGCCGAGGAGCTGCCTGGACCTTTCCCTCCCGGCTTCCTGCTGGAGCAAGCAGCAGGCTTGGCTTTGGGGTGCCAAGTGCGAGCCTGCTGACCCTAATGCTGCTGTTGCTGAGCCGGATGTGCCGCAGGGGCTGAAGGACGAAAGTGCTTATGTTGCTGCTGGCGGCCTGTGTCCTGGGCAGATGTGACCGAGTCCAAGGTGGCATTGGACTTCTCGATCCTTTGAAGATGACCCTCCAACCCTGGACCGAACAAGTCGGTACCCAAGAAGGTAACGTCTGCCAGCTTGTGCTGGGTATCCGCCGTAAAGGTGGAGATCCGCAGCCAAGCTCTGTGGTGCATGGCCACTGCGGCCGCTACTGACCGAGCACACGAGTCAGCGATGTCTAAGGAAGTTTGGAGCTGCTGTTTGGCCATCACCCTTCCCTGATCCCGCACCTGCTTGACCGTCGTCTGAAGGTCAGCCGGGAGATGTGGAATCACCTCACCCAGGGAGCCCAAAAGGGCGTGTAAAAAGTGTGCCATCAGGACGGCTGAGATATCCTGATGAAGGCCTAGGGAGGAGGCAGCATAGACTTTCCGCCCAGAGTAGTCCAATTTCTTGGACTCCTTATCAGGTGGCTTGTCCACATCCCGAGCGTTCCCGGAACGCCGGAGAACGCCGGAAAACGCCGGTCACTAACCCCTCCACAGAGGGGTGCTCCGAGAAACCAGAGAGTGAACCGGTAGGGACAGCATACTTCCGAGCCATCCTGGCCGAAGGTGCTGGACAAGAAGCTGGCCAGTGCCACAGCACCAGGGCCGGGCCAACAATGGCTTTGGTCACTGGGAAGGCCTCCGTAGGGGAATCCCCTCGGTCCAGTATCTCCGTGAGGGGATACTTGGCCAGTTTTGAAACGGGTTTGAGCTTCATCCCAGTGGACTCTGAGATGAGTCTAAGCATTCTAAGGAACGAGGATGGGCTCTCGTCCACCAACTGACCCCAGAAGACTCCAAGTCAAGCGGCCTGGAGAACAAGGAGTCATCGTCGTCAGACTCTGAGGAGTCTGAACAGCTGCCGAGCGCCTGAGCCACACTCCACCTGCCAAGGTCGATTGGGAGTGAGGGTGACAGACAACCTACTGCGTAAACCCTGACCCGACCGAGAATCCTTGGTTGTGGGCCCCAGTCTTCAGTTGTGGAGACGGTGGTTCCACCACAATGGGTGGCGCAGCCGGTTTCGGCCAAACAACCGGTGCCGGCTTCGGCTCCTCAACCACTACGAGGGGTTGTTTCAGTCGCTCCAGTGACAGCCACTTAATGGCCGGGGAAGGCGGAGTCGGCTTATTCCCGGACAACAAGAGCTGCTGCCATATTAGATCCTCGTAGCGCTGACGCAATCTGCGTCGGAGCCTATCCTATGAAGATGAGGATGTGCGGCGCCGCCGCTTTCCATGGAGCCGACGGCGGGACTGGCTGGACCTGGAAGAGGTCTAAGACATCTGGGATTCCGAGGGTGGGCTCAGAGAGGGGCAGGGGAAACCCGCCCTTCCTCTGCTCAGGAACCTAACCGGGACTCGCGCAGGAGGCACAGACAAGTCTCTGGTTTCACCGGGGAACCCGTGAAGAAGGGTTGTCTGCTTCTCCAGTCGACAAACCGTCCGACGGGTTGAGAAAAATCTCGACCGATGTCGACGGTTGTCTCGGCCGGCTGACCCGACGGGACATTGAAGCCAGCTGTCTTAGTCGCAACTCGACCGAAGTCGAGTGTCGACTATCCGGGGAAGGGGACCTATCCCGCTTCCACGAACACTGACGGTGGGACTTACCTTTGGAGGAGTTCTTTTTGGACCAAGAGGAATGTCCCGATGGCCCTTCTCCCTTGGTGGAGAGGGATTGGCAAAGTTCCTTAAAAGAAGCTGTATAGAAAGAGCCCAAGGAGAGCAGGATAAATGCTGCGACCAAGGATGATGATGATGCGGCCTGGGCCACCTCCTCTTCGAGGGCGATCATCTGCTCTAGCTGTTCTGCCGAGCCTACCACCGGACACCATCCAACAGGCCTCCTTCGACTTGACTAGAGGATAACATATTTCAGGTCGCCCCAAGAGCAACCGGGCAGCGCGGTCCTCTAAGACCGAAGCCGAAAAGGATTTGCATAACTCACATGCCTGTGAGTCATGGCCAAGTCCAAGGCAATAAACGCAAATGGACTGCGGATCGGTCCGGGACATCTTCTGACCCACAGGGCACCGACAAAACGGGAGTCGACGGTCCATCGCAGCCAGGAAAAGAAGACCAAGTCTTTTAAACTTGAGAATGAGTTTCTGCTTAACCAAGAGTGTGGATCCAGACCTAAACGCAGAAGGCTCGTCCTATGGAAGGGAAAGAGACAGGAGAGGGGGAAGAGAAAGCAGGGCCTGCTAAAGAGAGCTCTCCAAGATCTACTGTTGCAGTAGTTCTTATGTAACTGTACTATCTTACTTCGAATATCTCTTGCAGCAGGCCATCACAGGTAGGACCTAGTCCAAGCAGTTCTGGCACTACAGACAGAGTGTCAGTCTGGGAGGTAGGCAAAAGAAATAGCCTATGAAAGTAGGCCCTGGAGGACAACTAGGCAAATTCGGCCCTATGCCTGGATGTCCACACTGTAATGCTTGGTAGAGTGTGAACAGTGCTCCAGATGGCAGCAGTGCAAATATCAGCAGCCAACACATTATGGATGCAAGCTACTGATACGGCCATACCTCTGTTGGAATGGCCTTTAACCCCTTCAAGAAGTTCCTCGTTGTACTTCTGGTAACAGACAATGCAACTGGCTAACCATTAGGTCAAACACTGTTTGGACACTGAGGCGCCCTCTTTCACAGGGGGCGAACAAAATGAACAACTGAGTGGATTTCCGGGAGTACTTAGTCGAGTGTATATAGCACCTCAAGATTCTATGCACATCCAAGATATGGAGCAATGTCTCCCCTTGACTGAAATGCTCCAGATAATAAACAGGCAGGTGGAGGGACTGATTTAAAGTAAACTCCGACACCACTTTGGGAAGAAACTTAGGATTTGTACACAAAGACACCATGTCTCTGTGAAAAACCAAATAAGGCTCCTTATACATGTGGGACTGAAGCTCGGAAATCCTTTGAGCAGAAGCAATGGCAACTAAAAATAATACTTTCCACAACAGGAAACGTAGCTCACAGGACGAGCTGGTCAAAGCGATGCAGCGTAACCTTTCCAACACAAACTTAATGTCCCAAGGTGGGACAGGGTCCCTGACTGGGGCTTTAAATGCAGGATGCTCCACAAGAATGTGCGGAGACATCAAGTTGGGCCACTGAGTGCCCATCCACAGGTATATGATATCCAGAGATGGCAGAGAGATGTACCTTAATAGAGGAGTACCCAAACCTGAGTGAGAGGGACAGAAGGTACTCAAAACTGATCCACTGGACAGGTGAATGGATCTAAATGCTGCAATGCAGACCAAAGAGCAAAGTGTTTCCATTTCTGAGAGTAAGTGACCCTGGTGGAGGCTACCTGGCCACCACCAAGACATCCGCCACTCTGGGGGAGACTCCAAATCTATGGCTATGTCCTCAGGAGCTATGCATGAAGATGGAGAGACGATGTCTGATGGACCACGGTGCCCTGTTCCTGGGACAGCAGGCCTGTGCACAGGGGCTGGGACAGTGGAGGTTCCACTGCCAGCTGTTGCAGAAAGGGGAACCACATATGAAGAGGCCAGAAGGGAGCGATGGGGGATCACTGAAGCCCCTTCTATATGGAGTTTGATCAAACTCGTTGAAGGGGAGGGAAGGCATGCATAAACCTCCCTGTCCAGGAATGGGACAATTAGTCTCCCCAGAAAACTCTGGGTCCTGGATCTAGCAAGCAAAAAAGCATCAGTTTTACGTTGTATAGGGACGCAAAAAGGTCCAGCTCGGGCCGACCCCATCTGTCGAACAGGTCTTCTGCCACTGAGGTCAGAAGTTCCCACTCATGGGCTCTGGACCACAAGCGGCATAGGCCATCCGCCAGGATGTTTTGGTCACCAGAAACATGGGCAGCCAAGAGCTCCAGGCCATGTTCGATGGCCCAACACCAGACTCTCATTGCTTCCCTGCCCAGGGGATAGGAATGAGCACCCCCCCGCTTGTTCATGTAAATAAACTACACACATCCATCTGAACCGAGAGCGGAATCTGGAAGCACTGAAGGGCATACAACACTGCATGCATTTCCAGGACACTGATGTGGAGAGCTCTCTCAATCTCTGACCAAGTCCTTTGGGTTTGGTACGGTCCCATATGGGCAAACCAGCCCAGGCCTGAAGTGTCAGTCGTAAGAATCTGCTTGGGGGGGGGGGGGTAATGACAAAGGTACTCCCGAAACAGGTTGCTGGGTTCCAGCCACCACAGCAGTACCTTCCTGACAACCTGACAAGCACAGGGTGATCCAGGGCATCCAAGCACCGGTCCCACTGAACTCCGTGTCCACTGAGGGATACTCATGTGCAGCCTGGTTTAGGGCACTGTCACAATGGCTGCGGTCATGAGGCCCAGAAGCCGTAAGAATTCCCTCACCTGAACATGGTAACTGGAGAAAAGAAGGTGGGCCTGAGCCATGAGGCACTCTGCTCTGTCTCAGAGTAAGAAGGCTTTGCCTTGAGCTGTGTCCAGGATCGCCCCTATGTACAGGAGGTAAGGAAGGACCTGGACAGATTGATGGTAATGCCCAAGGACTGAACAGGCTGCAGGTTCTGGCCGGAGTTTGCAGCAGACGGTCCCGGGACAGAGCTGCCAACAGCCAGTCATTCAGGCAGGGAAAGACATAAAAGCCTCGTCTCCTCAAGGCAGCAGCCACCACTGACAGGCACTTGGTAAAAACTCTGGGGCTAGGGACTGGCTAAAGGGCACAGCCTGAAACAGGTAGTGCTCCCCCATAAGCTGAAAGCAAAGGAAGTGCATGCATGATGCAAAAACTTTGATGTTCAGGTAAGCATCCTGCATATCCAAAGAGCAAAGCCAGTCCCACTGGTGAAGCAGGGCCAATTGCTCCTGAAGGGTTACCATCCAGGAGCATTTGTACTCTGTGTACAAGGTGAGGTTGCTCAGATTTGGGATGTGACCGAGCTCCCCGGTCTTCTTGGGGACTTGGAAGAAGTGGGAATAGTACTCTCTTACCAGCTGGGATTAGGTAACGGGCTCTATGGCCTTTTTTGCAGTAAAGCTTGGATTTCAGCCCGTATAAGGGGAACGTGGCCTGGAGGATATGCAGACTGGCTTGGCAGATTTTCTGGGGGCCACTCCAGAAACTTCAGAGTGTGGTTGTGCTCTATAAGCGGTAGCACCCAGGTGTCTGTAGTGACGTCCCTCCACCTGTCCAGATGGAGGGAGAAGTGACCCCCTATCACCACCTCCTGAACTCCTGTGGAAAGTGGGGGGCCAGCAAGGAGTCAGGAGCTGGGAGCAGCCCCTGTCTGGGCTGCGGATATGCCTCTGGCGGCCTGGGGAGGGGCTGAGGTGGATGCAGGGAGGGCAGCATTTGTTTTACGTTTACCCTGGGCCATGGGAGGGGGTCGTGCTCATCTATGGGAAGAGTGGCGAAAAGGGGCTCTGCAACCAGACTTTGGCTGTAGTACATGGAGTGGACCAACTTCAAGGCCCTCCCGGAGATTTGGAGCTCAGAAATAATATCCTGAACATCACCCCCAAACAGCTTGGGCCCCTGACAGGGGGCATCCATAATGTTGGCTAGGACATTGGGGCAAAACCGGGACTAAGCCAGGCATGGCACACTCATGCTAATACCTGAGCAGCCATCCAGCCACGACATCCAGGGCATCATGAGCTGCCCGGAGGATGGAGGTACCAAGTTTGACCGGTCTTGGGGACTGAAGAGTTTGCTGTTTGGAGGGGTTGTCTGGCATTGCTGCGACTGCCTCTCTAGCCTGGTCCCACAGCAAGTTTTGGTACTGCACCATATAGGCCAAGTAGTTAAGAGCCCAGATGGCAAGGGTGGCTGAGGCAAAGGAATGCCTGACCATGTGGCCCAGCTGCCTCGACTGTCAGAAGGGAGGGCACAGATGTGTTTTGGTCTCTTGGTGCGGTTGTGGGCTGCATTAATGATTACAGAGTCAGCTTTGGGGTGCTCACCAAAAAAGGATCTGCCAGCTGGCGCATGGTAGAGTCTGTCAGCCTTCTTAGAGACCACAAGCACAGTATGGGGATGGAGCCACGTGGCCTTGGTAACGTCCTCATGACTGAATGGAGACAGACTACCAAAGAAGAAGTGTTGGTGTCGCACTGATGAAGGTAGACTGCCAGTCAGCGACGCTCGGGTCCTGCTCCTCAGCCTCCCACCTCATCGTTGCCCGCATATGCCTCATTATATTCATGAAGGTGGTGTCATCAGGAGGTGATCTGGGGACATTAGAGGCTCCCCTTCATCTTCTCCTGAGGAGACCCCTTCAAAGAAGGAATATTCCGAACTGACAGTCAGTAGCAGAATCCTCGTCCCCACTGTCACTGGGATGGCGGACAACCGGGTGAATGTGGGTACCTGTGTCGGTAGGGCTCCTAGAGGTAGGAGGAGCACTCTGTCCTGGGTGGGTCGGGGCAGAGCCGAAGGCCCTGAAGAGTGCAGTTGAGGCAGCGCTGCGAGGTTTGAGGCCTGCAATTACACAAAGGCCCACAGCACAGAGATCAGGCCGTGGTACTCCACTGGTGCCAGCACTGGACCCCTGGCGTGGGACAGTTGTAGAGTGGTAGAGGTCCCCAGGCACAGAATAGGGGTAAGCTGGTGTCGGTCCTCCCAGCATCGGCTAGGGATGGGCCCTGCGGCTGGACACCCCCCATGTCGATACCATGGCTGTGGTCCCACTGGAGAGGAAGCAGAACCAGTGTCGGTCCCTAGCAGTGGCAGGCCGGGTGTAGGCTCTGTGGGCTCAAGCAGGAGGAGGCAGCAACACAGTCGGCACCGGGGCAGGACCAGCGGAAAGGGCCCTGCAGGCTGTGGGCAGACAGGTGCCTGTCTAGGCGACACGGGGTGGGTTCTTTAGGTGCTGTGTTAGAGAGCGCCAGGAAGAGGGTCTCGGCGTAGGCTGGGGAAACCAGTGTCTGAGGAGCACTGGCGCCAGCTGCATCTGCCACTGTGAAGCAGCAACAGAACCGGAGGTCCTGGAGTTGAGACTGGCATCAGGGGGTGCATGTGGGGCAGCAGATAGAGTACTGGTGCCAGCAGCACATGCGCCCGTGAAATAAGCCCAAGTCGAGCCACCTGATGAAGAGCCCATGAAAACAAAGGCTGAAAGAGCAGGGGCTGGGGTGCAGGATGAGAGAGACCCTGCCCAAGGGGCCGCCTCTGGTCACAGAGATCTGGGAGAGTGGCAGGCACCAGCAGCCCTTAAAAGTAGTGGGGCATGTGGACTGAGGCTGACCCCAAGGGAGAACCTGAGCGGGTTGTTTTTGGTGCTGCATGCTAAAGACTACAAGCGGAGGAAGACTAGGGCCGATCCTCAGTATTTTTAGCTACCTGATTTTCCTTGGACAAAGAGGAGCCTGAGTACTGGGCCAGGAAAGCAGAAGAGCTCTGGGCCTGCAGCTCCCATTCGATCTGGGTGACCTTCTGCTGGAGGAGATGGCTTTCAAGGGTTCTCTGGTGGCCGGGTTAAACTTGGCAGGCCTTAATGTCGTGGTCTGGGCCTGGGCAGAAGAGGCAAGCAAAGTGGCCATCCTTGTCCGGGATCTGTTTGCCGCAGGCATACTTAGTGGAGCAGTCGGAAGAAGAGGAAGGTGGTGAAGACAAATGTGATGAAGAAACATCGAAAAATGTATATGTTTAACTAAAAAAATGGAGAAAAAGCGTGGGAAAAGCAAGAAAATCGCAATTGACTGTAGCTGTGGCGGAGTCCGTAGTACAACGTGCACTGGTCGACGGCAGGAAAGAACTAGGGAGGGCATGGGGCTGCCCGCTTTATACAGGATAGGCTAACGTCAGCTGCTGACATCTGATGTGGGCAGCCACCTATGGTACACTGCTAGCCAGAAAGGTTTCTGTGTGGTCCTGGCACCTGATGGCTAAGTCTACTGGTGATAGCCTGCTACATATATCAGTTGGGGGGTGAGGATATAGCATGCACCAAGCAGGAAAGGGATCTTGGGGTTGTCATCTCTGATGACCTCAAGGTAGGGAAACAGTGTGACAAGGCATCAGGTAAAGCAAATAGGATGCTGGGATGTATAAGCAGGGGCATCACCAGCAGGAAAAGGGAGGTCATAATTCCGCTATACAAGACACTAGTGAGGCCCCACCTGGAGTACAGTGTACAGTCCTGGAGACCATACCTACGTAAGGACATAGACAGGGTAGAGAAGGTTCAGAGGAGGCAACAAAGATGGTGCATGGATTGCATCACAAGTCCTATGAAGACAGGTTGAAGGAACTGAACATGTACTCCTGGAGGAGAGGAGGGAGAGGGATATGATAGAGACATACAAGTATCTTACAGGGAGGAACAGGGTGCAGGAAAACACTATTTTAAGGAAAAAGATGTTCCAGGACTAGAGGGCATGGGATGAAGTTGGAGGAGGACGATTCAGAGGAAACATGAGAAAGAATTTCTTCACAGAAGCAGGTGGTGAACAAGTGGAACACCCTGCCAGAGGAAGTGGTGGGGGGAAACAATCACAGGATTTAAGAATGCATGGGATAGACATAAAGGAATTCTAGAGGTCAGGGGTAAGGAAACAGACTTCGGAAAACAAACTGAACTTACAAGCTCAAATGGGCAGACTGGGTGGGCCATAGGCCCTTATCTGCCGACACTGTCTATGTATCTATGTATCTATGTAGAGATACCCTTGAAGTAAGATCTACCAGCCACCCATGTACAGGTCCTCTTCCACTGGCATACAGAAGGGCCAGGCCCACAGTGGCTGGACACAGAATGGAAGGCCTTCCCCTGCTGGCACAGGGCCCAGTTTCTTTACAGGACTCACACAGGGGAAGATGCATTACTGCCTCAGAACCCCTGGATGAAGGAGGTGGGATGGGTACAGAAAGAGGCACTGTCCCCACTGAACTGCACTCTAGTTCTTATTTGGATCAGCTCTATAGCCTACCTGGAGGGATAAGGTTCCAGCTACTCAGGATCCTACATTCCAGAGATATGGTACATCTTACATAATTTGTGATGGCCAGCAAATATAAGTAAAAATTGTATTTTTCCAGCGCTCCATCCCGGAGGCTCTGGGCACTGTACAACCAAGGAAGAGCATTCATTAAAAACAGAATAAATTATAATCAATATAAAATAAGCAAAAACATGTATACAGAAATTATAGCAATTTAATAAATATTAGCAGTCTGAATATGCTTTCTTCAAAAGATGTGCCTTTAGGCCCTGCTTAAAGACCACCACCGAAGGGGCCTCCTGGCAACAATTTCCACAATATTAGGCCTGCCACCTCAAATGCATGATCGCCAGAGGATTTGAGGCATGTCCTAGGCATCACAAGGAGGCCCTTGGCGAGGAGCAGAGCGAGCACACAGGACAGGCTAGAGTCAGGAGGTCATTTAGGTAACCAGGGCCTGATCCAAGTAGGGCCTTACAGGTGAGCAAGCCTACCTTGAAGATTATTCTCCACCCATCTGGCAATCAGTGCGGTTCACACAAAACTGGGGTCATGTGACAGGACCTAGGAAGGCCTTTCAGTAACCTGGCTGCTGCATTTTGCACCAGCTGTAGGTGCCGGAGAACCCCGCCAGTGACCCAAAGGTACAAAGTGTTGCAGTAGTTGAGCCGGGATGTCACAAGAGTGCATTAGTGAGGGCAAGTCATCAAGAGGACTCAATGCAGGCGACAGTACTGAACCCTAGGAACTCCACTGAGGCAGAGGCTTCAGGCAGGATGAGAAATTTCCCATCACCACCTGCTGGTCCTGCCTGTAAGAAAAGAACTCAAACCAGTTGATGACCCGTGCGGTGGGTCCACAGAGCTCCCTTAGTTGACCCAGTAGCACCGCGTGGTCCACAGTGTCGAATGCTGAGGACAGATCGAGAGAACAATGATAAAGACCTTCCAGATGCAAGCCCAGTATGGCCTGGAATAATGGGACTTTTACTGCGGCTCTATGACACCGGTTCTACAACAGTGTTGTCGACCAATGTTAAAGCAACAGATTTATATAAACTGCAAGTTGCAGTCTGCATAAATCAGTCAGGTAAACTGTCTTTTTTCAGGAGCACTGCCCTAAACTGCTTGCAGGAGGCTCTGCCCTCCGCACCTCTGTCCTTCAGAATTATAAACTCAGAGTATTGATTTCAGGTGGGGTGCAATACTTGGTTAAAGCAGTGCCAGGGTACCGTGGGTACATTAAGCGGCAACAGCGTAATTGCCACTAATGTCATTCGCTGTGTAACTGTCACTGTTCAGACAGCATATGTTTAAAGCTACCTTGTAGGTAACACATTAACTGAAATCTCGTCCCACTGCTGTCAAGGATTCCACTGAGCTCTCATCTCTGATTACACTGTTGGCAGTTCAGGTCACCTACCACCTCAGACATCTCATTTCACTTATTTACCAAGCTATTCAAGGCACATGACAGTCCACACAGTCTCTTGCTGACAAGTGGGGTACAGAGCTGGGGCAGGTACTAGGGCTTAAATTATGGAACAATGGCTGTTCCAAAGTGGGTAGGGTCACCTCATCCCATATTTGGAGAGAGAGTACGAGTGGAAGCACCTGATGAGGTATTTTAGGACTCCGGTGGTCATGGCCAAATTTGGGCAGAGATCCAGCGCTGCTTGCAGGAGATACTGTGGGGAAGCCAGGGTGACCCACACTCACGTCACATGGACATGACCTTTCCTGACAGCTTTTCTTCAGGATCTGGAGGCAGCCATCTCGGAAGTACTCGGAACCGAGGTAAGGTTGTGCCCAGAAATACGTCTTCTGTTTCAATACCCCAGACAGTTCAAGGGTCGACAAGATAAATACCTACTGGTCATTATGCTAGTGGCTGCATATAAGTGTATCAGCAGGAGGTGACTTACTCCACAATCGCCTACCCTTTCAACAATGGTGGAACACAGAGAACAGCATATATACTATGGAGAAACATGTGTTTGACTTAAATGACAGAAAAGAGCAGTTTATGTCCAGGTGGAGTAAGTGGATTTTATATGTCATGCAACATGTTCTCCCTTCTGTCCATTAGATAACTGAAATGGGGGGGAAAGAGACGCAAAAGATTAATGAACCAGGACTCGTGGGTGGAAGACAATGGGTGTTAGGCCAACTACCCCCGCCTCCATGTAATGCTCCCCATGCACATCTCTGTACAGACAGGGTCACGATCATCAAAGTGCACTTGTTGGGATCAACGCAGCCCCACTGCTGCATTGGGTAGTGCGGAGCTCCAGAGGGTTATCATTTTTCTTATGAACAAAGTGTCACTGTCTCTCAACTATGTAATGTAAGTATACTGCAAAAAATATAATACTGTACAACCATGTGTTGTATTAAATGTTAAAGATGTTAATACAAACATATTTACAAAAAAAGAATTTTAATATTGGCTTGATGGTTTGTAAGGGATGTATTTATTTTTTAGTGTCTTTCCACTCCCCGCGGATGGGGCTTGGTGTACCTTGCTCCAGGCTGCTCTCCAACTATCCTCATTGCCAGGTTCTCCAACTCAGAGCCCATCCAAGTGCATCCCTGCAGCAAGACATCATTGCAGACCCCCTCGGACATTATTTGCCAGACACGAAGTCCCAATCACGAGGCAGACAATTATCCTATAGCCCACAGGAAAACTGTTCCCTACCTTTAAATCTGCTGAAAACCTGGTAATTTTAAATGTACTCACGCTAAGCATGTACCGAGTTAAACCTGCTAAACCCTCGACCAGTATTCAAAAGGAAGAATCAAAAACAGCTTTTTGCAGTGGTGCCAGTAATTTACTGGAACAAAATTGCAGCTGTAAAAATACAAATGTAATACATTACCACAGTGCTCATATAAAATGGCTGACAAATAGAAGCTATGCTACATACATTTTCTAGCAGCTGGCCAAAGCCATGAGCTCTGCAAATTTACTGGTTACCTCTACGTGCAAATCCATATTCTGGTCAGGTAAAATTCAGGAAAAAGTTCATACAGTACATTTTTTTTTTTGTGCAAGAAAAATCAAGTTCACAGTGATACAAAGGTACCGGGAGCCTGCCTCAATCCATAGGTATCCCAGCACTTCAGACCTCACGTCCTCCTTCAGTGGGTGTATTCTACAACCAGGCCCTAAGATGTCATCCCGCCACCTCTGTATTTATTTTCCAGATTTTCATCCCACCCACATTCCTAAACACCCAAACCATGTCTCACAGAAGGGAGGCAAGATATCATGTCATCTACAACATCCTACAATGCTCCACAACACTGCAAAAGGAAGCCCTTGTGCAGTAGGATGGGCAAGGCCTACCACAGCAGTCTGTGCTGGTTGCTCCACAGCCCTCCCCACACGCTATACTGGCCTGAGGAGAGAAGGTATCAGGCACACAGCTCAAACCCTTGCCTCTCACATGGCAATATAATGCGCAAGCCAGGATAAAAATAAAGGTTTTACTTGTATAGTAACAACACATCACCATGCACTGAAGAAGCAACTTTGTTTTTAAAGTAGAACAGTCATCACTTAAAAGCACTACAGCCAAGTGTGTGACTAGTCCTGATATGTCATTGGTGTAAAAGGAATAATATTTTTACTCATTGTTTACAGATGATCAGAGCTTCTAAAAGCTCCAATACTAACTGTAATGAATCTTCTTTGGCTGCAACCCAGCTCTGACATCAACTGCAAGCGATTCTGGGATTCCAGGTACAGGCAAATGTTGGGGATAGGAGTTGGCAGGACCAACCAGATAGAATGCAGTCTACCATAGTCAACAATAAGTAAAAAGTGTTTGCACACAAAGTGGAAATCGGGACCAGCCCCACATTTGGTTGGGGGACTTTTAGTGATGACAGTTCCCATTCAAGAAATAAAAATGCATTAAATTCAAAATGTCTTAAGTTTTTTTCTTAGTTAAGGAGTTATACGTTCTTAATCTTGATCTGACAGCTGGCCTGGTGGCGCTGGGCGCCCACCTCACTCATGCCAGTGACCAGGGTGTTGATAAAGGACTCAGGTCATCAGGGTCAGCAAAGGATCGCGTGTCCGTAGCACAGCTTTCCTCTCCTGGGGGAGGGTGGGTTGCAACTCCCGCTGCCCTTGTGGCTCCTCAGTGGAGGCTGGGAGCAGTGCAGCGAGCGGGAGCCTCATTGAGGGGACTGAGGCGGTAGCAGATGTCCTGTAGTCGGGTGCGGGAGCATGCCCCCTGTGTGTTGGGCGTCACTGCACACCCGCGCCTCCAGGAAACAAGGAAAATGGACCCTGGCACCCAGACTGGTGAAAGTGGTTCCAGTGGTCGGCCCCCAGGTCCTCAGCCTGATCCATCTCCAGCTGGTCGCAGTTTGTCACCTCCACTCCCCGACTGCCCTTCTAGATTCTAGATAAAGCGCAGGAGGAGTCAGGGCAGTCCCACCCCAGTGGGCTCAGAGTCGAGGGGCAGGGTGGTCACTGGCAGTGGTAGGAGGCACTCTCGGGAGCAGTGACCAGACTGGGAAGGGTCTCAGGCTGGGAGGGATTCGACTGCACAGAGATCTCACAGGAGAGAGATCTATGGGTCCAGTGAAGGAGCACCAATGGAGTTCGGGAAAAAAAAAATCTTGATTTGACTCTGTATACCCTGCCCAAACTTATTATAGAGGAATTACTTTTCTGAATTTACTATTTATAATCCCCCCTCCCATCACCATTTCACTGTCGTCAGGGTGGCAATTTTCCCACTCCAACACCTCCATACCTGAGCCCCATGTTTCCCCAAGGCTTTCACTCCATGGTGGGACCACTGGGATCCTGGAAACATGACCCCTTCAGACACTCAATATGTCTGAAGTCTGCAAGCAGAAGAGCAGATACCAAGAGGATTGGAGGTATCACATGGAGAATCAGAGTTTTTGTCCTGTTTCTTCCATGTAGTGTTGGCATCTGAAGCTCCTATGTGCGCACACCACTCAGAGTGCAGACACGGTGCTCAGGCAGGAAACCCCACCTCTAGCGCTTGCAGACACTCTGCTGCAATGCCAGCAGTGGTCATTCAGGTGGTAAAACTTCTGCAAGGTTTCATACTATCTGACTTCAGGAGATGTCCTCTGGGATGTCCAAACCTCCTCCAACTGACCCAACAAATCCAAGGGAGAGCATGCATCCAGACTGCCTGCAACACGAGCAGCAAGGCTGCCGCTGTGCTGAAAAGCTGAGCCTCAGACAAACTGTTTAAGTGGGTAAGGATTTTTTTTAGTTCCTCAACTGTCTGTTTATACAGCTGCTACATTTTAAAACCTTTCTTAAAAGGAATCTCATTGTGAAGAAAAACAGACACTGAAGCACACAGTCTCTTAATAGTACTTAAAGCTATGCCAGTCACTGCAACCGAAATGAAAATGCCTGTAAATGCTAGGGGTATAGTCACAACAGATAAGAGACACTTACCGATCCGGAAACTATGAGATTTGATTGAGGATTGAAGTTACAGCAGAAGACGTAGTTACTGTGGCCCTTTAATGTTTTAAACATTTGCCCTGGAAGTATTTTGAAGAAACATAATTAGTATGAGTTGAGATAAACACGTTTAAGCCTTGAAAAGTAATTAGCTACAGCAATCCTCACCCAACATATCAGAAGTTTTAGCTATTACAGCTACACACAGTAAAACAGTACAGTAGAGAATATTTCTGAAACTAAAATATAGTGTTTGTCTAAACAGCTTTTAAATAAGAGTCAGTATATCAGAAAACCTTAAAAATAACTGCCATAGTCGGCACGCAGGTGTAGCAGTAACGCTACTGCTTGCGTCGACAACGATCCAGGTTTGGGGAAACGAGCTTAGATCAAAGGGCCAGCCCTGGGGGGCCTCCCCGGGGATCACTGCTGCTGCACGACGCCAACTGGGCTGACTAAGCAGGTGATGGTGCAGATGTAGTTTAGTAAGTGGACTATGGGACTGCTGATTGGCTGGGCGGGCACTCATGCCTTGCATGACAACACCCGTCTGAGCCAGCATCCCTGGGGGAAGGGAGGGAGGCAGTGATGGAGAAACTGAAAAGTGCAGCCGAGCACCATAATGACCTCATGCAGCCCGCAGACACGAACAACTCGCTGACCTAGGCTTACTCCTTGGGTCCAAACTACAGCGTTTCTGAAGGACCTGGCCCATCTGGAGGACAATCTCAACCATAGGGAGGGGATACCACAGGGCACCACCCGAGGAGACAGGCAAGTCCTAGGAGGTGGCGAGGGTGACGTGCTGGGGCTGCATGGGACTCTGAGATGAGTCAAGGCCTGCACAAGGAAGATAAAATAAATAAATAAAATGTCCTCAGATGGCTCTGCTGCATTGAGCAGTAGGAGACTGCATGGAATGTAGTTGAGGCCAGCATGAAGGGACAGTAAATCTAGTAAACCACAATCATGGGTGGGGGCGCACTATGCAGTTACCTACTGAGTTTGGCAGAAGACACCAGTCTGACATTTCAGTTTGACAGGGAAAGAGTTCCGCAGAGGGATATCTGGTGTTCACTGGAACATGTTGCTGTGTCAAGAGCTGGGGGGGGGGGGGTAGGTTGAAAACGGAGGGAAAAAGGACAGCCCTCTTGTCGAATGATGGGTGCCTTGACCCATCCTCATCAAAATAGTCCACGATCACAAAGGTCTCTCAATGTCCCAGGCTGCCACAGGCAAGCCTACCTCCTTCTTCTCCTGTCTAGCAGCCCCCCTATTAGGGATGGAAAGGGGACCTGGGGCAGAAGGGACCTCTTGGACACTTGCACAGGACATAGCCTAGGATGTGTTATCACCACAGGAGATGGGGACTCACCGACATGAGCGAGCGGCAGAGGGAGGCAAGGTGAGGAAAGAACAGTAACATAAGAACTTACCGTAACATCAGATCTTCAAGGGGATTTCAGTCATCAGGTCACACCGCAGGAACTTCACAGTTGGTGAAACAGGATCCACACGGAAGATTTTCAGCAGTACAACTGATGCTGCCTACGCCGTCAATGTCACCAACCCTATACAGGCGTGAGTGGCCCCGCTCCCTCCTCAGTTTTCTTCCCCGGAGACTAAGGAAGCAAAGCTCGTGCCATGGGGGACCGAGGATAGAGAGAGAGAGAGCGGTGCCCAGGCCTATACAAAAAGCTGGATACACCAGACAGTCAGTTCCTAGACAAGAGCCCCAAGAAGGGGGATGGTGGAAGGGAAAGCAGACCTAATGACCGAGATCCCCTCGAAGATCTACTGTTGTGGTAAGTTCTTGTGTAACTGTTCCATCTTCTTCGTGAGTATCTCATTCATCAGATCACACCATAGGAACGAGACCCAAGCAGTTACAGGTGCAAACCAGACAGTTCGGGAGGAAGGTCAACCTTAAAGAGAGGAGACCTGCAGCACAGCCGTGCTAAAACCTGCACGGCTCTGAGGCAATGTCCAGACTGTAGTGCTTGTGAAAGTGTGGACGGTATTCAGGTGGCAGCCGCAGGAAACAAGCCACAGAGGTAGCTGCTCTTGTGGAGGAGCTTTACAGCTCCAGGCAATTCTTTTGCCATATTTGTTGTAGCAGAACACAGTGCAATTTGCCAACCATTTGATAAACACTGTTTGAAACTGAAGCGCCTCTACTGGGGCAAAGGAAACAACTGCTTTGACTTTCTACATTTCTTGGACATAAGTTGGAGGAATCTCTTTAATAAAGATTCTGAAAAGAACTGAAGAAAAGCTGTAGGAAAAAAGGTGTAGATACTGCGTCCGGAGCTTCCGTGGAGACCCATGCAGGCAGACACAGCGGGGGAAGAACCGAGGAAGTGGAGCTGCTCTTCCTTTATCGTGGTTGATGAGACAGCGACGTGTGATGGCCCTAGTTTATTGCTGAAAATCTTCCGGTGGATCCTGATTCATCGACGCTGATGTTCCTACAGTGTGACCCAATGACTGAGATACCCCAGAGATCAAATAAATAGGTTAACAGTGTGGATGCCTATGTGGCACCATAACGTCATATAAAGGGACTGAGACCATGGCAGGACTGATGCTGCAACACCAAATCAAAGAACTGTTTGCAAACAAAAAAAAAAAAAAACAGAGCCACCTAACAAAATGGATTCATCTCAAGGGACATCCTAAATAAACAGTCTGAGACTGGCTCCAAATACCAAAGCTGGGACTGAACAGTATCAGCTACCATCTAAGTATGCTACGCTTTTTTCCCCAAAATGCCAATGCCGGAAGATTTCATGTGCTATTTATGCTAAGATTTTTTTTTTTTCCCCCTCCTTTGTTGTTACAGAAACATCAAAGCCAGAAGGTTTCATGTGCTATCAGCTGCTGTTCCTTACCGAGCTGACATCCCATATTTTCAGAGTTTTATCATCGGAAGCAGATACAAGCAGGTTAGAGTCTGATGACCAGGCAACATCTGAAATACCCTGAAAGAAAGAACAAACCTGTTAAAAAGTCACCAACACCTCTACAAAACAAACAGATTCAGAATCCGTCTTTCCTGATTCAACGTCATTACAAGCTTGCAACTGCATTCTAGTCCTAAGATGTACTATGTGGATACAAATACTAATACTTTAGCCCAAATATTTCTTTAAAGTATAAAAACTTGCATACATTTCTGAAGGTATTTTGGTGATTGTTTAAAGCAAACTACAGAATTCATAATATTTTCCTTATGATTTGTCATCTCCTTCTGTGAACCAGTAACATCATGATCATGCTTCAACTGAAGGGAATTAGTTCTTGGTTTGCCTCTCCCTCATTCCTTTCCCTTCCCCACCACCTCCACTACTTGTGTTTCAACTCCCTTGCTTCTAAATCCTTCTTAGCACTAAGTTACCTCTAGATCTAATTGCACTTAGTAATTCATGTGCTCTGCCTGGTACTTTGTTCTCCACCTGGCCTATACCGCAAGTGTTACCTTTCCCAGGATTGCTACTTTATATGTTACACCTGCATACTGTTCTGTTTACCCCTGTTATGTCCCACCCACTGTCTCTGGCTTTTACTTTGCTATACAACACTTTCTTCAACACAGAACTGTCTGTTGTCTAAAAATCATGTACTGTACTGGTACCTCATTCTACGTATTTGAATTTTGCACTGTATGTATCTTATTTTATTACGCTTTTGCTATTTCTCCCATATGTAACCCCTCCCCCAGGACTTTCTGAAAACTAGCTGTTTACAGCTCATGTTGTCTTCCTACTGAAACCTTTTCAAATAAAAAATTGTGAAGCTTTGTAATCAGGCATGAACTGAAGTTTCTGAATCCCGAACAGCACTCCACCAAACCTGCAGAATATAACAAAACACCCTATACAATTTCCCTCGGCCAGAACACCTAGGATATTCCAAGAGTTGGATGCAGCACAGTCAGGGCACTCAACGCTGCACTTCTGGTTGTGCCTTGCATCAACTTCAATGTGCTATTACTGACAAAAATGACCCTCTACAGTCTGGCTCTTGATACTCTCAAGTTTTCTTGATCCTCTGTATTTTGTCTTGCTCCCTCCATTCCCAGGAGAAGTTTTTCTATGCATTCTTAGCTCAAAACTTTGAGCAGAGGATGGTACATCTGCAATGCATGCACTTTTGGATTGGTGTACCAGGGATATTTACCCGGTTGCCAAAGACTAAAAATATATATATATATATATATATATATATATTTCATATTCCTGTATCTAGCCTCAAGGAAAAGTAGAACCATCATACCAGAGCTTGAAATAGCTCCAATATACAAAGCAAGCGGGAGAGTGACACGAAGAGCACAGGACATTTATTCTTCTTCTGCTGAGCTATCTTTCATTCTATTGTCCTTTCTCACCAATGTGACTAAATGGACTATATCCATCAATAAAGGAGTCACTGGGCCCAACATGCACTGCTCCAATAGTCACTTATGGTAAGAATGACTAGCTGCCCATAAGGATTCTTAAGAGCCACTCAACAGGTCGGTTTCTGGAGGCTGCAGCTCTGTGCAATAAATAAAACTAAACTCACCGATATGTATTTTCTATATTCAATTCACCACTTATAAAAGCAAAGACTTTACTGTAAAATCCATTATTCTGGAACTTGCTGTGCAACGAACAGTAAATCGAATAGAGAAAAAAAAGATACTGGTGAGTGTTTTTATTTAGGAACACTAACGTTAAAAAAAAAAAAAAAAAGATTGGAGCTTAAAGACAACCCTTCTCGTGGGATACTAAACAAACCAGAAGCTCCCTTAGCTGTATGGGAGTTCTTCAGTAACAGTTTTGAAATTTTAATAATTCCACCCTTAGGAAGGGAAGGGATCATAATTTGTCCTAGAGGGGCTGGCTGTGCAGTCCCTTCCAGTTCCGTCAGCCATCTCCACTGCTGCATTCAGATGTTTGAGCATGTGGGCATCCTCCATACCACTCTATACAGAGTCTTCTTGAATGCTTAATTTTTTTTATTTATTTTATCTTAAACGGACTTTTGCTAACAATAAAAGCCAGGGTTCAACTAAAAAGCATTCTTAGTTGAATACCCCAACTTCTACTTTTTACCAAAAGTCCATTTAAAGGGACACTGTCATACCCTTTAGGCCTCTCGAATGTCCCTAGTTTAAAAAAAGAACAGTTACATACTTACCGTAATAGTAAATCGAGAATCTCTTACATCAGGCCATCTCTAAGGAACTTATAGCACCAGGGGCTAGGGCCACACGGAAACTTTCTGCAAGCAGTCCACCAGGGGGCTGACCATCACTACATCCGACGTCGGCTGCCATATAAACATGGGTGGTCCCTTTCCCTCCTCAGTTCTCAGCTGGAGATCAAGCTCAGAGAACCACCCTCAAGGAAACCAGGAGAGAACCTAGGACTGTGCCAGTCAGTCAAGGCACAGCAACCAGCAGAACCTCAAGGAGAAGGAGACAGTCTATCTAGGGTCTCAGAACCCATTAGTGGGAAGGAGGATGGGACAGCATGGCCTGATGAAAGAGATTCTCTTGAATATCTACTGTTACAGTACATAAGTATGTACGTTCTGTCTTCTTGACGATTTTCTTTCATCAGGCCAATCCTAAGGAGCAGGCATCATGCAGTACTGACAGTGAACAGTCTGGGTCACTAGAGTCTACAGGCTTAAGAAAGGAGGCCTTTTAAGCACAGCAAGGCCAAGTCTGCCCTTTTCAACAGGCAATGTTCAGACTGCAGTGCTTAGTGAAAGTATGGACATTATTCCAGGTGGCAGCTGCACAGATCTCTGCAGCAGATACATTCTTGGAACAGGCAACAATGGTGGCCATGCCTATTGTGGAATGACCACATCCCCAAGTTCCTTACCGTACTTCCTGTAGCAGAAAATACAGTTTGTTAGCCATTTGAATAAGCACTGTTTAGAAACTGGAGTGCCCCCTTTCCCATGGGCAAACAAAATGCTGCGAGGACTTTTTGCAGTCCTTCAAACGGTGTATAAAGTAACAGAATATTCTGTGTACTTCTAGAGTATGGAGCAATGCTTTCCTTGGATTGGCGTGCTCAGGAAAATAAACTGGCAAGTGGATGGTTTGATTTCAAGTAAATTCAGACACCACCTCTGGTAAAAAAAATACGGAGGCTCATACATTAGAGTCTGTAGCTCTGAAATTCTTTAAGTAATAGCAACTAAAAATAATGCTTTCCAAGAAAGAAAGCATAAGCCAAAAGTCTGACTAGCTCAAAAGGAGCCAAAATAAGCTTTTCCAGAAAAAAATCCAGGTCCCACCTCAGGAGTGGATAGGAGGCTTCAAGTGCAGACTGCCTCTCAAGAACGTCTGGGCCACCTCCAGCTGGGCAACCATACGATCCTCAATAGGCTCATGGAAAGATGACATGGCAACCAAGTGCACTTTGTTAGAGGAATACTGCAGGCTTGCATCTGACAAGGAGAGTGGGTACTCTAGAACATGATTAACTGGACAGGTGAACAAATCTAAGTGATGATAAGGGGTCCACAAAGCAAACCGCTTCCACTTAATGGAATAAATGGATCTGGTGGAAGGCTTTCTGGCAGCCACCAGGACATAAGCCACGTTTTGCGAAATCCCAAACCTGGCAATGGCTAGGTTTTCAGGAGCCATGCATGAAGATGAAGCGATCTGAGGTTTGGATGGATCAGGGTTCCCTGTTCCTGTGACAGTAGGCCCTGGCATAAGGGCAGAGGCACGGGTGATCACACCAACTGCTGCTGCAGAGGGAACCAGATCTGGCAAGGCCATAGGGAAGCAATAAGAATCAAAGAGTTGCCCACTCCATCTGGAGCTTGAATAGCTCTGAATTAGAGGGAAGGCGTACAGGACCCCCACCCCACCCCAAGAGAGGGACAATGCGTCTAGCCACAAAACTCCAGGCCCGGGAGCAGAAAAGCGGCAGTTTTGCATTGTGTGGGGACACAAAGAGGTCCAGCTCTGGATGATCCTACCTGCCAAACAGGTCTGCTACTACTGAGGTCAGCAGTTCCTCTCGTGCATGCTGTACTGGGACCTGCTTAGCCTGTCGATGCGTTTTGAGCACCTGGAACATGTACCACTGGTAGTTCCAGACCACATTCTAGAGACCAACACCAGACTCTCATCACTTCCCTGCACAGAGGTAAGAGTGACCCCTTGCTTGTTGATATCACACTGATGTTTGTCGGTCTCCTCTAACAGAGGACCTGGGGAGAAATGAGCCTGGAAGGCTTGTAGGCCCTACAGAAAGTACAGTTACGTAAGAACTTACCGTAACAGTAGATCTTCGAGAACAGCTCTTGCAGCAGGTTACACCATTAGGACTGAAGCCACCAGGCTCCAGGACCCCACGGAAATTTTCTAGCTAGCTATCTTCAGCGGGAACCGCCCCCGACGTCGGTCCGCCTCCGGACGTCAGGCGTGGTATAAAAGGGGCGGTCCCGCCCAGAATCCCCAGTTCTCCTCCATCAAGACTCCCGTCAAGACGATGACATCAGAAGGAAGACCGAGGATCTACCATCAGAAGGCAATAAGGAACAAATTCCCAACTGGATCAATATAAATTCACTCATTTTCCCAATGAATCCCAAACTTCTCGTTATTTAAAAATTTTTTTTTTTTTTTAAACGACCATGCCTCTTCAAGGGGATATGGTGGGCGGAAGTTCCTGCTGCAAGAGCTGTTTCGAGATCTACTGTTGCGGTAGGTTCTTACGTAACTGTACTATCTTACTTCGAGATACAGCTCTTGCAGCAGGTTACACCATTAGGACTGATTCCCAAGCAGTAACTCTTGCCCAAAAACTCTGGGAGGAGGAAGAGGAAGAAGTAGAGAAGAAAATCAAACCAAATCCTGACTCAGGACAAGAGGCCTTGCAACACGGCTAGGCCGAAACCGGCCCTTCGCCTAGAGGCTATATCCAGACTGTAATGTCTGATAAAGGTATGCACAGAGCTCCAAGTAGCTGCAGCGTAAATGGAAGAAATTGAGACATTTTTGAGTGCTGCAAAGGAAGTGGCCACACCCCTGGTAGAATGACCCCGGATGGAACCCGGGAGGGGCTTTTGCCTAGACTGATAACAGTGCGAGATACACTGCACAAGTCAGCGGGATAAGGATTGCTTAGACGCCGGCCTCTCATTCTCTGCACAAAAGAGACGAAGAGCTGGTCAGAAGCCCGAAAGAGCTTAGTTCTACTGAGGTAATACCTCAGGCTGCGGTGAACATCCAGAGTGTGGAGCAAAGCCTCCCCTCTATTCGAATAACTCGGGAAGTAGACCGGAAGGTCGATGTCTTGATTTAAAGTGAGTGTCGAAACCACCTTGGGCAAAAACTTGATTAGGTCGCCCTCAGATACCCTGTCCCAGTGAAAACCAAATAAGGCTCTTTACACATGAGAGCATGAGCTCAGAAATCCTTCTGGCTGAAGTAATCGGCACTAAAACAACGTTTCCACGACAGAAAGCGAGGCTACTTAATCTCGGCTGTTCAAAGGGAGAGCGTGAGCTGTTCCAAGACAAAAGGAGATCCCATGGAGGAACCGGGTCCTTGATAGGAGGCCTGAAGTGTAACACTCCTCTCAGAAACTCCCAGAAGCGTCCAGCTGAGCAACAGTGCGCTGCCCCACCGGCAGGTGTAGGCTCGAAATAGCGACAGGTGCACTTTAATAGAGAATAGGCCAGCCTCAATGGAATAGGGAAAGGAGGTAGTCCAAGACTGCCCCAACGGGACAACCCAGTGGGAGATCACGAGCTCGTGACTATAACAAAAACGCCATTTCATGGCGTATGTAGCATGCATTGCCGGCTTTCTGGCTGCAGAGAGGACCTCAGCAACCTCTTGCGAGACCCCGTGTCGCAAAATGGCTATGTCTCTAGGAGCCATGCATGCAGGTTCAAAGAGCGAAGATCCGGATGCAGCAATGAACCTTTCTCCTGAGACAGAAGGTGGGAGCTGAGCGGCAACGGGAGCGGTGGTTCCCGAGATAGCTGAGCCAGCAATGGGAACCAAATCTGTCTGGGCCAAAACGAGCCACCAGAATCATTCGGCATGCTCCCTGCGTAGTTTGAGAAGAACTCTCTGGATCAACGGGAAGGGAGGGAAGGCGAAGGAATCTGTTCACCCAGGAGAGGGACAACGCGCTCGCCAGAAAACACCAGGCCCTGGATCTAGCGAGAAAAATTAGGCAGTTTATGCTGGATGGGGATGCAATAAATCCAGCTCTGGAGTTCCCCATCGAAGGAACAGATCCTCTGCCACCTCCTGAAGAAGTTCCCATTCGTGGACTCTGGCCTGGGAGCGACTCAGACCGTCTGCGATCGTGTTGTCCATCCCGGGAACGTGTACAGCAATCAAGCTTGCGCCGTGTCAGATTACCCCATCCCACACTCTCATGGCCTCCTGCAAAGGGGTAAGAGTGAGCGCCCTTGTTTGTTGAGGTAATACATCACGTGTTGTATGTCTGAAGCAGATAGTGCACGGCGGAATCATGGACTGAAAAGCCTGGAGGCGAGAGAACCGCTCTCATCTCTAGGACACTGATGTGGAGATGAGCCTCCAGCGGGCTCCACACACCCTGAGACTTCACCCCATCCAGGTGTGCTCCCCACCCAAGACCTGAGGCGTCCGTGGTGAGGGTTATCTCTGGGGACGGCGCTGCAAACAGGACGCCCTTGGAGAGCGACCGGGGCTAACCACCATTGCCAATCCCGAATCACACATTTCGTGATCCTGACTGGATGCTGCAAATGGTCTTGCTTCTGGTCCCACTGCGCTTGAGCATCCATGGCTATTCGCATGTGGAGTCGCGCGAGAGGGACGTGAGGAATGGCCGCAGCCATGTGTCCGAGCAGATGAAGGACCAATCTGGCCGGAGTGGTCTGGTTCGCTGATAGGTCCCCTATAAGAGACCTGATGTTCCGCCCTGTCGGTTGGAAGGAAAGCCCTTCCCTGGACCCTGTCCAGTACTGCGCCTATAAACTGCAGGTTCTGCGACGGTACCAAGACAGACTTCTCCTGGTTTATGAGAATTCCTAGCAATCCGAACAGATACTGAGTGTCCTGGATCGCCTTCAGAAGCGCCTCTCTGGAGACGGCCATGAGAAGCCAATCGTCGAGGTACGGGAACACACAGTGGCCCTTTCTCCTCAGAGCAGCTGCCACGACTGCCATGCACTTGGTAAAGACCCTTGGGGAGGAAGACAGTCCGAAAGGAGAGCCCGGAACTGAAAAATGGTGGTTTAAGAACTCGGGCGCAGGAACCTCTGATGCGCCGAGCTATGGGGATGTGCAGGTAGGCCTCCTGCATGTCTAAGGGACGCAAATAAGCGCCTTTGTTTTAGTATGGAATGAGACCTGAAGGTCACCATGCGAATCTTTGTATGTGACTGATAAGTTGAGGTCGCTCAGGTCCAGAATAGGACGAGGTTCCTGTTTTCTTGGGAACCAGGAAGAAGTGGAATAGTACCTTGTCCTCTGGTTTCCCAGGACATGCTGTATCGCCTTTGTTTAGGAGCCGCGATCACTTCGCCAAATTAAGGCGCCTGGCTGACCAATACCGGGAGAGCAGAGGAGGCTCGAGGTGGCTGTTCTGCTAACTCTAAAAGTGGCCGATGCTGACCAACTGAAGCACCCACCTGTCGGAGGTAATCGCCTGCCATCCCGACAGGAAGTTCGCAATGCGACCCCTGACCATAACATCCCATTGATCCTGAGGGGCGGGGGTCGGAAAGGAGTCATGCTGTGGCGGCGGAAGGGCCCGCTGGCTGGGAAGCCTTTGAAGTACGCTGACCCTGCTGGCGGGCTGTTTCCTGGGTTCTTCGAAACCAGAGCCTCTGTTGTGTGCGGAATGGGAAGTGCCTTCTGAGTCCGTCACCAAAACGCCTTGGTGCTCAAGAAAGGAACCAAGCTCGCCGTATATTGCCTGGACCGACCGAACCGCCTTTCCGCCTCTTGAGCTTGGTAATGATCCTTCGGATGGGTTACCAAACAAAACTTCTCCCTGAAAGGGGCGCCCATAATATTTTTCTGGACGTCGGGGTGAAGCCGGAGACACGGAGCCATGAGTGCCTCCAGAGGCAACGCCTGAGCTGCCGCCTGGCCGAGGAGTCCGAGAGCGATGCGGCTCTAAGAACTTGGGTCCCCACGTTTGAACCTGGCAGGGAGAAGCTGAGGCATCTCCTCTCTGTCACCATCAGGCAGCTTTCAGCCAGCCAGACCCTGCTCCCACAGGGCGCTCTGAAACTGCACCATGTGGGTCAGATAATTCAGGGACCTAATGGCACAAGTAGCGGATGCGGACGCGGCGCTTACCCAAGGAGTCCAACTGCTTGACTCTGGGTCCGTGGCAGGGTGCTCAGATGTTGTGGCCTTTGAGACCGGTCATGTGAGGCTGTTATGACCAGAGAATCGGCCAGAGGATGTTGTGACAGGTACTGGTCCTCCCTGGGAGCCCTGTACAAACGGTCAGCCTTCTTCGGCACCGCCGGTAACGAGTGTGGACGCTTCCACGCAGCCTTGGTGACGTCCACAAAGGTGTCCACCAAGGGTGGCACCACCACAGGCTTAGGGTCCTTCTGCCGAAGATATTTGGCCAGGCGTAACCTCTCGGGGTCCAATTCCTCAGCTTCCCACCCCATGTTCTCCTGGATATGACGTAAAATATCCATGAACGAGGGGTCATCCGGAGGAGACCGTGGAGTCTCACGTGGGTCCGGTGAAGGAATCGAGACTGGAGACGGGGATCTCGAAGTAGAATAAACTGATCCCGTGTCCTCCGTCAACGGCGAACGATGGCGTCTTCTGGATCTCTTGGGGCTCGGTGATCCAGAAGAGGAAGATCTCGACGGAGGTCTTCTCTTATAATGTCGAGCCCTGGGAGGGGATTCAGGCTCCCTAGGGACGGAACGGGCGACCGACCTCCCAGGTGAAGGTGGAGCCGGGGCCGAAGTTTGAGGAGGAGGAGGAGGAGGAGGAGGAGGAGGAGGAAGGACTGCGGGTGCCACATCCTTCCTAATGGTGTCCCACCAATACGTAAAGAGATCCTTCACCTCCGAAAGCGACAGTCCCGACGTCTGCTCCGAGCGACGGCTCCACAGGGACCTCGGGCGGCGGCGAGGGAGCCCTGGGAGACTGCTCGAGGCCGGGAACGCCCGTCTGGTCTTCGGGCTGTGTCGATTCCTCCTCCATGAGGGACTCCTGCCCGACGGCGGTCGGAGGCACAGGAGCCCCCGGCTCAGGCAAGGCGGACGTCGGGCCCCCCATCGACGTCCGATGCGGAGACGAGGCGGACGACGGCTCCGAGGAACGATGACGAATGGCAGACGGCGGTCTAGCCGACGTCGGGTCCACCGGTCTCTTCAAGGGCGTAAGTTCAAGAGTCTTCCGGGGGGGCACCGAGGAGGACCGGGCGTCGGGGGCCGAGGAGCGGGAGCCCGACTTATGACGATGATGGTGGTGGCGTTCAGCGGACTTCGCCACGGCCTTCGGGGTGGAAGAAGCCGACGGCCTGGCGGTGGGAGCCTGAGACGACTTGGATGCTGGAACCGCAGCCGGGGGAAGGGAAGAAGCCCTGGACGGGGACCGGTCCGATCTCGAACCGGAGCTGCGGGACTCTGAGGCCCGAGCCGGCGACCTGGGAAGATCCTTCTCTCTCCTCTTCTTCTCCGCATGTTTTTGGGAAGATTCCCTTTGAAGACATGGCCCGTAGTTTTTCTTCCAACAAGAACGCTTGGAGGGCCTTCTGTCAGCGGATTCTGGTGCGGCTGTTGAACCCTTGGCACAGGGAGCAGGCCTTGATGTCGTGGTCTGGGCCCAGGCACCGAACGCACGCAGAATGCGGGTCTTTGAAGGGGATCTGTTTTCCACACGCATACTTGGAATTATGTCCGGAGGTCGGAGAGGACATCAGCGACGATCGATTTTGAAAATTCTCAATTTTCGAAGAAGTTCGAAACCACCACGTCAGCCGCGTTAGACAGTGACCGAAGGGTGAGGCATGCAATTCGGCGGCGGGGAAAGAACTGGAGATTCTGCGGGACACCCCCCTTGTACCACACGCTGGACGCCGGAGGCGGGACCGACGTCAAGGGTCCGCAAAAGATAGCTAGCTAGAAAATTTCCGTGGGTCCTGCTTCTGGCGGCTTTAGAACCTAATGGTGTAACCTGCTGCAAGAGCTGTATCTCAAGTAAGATCAGCTTGCATCTCTAGCACATTTATATGCAGGTTGATCTCCATGTACCCTCATCTGATGGGGCCCCTAATTGTGCCCCCAGACCACCCGAGGCATCTGTTAGAATCTGAAGAGGGAAGGGGAACAGGAAAGGAACCTAATTAAGAAGGATGCTGGGTTACACCCTCCACTGAAGCACTTTGCGTACAGGGGAGATTACTAGAACACTGTTCTAGATCGGTATGCTGGTCCCACTGGATTCTTAGGGTCCATGGAAGGGATCCTCATATGCCTGGTCAGAGGTACTGCGACAATGGCCGCTGCCATGAGGCCCAAGAGTCACATATGTCCTGGCTGAGACATACTGGCCGCCTTGCATCAGCTGGGCCTGTGCAATCAGATGTTCGGCCCTGTCCAGAAGCAGAAGACTGAGTCCTGAGCCATGTCCAAGACTAGCCCCTAAGTACTGCTGGCGTTGATAAGGTGTCAAGACAGACTTGGGTATGTTGAAAGTAACCCTACAGCATTAACCATTTGTCTTATTCGAGCTAGGTGTGCAGGAGCTGATCCCTGGAGTGGGCTTTCAGTAGCCAGTGGGAAGACAGAGGCCTTCCCTGTGAAGGGCTGCTGTCATTACTGCCAAGCATTTGGTAAAGACCCATGGCACAGAGGACAAGCCAAAGGGCAATACTCAGAAGTTCCAGTTTCAAGGGGAGCACTACCAATTCAAACACTTTCTGTGAGGTTTGAGAATTTTGATATGAAGGTAAGCACCCTTCATGTTGAGGGAACAGATGCAGTCCCCTGCTTGCAGCAGCAGAAACAGGCCCTACAGAATGACCATTCTGTACTTTTTGTACTCTATACAAAGAAGTTTGGTTCCTGAGATCCAGAGTAGGCCATAGGTCTCCTGTCCATTTTGGGACTAGGTAGTACTGAGAACAGAACCCTGTGTTGCTTTTTTCTAAGGGCACAGGTTCTATGGCTTTCTTCTGAAGCAAAGTCTGTATTTCCTCCCAGAGCAGAGGAATGTGGTCTGGAAGATGATGTGGAGGTCTGTCCAAAAGTTCCAGAGCCTCACCTTGTGCTATGAATTCGTGGACCCAGGCATCTGATGTCACCTCCTTCCACTGACTGAGGTGGAGGGAGAGGCAACCCCCTACAACCACCCCTGGAATTAATGGTGGTTGGGGGTGTACAAGGAGTCAGGCAGAACTAGTTGTGGCAGCTCCTGCTGTGCTACCACCTCTAGGGGCTTCTGAATGTGCACTCGGTGTGGCCCCTAGGGTGGGCAAGGCTCCTGTTCCCTTGCCTTACTCTGTCTGGTGGGGTATCCGGTCATAATAGCCGGATGAAATCGCTATGATAATAACTGCGGTACATAAGTGCTACTTACATTATAGGCAGCCTCAATATGGCGCTTAATGAAATAGCTTAAATCATTATTCATAAAACATAGCTTAGAGGGAACTTAAATCTGGAAACATGTCTCATGAGCCATTTTGATGAACAAAAACAAGGGACAAATGAACTGAAATACACAGTCTCCAATGTCTCATGCTCAGTTAAAATATAATTACACTAAGTCTCCTTCTTTAAAGGAGTGGAAACATGTTATCCCAAGGTGTTAAAGACTGGTCCATTTTGTGCTAGGTCAAGGGTATAGTTTGAATCAGTATGGAGTAACGTGGCTGCAAGCAAACAGCACAATCATTTTAAGCAGCAATATGCACCGTTAATTTTTATTTCTTTGTTATTCTGTTCGATTCGAAACTATTTTTCTGTCCAGTATTGCACACACTGCCATGCTCAAACTCGCTGTATCAAGCCTCGCCAATGTGTAAACGTCTCCCGAGATACTGCACACCAGCTGTCAACAGCTACTTTTTCCTTTTATGTACTTGGACATAGCATGTGCCACAGCCCTCAAAAATATAATAAATATGTAAGCAACTCTTGAGAGGCATGTATATCATGTGCTAAGATGGAGTGTGACTCAACATGCAGAGCTGGTCATGGTAGTGTGGCTGCAACACCAGAAAAATTTGCGTGACTACAACAGCAGCGAAATTGGGATGTAAGGCTTTTAAATTCAAAAGGACAGGTTAAAGCGTAAAGTAAGCGGACATTTCATTACTGCGCTATAAAATACAAGCTGTTATTTCACTACGCTATTGTGAAGGAGCGCTAAAATGTACACGCTGTAATAACACGCGCGATATTGCATGCGCGATTTTGACAGTGATCTGTCTGGTGGCAGGACAGTGTCTAGTACACATCAGACTTAAAAGGTATCCTCTGCCTACTCTGAATATGATAGAGTGTACTGACTTCAGGGTTGTACCTGAGGCCTGAAGAGTAAAGAGGATATACTGGACATCTGAACCAAATAATCTGTATCCTCTATGAAGGGGCACTAAGAATGGACTGCTGTACGTCATTTGCAAACCCTGCCACCCTAGTCAAGTACCTCCTCAGACATATTAATGAGGCAGCAGCCCTGGTTGAGGCATCAGAAACATCATAAGCCATCACGAGGTACATGTTTTCCTACATCAGCCCCAGCAGTGACAGCTTAGATGTTCCTGTGTGGATGCACCTCTGGCAAGTCCTGTGTAGCTGATTTGGCCTTTCTCCACAGTGTATTCTGGTATTTGATCATGTGGGCCTGATAGTCCGGAATTCTAAGGCCCAGGAAGGCTGAGGGAAAAGTCCTTTCACCTAGCACATCCAACCTCCTGGATTCTTTATCTGGAGGAAGGGATCTAATGCGTTTGTGTGCCCTTGACCTATCATGGGCAGCACTGGTTACTACACAGTCTACATCAGACTGGCCAGCAAGAAAAATTACTCACCATAGTAACGTTTCTTCTAATGGAGTCTTGCTGTATTCTGACTATATGCAGTTAGCCCAGCACTTGAACTGCTCTGGAGAGTAAAGGGTTAACTATACAAAGGCAAAGAACGTTGAGCTCGAGCTTGGTTTTCAAACCTCTGTCTGTGGTACTCTGTAGTGTAACTGTCAGATTCTTATGAGCACTAAACTATCTCAAAGTAAGAAATTTTCAAAATTTTTGTGCCAAGTGGCAAAACAAGGTTTTGGGTCAAGCCTCAAGTTGAGAAACCCCAAAAGAACACAACAGGTAGTGATTCACCAAACTAAAAGAAAAACCCTAAGAGACAGAGGCATGTATAGAGCACCTCTGGGATGCAGACTGTGCCTGCCCCACTACATCCCAAAACTACTAGGTTCCAGGAGAGGAGGCAGGGAGGGAGGTCAGAATACAGCAAGACTCCATCAGAAGAAAAGTACAGTTACATAAGAACTTACCATAACAGTAGATCTTCAAGAACAGCTCTTGCAGCAGGTTACACCATTAGGACTGAAGCCGGCAGGCGCCAGAACCCCACGGAAATTTCTAGCTAGCAGTCTTCAGCGGGGACCTCCCCGACATCGGGTGCAGTACATAAGGAGGCGGTCCCCATAATCCTCAGTTCTCCACTGGGCTCCCGGCCCCTGGATGACATCAGAAGGGAGACCGAGATCCGCCATCAGGTGGCAAAACAAGGAAATAGGAATGTCCCATCCAATGAGATGGGTGCTTGACTCAACCTACCTCCAGCGGGGATGGTGGGAGGGAAAGCACCTGCTGCAAGAGCTGTTCTCGAAGATCTACTGTTACGATGAGTTCTTACATAACTGTACTGTCTTACTTCGAGATACAGCTCTTGCAGCAAGTTACACCATTAGGACTGATTTCCAAGCAGTAATGGCAATCATGCACCATCGGGAGGAGGAAAGGTAGAGACCTCGAGATAACTCGAGCCTAGGACAGAAGTCCCTGAAGGACAGCTAGATCGAATCCCGCTCTTCGCCTCGATGCAATGTCCAGACTGTAATGCCTGATAAAGGTATGCACAGAGCTCCAAGTAGCTGCAGCTCAAATAGCTGAGGTGGAGACGTTTTTCAACGCCACAAAGGAAGTAGCCACCCCTCTAGTGGAATGACCCTTGACCGCGCCCGGTAAGGGTTTATTGCACTTCTCATAACAGAAAGTAATGCACTGGATGAGCCACCTGGATAGTGACTGCTTAGAAACAGAAGCTCCTTTCATCATGTGGGCAAAGGAGACGAAAAGTTGGTCCGACTTTTGGTGCTGTTTGGTTTTGGTCAGGTAGTATCTGAGGCACCTGTGCACATCTAAGGTGTGCAGAAGGGCTTCTCCTTGATTAGAGTATTTTGGAAAATACACTGGTAGATCGATGTCCTGATTAAGGGTGAGAGCTGAGACCACCTTATGCAAAAATTTGGGGTTTGTCCTTAAGGATATCCTGTCCTGGTGGAAAACCAAATAAGGCTCTTTGCACATAAGAGCGTGCATTTCCGAAATTCTTCTGGCGGAAGCAACTGCAACTAAAAATAACGTTTTCCAAGAGAGAAAACATAGCTCGCAATCCACGGCTGGTTCAAAAGGTGGCAGCGTGAGCTGCTCCAGGACAAAAGGTAAATCCCACGAAGGGATTGGATCCTTAATTGGAGGCCTAAGATGGAGTACACCCCTCAAAAAGGCACAAGTAGTGTCCAGCTGGGCCACAGTCCAATGGCATACGGGGGCATGGTAGGCTGAAATGGCACAAAGGAACACTTTAATTGAGGAGTAAGCCAAGTCGGAGTGGAAAAGGGAAAGCAGGTAGTCCAGTGCCAGCTTTTCTGGACAGTCCAAAGGCGGAAAGCAGCACGCTTGAGCCCACAAGCAGAACCTTCGCCATTTCATGGCGTAAGTTGCGTAGGTAGCCGGTTTTCTGGCATAGAAACATAGAACATAGAAGTTGACGGCAGATAAGGACCGCAAGGCCCATCCAGTCTGCCCATTTCTTTTTCTACCTTATAAATGTGCCATCGGCCTTTGCTATGTCAGTGACCTATCTATTCATAGTCATTTGTATTGCTCCCTTATGCCTATCCCATGCCTGTTTGAAGCCCTGCACTGTATTCATAGCCACTACTTGTGGTAAGCCATTCCATGCATCTACCACTCTTTCTGTGAAAAAGAATTTCTCACATTCCCCTTAATCGGCCTCCTCTAATCTCATGCTGTGTCCTCTTGTCCTGCTATTTTTCTTATATTTAAACATGTTAGACTCTTTCACCTTGTTTATGCCCTTAAGGTGTTTAAATGTCTCGATCATATCACCTCTCTCCTCCTTTGCTCAAGGGTATACATATTGAGCTCCGTTAATCTGTCCTCATATGTCTTCTGCTGTAGTCCCTGCACCATTTGGTTGCCCTTCTCTGGACTGCCTCAATTTAGTTAATGTCCTTGTGAAGGTGTAGCCAGCAAGGCACATCTGCCACTTCTTGTGAGACCCCGTATCGCATCATGGCTATGTCTCTAGGAGCCAAGCGTGCAGGTTCAATGAGCGTAGGTCCGGATGGACTAAGGAACCCGCCTCCTGAGACAATAGATGGGAGCTGATTGGCAAAGGCACTGGAGGTTCCCAGGATAGCTGGTGCAAGAGAGGGAACCAGATCTGTCTGGGCCAGAAGGGTGCGATCAGGATGAGCGTTGCTTACTCCCTGCGAAGTTTTAAAAGAACTCTCTGGATCAATGGGAAAGGAGGAAAGGCATAGAGGAATCTGCCCACCCAGGAGAGGGACAACGTGTCTCGCCAGAAAACACCAGGCCCTGGATCTAGCGAGCAAAAATTGGGCAGTTTTATGCTGGATGGGGACGCAAAAGGTCTAGTTCTGAGTACACCATCTGTGAAACAGATCCTCTGCCACCTCCTGCAGTAGCTCTCATTCGTGGACTCTGGCCTGAGAGCGGCTCAGGTTGTCTGCGATGATGTTGTCCACTCCGGGAACATGAACTGCAATAAGGTTTGCACCGTGTTGCAAGACCCAATCCCACACTCTCATGGCCTCCCTGTAAAGTGGGTAGGAGTGGGTGCCTCCTTGTTTGCTGAGACAATATATCACCGTGGAATTGTCTGTTTGTAACAGAAGTGTACCCGGTGGAATCTCCGACTGGAAAGCCTGCAGAGCGTAAAGAACTGCCCTCATTTCTAGTAAGTTTATGTGGAGATAAGACTCCTGGGCTGTCCACAGGCCCTGAGACCGAACACCATCGAGATGCGCTCCCCACCCGAGCCCTGAGGTGTGTGTGGAGAGAGTCACAATCAGGGACGGCGCTGTGAAGGGGACCCCCACACCAAGAAGTTCCCTGGATGTAGCCACCATTGCCAATCTCGAATTACGGTCTTCATGATTCGGACTGGATGCTGCAGATGGTCTTGCCTTTGGTCCCATTGTACCCGTAACATCCACTGGGTTACCCGCATGTGGAGACGGGCTAGCGGGACTGTGGCAATGGCCGCAGCCATATGTCCGAGCAGGCAAAGGACCAGTCTGGCTGGGACAGCCTTCTTCGTCGACAACTCCCTGATGAGGGATTTGATGTGTTCCGCTCTGTCCATGGGAAGGAAAGCTTTCCTCGATGGTGTCCAGAACTGCTCCGGCAAACTGCAGCTTCTGGGACGGAACCAGGCGTGACTTCTTGTAATTGATGAGAATGCCCAGAGTCTCAGAGACTGGGTGCAGTGGATGGCACCCATCAAGTCCTCCCGGGAGGGCGCCATGAGAAGCCAGTCGTCCAGGTATGGGAACACGTAGTGGCCATGTCTCCTCAGAGACGCGGCTACAACAGCCATGCACTTCGTGAACACGCAAGGTGCTGATGACTGCCCGAAGGGAAGAGCTTGGAACTGATAATGGCGGCCCTGAAACTCGAAGCGCAGGAACCTCTGGCGCGCCTGAGCAATAGGAATGTGCAGGTAGGCTTCCTGCATGTCCAGGGACGCCAGAAAGGCACCTTGCTTCAACATGGGAATTAGGCCCGGGAAGGTCACCATGCGGAAGCACTTGTAAGCAACTGAATGGTTGAGGTTGCTGAGGTCCAGTACTGGACGGAGGTCCTCTGTTTTCTTTGGAACCAGGAAGAAGTGAGAATAGTACCCTAGTCCTTTCTGGTTCCCTGGTACGTGCTCTAAGGCTTCCTTTTCCAGAAGCACAAGCACTTCTTGCTGTATGAGCAGGGCATGCTGACCCGAATAGCAGGAAAGCAGGGGACGCCTTGTAGGTGGGTTGCCTACAAACTTTATGCAATGGCCCTTTTTGACCAGCTGTAGAACCCACCTGTCGGTAGTGATCGATTGCCACCCTGGAAAGTGGCGAGCTGAGACCCCAACTTTCTTTGCCCGTTGATCCTGGGGAGAGGCGGCGGCGAAGGAGTCATGCTGCTGCAGGAGCGTTTGTCCCTCGGCTGGGCCGACTTTGAGAATAGTTGGCCTCTGCCTGGGGACGACTTGGCCTGGGCCTTGGCGTGAAAAAGTGCCCCACTGCTGCTGGCTGGAACGTTGCTGTTGTCTTTGTAGCCGGCCGCGAAAACGGCTCAGGTTCCTATGAAAGGTACTAGGCTGAGACCTGTACATAGCTTGTACAGATCTGACTGCCTTCCTGAGTCTTGGAGTTTAGTGATCACTCTCAGAGGCTTCGCCAAACAGGACCTCGCTGTTATATGGGACGCCTACAATGTTTTCTGGACATCCGGTAATCCGAGACACGGAGCCAAGAGCGCCTCGAGACAAACGCCTGAGGCTGCAGCTCTGGCTGAAGAGTCCACAGAATCATATGCGGCTCTGAGCACTTGGGTCCCGACATCTGAACCCGTGCGGAGGAGGTTTAAGAGCTCCCCTTTCTGGTTGCCATCGGGCAGCTTCTCGATCAGGTTTTGACCCTGTTCCCACAGGGCGTTCTGGAACTGAACCATATGGGTCAGATAGTTCAGTAACCTGATGGCGCAAGTAGCAGCCGCGTACGTGCGCCTTCCCAGGGCGTCCAATTGCTTGGATTCCTGGTCCGGTGGTAGTGTGCTCATATGCTGAGGTCTCTGAGACCGGTCGTGTGAAGCAGTGATGACCAGGGAATCAGCCAGAGGGTGGTTCGCCAAATACTGGTCCTCCCTAGGGGCCTTGTATAGGCGGTCAGCCTTCTTCGGCACCGCGGGAGTGGAATGCGGACGTTTCCACGCAGCCTTGGTGACGTTCTCGAAGGTATCTACCAAGGGCGGCACTACCACAGGCTTCGGGTCTTTTTGCCGAAGGTAGCGGGCAAGGCGTTGTCGCTCGGGGTCAAGCTCCTCAGCATCCCACCCCATGTTCTCCTGGATGTGCCTCATGATCTCAGCGAAGGAGGGATCATCCGGAGGGACCTGGGTAGGTCGTGGGTCAGGAGAGGGAATGCTGAGAGGAGAAGGTGATCTGGAATACTATGACGTATCAACCTGGAATTCTCCCGGAGTGTACCAGCATCGCCTGGGTCTCTTGGGGCTGGGTGACCCTGAGGGGATCTGGAGGAGGCCTTCTCCTGTCTGAAGATCTACCCTAGGATCTGGCGCTTGCTCCTTGGGGATGGAGGTCGCCCCACGGGCCCCTTAGGGTGGAGGAGGGGCGAGTGTGAAGGAGTAGGAGGAGGAGGAGTAGCAGGCGTAGTGGGAGGAGAACGTGCGGGGACCACATCTTTCTTGATGGCGTCCCACCAGAAGGTAAAAAGCTCCTTTACCTCCGCAAGATTCATGCCCGACGGGCCTGTCGCTGGGGTCGGGTCCCCGGGGGTCTCCCGCTCCAGGGAGGATTCCCTTGGGAGCCTGGCGTCCTCGATGTCGCCCGCCTGGTCTTCGGGTTGTGTGGCGTCCTCCTCTGTAGAGCCCCTCTGACAAGGTCTGCCAGCAACGGGGGTGCAGTCTTCTGCTCCGCGGTAGCCGACATCTTCGGAGTCGAACGCCTGGCCAGCGATGGGTGTCTGGGTGTCAGCTCCTGTGAGCGCCGATGATGCTTGGCAGACGTCGGGTCCAACATCTGTTTGAGGGACGTCAGGTCCTTAGTTTTGCAGGGCGCCAGATCTGGACCTCAGGGTAGCTGGGAGACTGACCTGGAGTCGGTATCCCAGCGACGGGAGGAAGATTTGTGGCGTTCACCCGACTTCGAAGAGGCAGTGGAAGGTGTTGAGGAAGCCGAGGGCCTCGAAGTCTTCAGAGGCTGGAGTGAAGAACCACTGCTAGAGGACTGACCTGGACCGAACAAGGCTGCAGACAAAGCCCTGGAGGGAGAGCGGTCCAATTTAGAACCGGAGCTTTGGGAGTCTGAGGCCCTTGCAGGAGACCTGGACCTCACCTTTCCCCTGTGCTTGTCCCGAGTTTATGGATTTGCTTGAAGGTTCTCCCCAGGAGGAAGGTTCCTGGTCCATGCTTTTAGCTTCTCTTCTAGAAGAAATGCTTGAAGTGCCTTCTGATGGCGGATCCTGGTGCGGCTGTTAAAACCCTGGCAAAAGGAGCAGGCCTTGGTGTCGTGGTCCGGGCCTAGGCAGCGCACACAGGATGAATGGGGATCCTTTTTTTTTTTTTTAAATTATTCTTTTTATTGTTCATATTTTAACTTATATACAGATAGGTCTACAGTTATTGCCTTATACAGTACATCGATAACTGGCACATTGTCGCCAACAGCTCTAAGGATTCAAATGCATTCCCAGTCCAATATTCAGCATTTCTATATATTTTCATATATTTTCATTGCTCTCTCATAAGTATTACCCTTACATCTCTGGTCCCCACACAGCATCAACTACATATATTGCACCTAATATGCAAGTTTTAATTGCTCTTTAAGGTCTTCAAAACTTCCTGCCACTACCACTAGAACACTCCAGTCACTTTTGGGTTCCAGATATTGCATGGTGTTGGGGGGGGGGGGGGTGCACCAGGAAGGGCTCCCACAGAGAGGGAGGGATCATCCCTCCATGGTTAAACTCATGAACCACCCTTAGGAGAGAGAGAGAAAAAAAAAAGGAAAACTAGGGCATGAAAGTGGGATCGATCAACATATAGTATAGTTGCCAACGTACTCCATTTTACAGTAAAATGCTCTCCTCGCTCATTTACACAAAATGTAATCTTTTCCATGTCATGAATTTGTCGAGTGGTGTCCCACCAGTCACGAATGGTTGGGGGATGCACTGACAGCCATAGTTTAGTTATCACTTTTTTGGCTGCTGTGATAAGCAGTGTAAGCAGATATCTTGTATTCGGGCCTCTATAGGTTTAGGGGCATATGAACAAGTAAACCTCTGGCATTAACTGAAAGTGTGGGTCAATAAACTGCTGCAACTGCTCTTCCAGTTGTTGAAAAGCTAGAGAGCACCGGCATGTCCAGAAGATATGTGTCAGACTGGCCTCCTGCTCTCCACACCTTCTCCAGCATTCTGCTGACCTGTCCTGTGAATAGTGCTTAGTTACTCTAGGCGATCTAAAATATCTTATCAAATCTTTCCAGGCTAATTCTCGCCAATGATGTGAGCTTGTGACCTTAGAGGAATAATCATATGCCAGCCGTCAGTCTGCCATAGTCAGTTGGCAACAGACTCCATCTGCCATTACATGCAGACAGTTTCAGTGGTTCTCTCCCTGAGAATCTAAAGAGTGGTAGTATGTGGATATTAAGTGTTCCTCTTCCCTAGTCATTCAAAGAGATCTGATCATTTGATTAATGCTGAATAGTTTTCTGGTCTCATGAGCTTAAAGGTAAACTCTATATAATGTCAAGTTGTAGGTAACGAAAAAATCTCTATGTGGCAGGTGAAACTTTGTCTGAATTTCTGCAAATGACCAGGTGACTCCTTGAGTCATTATTTGAGGTAAGTATCGCAGGCCGAAGCCGTCCCACCCGCCAAATCCAGAGTCTAGAGTATTGGGAGAGAACTCCGGAAGAGCCTGTATCGGGCATAGGAGGGGCAGGCTAGATGACAATTTATGTGATTTTTTAATTACATTCCAATTTTTAAATTGCGCTGTCAACCATGGGTTCGTGGTTGAGGAGGCCTCACTCTCAAGTCTGACTATATATTGTCCGGAAGTAGGGAATATCACTTAATACTTTCTATGTCCAACCAATGTGGCTTGAACTTCTGTTTTGTCTTGCCATTATGTACATCATAGTTATTGCTTGTTGGTAATGTTTTAAGTCTGAAGCTCAAGACTCCATCAGTCCGGAAAAGCCAACACCTGTAAGGTTCACCCGGCCTTCCTCTCCCAGATGAAGTTCCAATCAGGCGATTAATCTCTTTAAAGAACCCTTGGGTTACAAAAAGGGGGATATTTTGGAACAGATATAGTGCTCTAGGGAGGATTATCATCCTAATTAGTTCTATTCGTTTCAATAAGCTCAATGGAATTACCGACCAGGCCTGCAAGTCCTGCTTCAGTTGTATCATAAAGGGGGAATAATTATACTTGTAGTAATGGGCTCCCTCCCGGGGGATATACACGCCTAAATATTTTAGCTTCGTCAGGTTCCATCTACCCGGAAGGACGTCCAGTGTTGCTTGTGTAGGGGTATAATTGAATGTAAGCAATTCAGTTTTAGTTAGGTTTAATTTATATCCTGACAAACTTCCATATTCGTCTAAGACCTGCATACCTGAAATAGACTGCTCTGGATCTTGTAGATATAGGAGGATGTCATCCAGATAAAGGGCTTATCTGGTGTTCAGTTCTCCAGAGACTCCTCTAATGTTGGGGTGCTCCCCTGATGCTCTGCGCCAAAGGTTCTATGGTTACTGCAAATAATAGTGGGGACAACGGACAGCCCTGACGGGTGCCTCGCTTAGTGGAAAATATTTAGAGTGGTGCCCATTGACTCTTACACAGGCCTGGGTGAGAATATATATTTTGCAGGACCTGAATGAGACCTGGGGAAAACCAAATCTATGTAGGTGGAGTATAGGAACGCCATGCCACTCTATCAAAGGCCTTTAAGGCCAAGACTAATGAGCAATCGCTGGGGTATCTGTGTCGCTCATCTGGTTGACCAGATAAAGGGAGCCTTGATATTATCAGTAGTAGCTGGCTCTCACAAAACCAGTTTGATCTTTGTGTATTAGTGTGGAGTACTTGATCCATTCGTGAGCTAAATGCTCATGAATATTTTATAGTCCTGATTTAATACTGATATCGGTCTGTACGATGCACAGTCCTGTGGGTTCTTCCTGGTTTGGGATCACCGATATGGTTGCATAAGACCAAGAAACTGGGGAGGGTCACCCTGAAGTACTGAATTAAAGACACGGAGCAGTGTGGGGAGGATCGATGGCCTAGCAGTCTTATAGAATTCTGCTCCATATCCATCGGGTCCTGGGGCTTTTGAGATTTAGAATTGTAATAACTTGTATTATTTCAGTGGCAGTTATAGGCTGCATAAGGGCCTCTTTACTTTGGTCATTTAGGTAGGCAGAGTAAGTGCCCCAATGTATGTTGCAGTACCTCTGGGATGGAACTGCCTCTGGAGTGTACAATCTTTATAATAGGTTCGAAATGCTTCTGCTACATTGTGTGTTTTAGAGAGGGGCTGTCCCTACTGGGTGTCTAATATTACCAATTGTTGCTGCTTTTCTTCTTCTACGTGTTTGGTATGTAGCAAGCTGCTAGAAGCTCATGCCCAACTCTCATAATACCTTTGCCTCAGGAAAGCTAGGGCAATTTCGGGTTTGTTGTATTGCAAGTTTATCTAGCTCTTGCTTGTGTGCTGTATCTGAGGGAGGAGGGAGCTGTCTCCTGCTTATGTGCTAGTTGTAGGAAATGGAGAGTTTCTTCAGTTCGGCCCTGCGCCTCATGGCTGCCGCTTCTTCTGCGCTGAATACTTAATTATATGCCCCTTAGGACCACTTTTATTGTGTCCCAGTGGACCGAGGGATTGTGTCTGGGGTAGGTTATCGGTCATGATCTCTGAGATCTTGTCAGAGATAAACTCCCTAAATTCTTTTATGCGTAGGTAGAATGGGTTTAACTCCATTGAGTGCTTTTAGGTTGGTCACCTAAATCCCATAATGTACCTCACGGGGCATGATCCGAGATCGCTATATCCCCGATCTGAGCGTTACTTACCATCTGCATATTTTCCACTTGCGTAAATGTAAGATCTATCCGGGAGTATGTGTGATGTACCGAGGAGTAGTATGAGTAATTTTTTGTATGTGGATGCAACCGCCTCCAGACATCACACCACCCAATTTCTGTGACAAATCTTTTAAAGAAGCTTTGGGTCCCAGATGGTCTCTGTGGCTTCCCTTTTGTGGAGTCTAAACTTGGATTCACAAGCATATTAAAATCACCAGCCATTAATAAAACACCTTTGGTAAAGCTCACCACTCTGTCCAGCAAAGGTTTCAGCTGCGCAGTTGTGATGCCCGGAGGGAGATATACGTTCGCCAACGTGACCTCCTTATCGTTAAGCCTCCCACGAGTTAGAACCAGGCGGCCTTCAGGGTCTGACCAGGTTCGCTCCGGTTGGTATGAAGTGTGGGAAGGAATGATAATGGCAACCCCCCCTTCTTCTTCCACCTTTATATGAGGCACTCAACACCTGTACCCTACTTAATTTAGCATGCTTGGCATGCTCCAGTGGACTCATATGAGTCTCCTGTAAAAAAATTATATCTGATTTAGTTCTTTTAAGGTACGCCAATGTTTTGGATCTTTTTATTGGGGAGGCCAACCCATTTACATTTAGAGAGAGCAGTTTTAGCTTTGATGCATGCGACATATCGGAGGGTGAGGAAACCGGGCCCTGGGCACCCCCATCCCCCTGCTGGGTGCATCCGAAACCCAAATTTTTCGTAAGACTAGTGACCAGAGTGAACTTGATGACCTAGTAGAGAAACAGATATACAAAAGCACATAACTATTTCTAAAGACATATAACACCAAATACAAACAGCCTACAGGCCAACATGGCCACAGTAACAGTGTGAAACTTTTTGGTACTTCCACCGATTCAGGTTGTACCTGGATCGACGGTAGGATCCACGAGTCCTACCTGTGAGGTCCTCTTTTTGTCTGAGGACCGTGGGCAACTAGTACCCAAAGGGATAAGGGTAGTTGGGTTTGGTGACTTTAGTCACAAGGAACAAGCTATAGGCTCCCCAAAGAATATTCATGTAAAGGGACCCTCTTCCTAGTGGAGGAAGGTGGGGGCTGCCACGACCCATAAATGCTGCATAGCGGCCACCAACCCACCCCCACCGGAATTCCAGTGATTCAGACCGAGGCATCCTAAGTTGTCATAGCAATCACAGGTCCCCCCCTATTACTAAATGCTCTTGGAGCCCCGTTTATTCTGTGGGATCAATGTTCAAAGCTTTCCTGGGGGTAATATTAATGCCTTCCAGGGCTAGCAGTTCCACTTCTAAGTGGGGGATCCAGTCCTCCGAGTACTACCTATTAGGTATGCAGGGACACGGTGGGTCTCATACACCACCATACCCCTATCTCGGCCCCAACCCCGTAGTCGTAAGTACGCTTTATTTGATAATTGCTTCTCCCTCTACCAACTTAATAGGAGGGGTAGCCCCTCGGGGGACAGAGCAGACCGTAATATTGCCATGGCTCCATATTAAAATGAAGTCATTTAGCCTGCATATCAGCTTCGTCTCACTATCCTCCAGTTGGGGCACCAATCTCCAAGTCCCATCCACCTGATTGCGGGGGACGACCCTATTTATCTGTTGTCCTCCCCCCCATCCACCCCACCCATCAGACATCCCCCATTATTTGGTAAAGATGCCCAGGACTGGGGGACCTCGACCACATCCACTGCAGATCCCTCCTCTCCCACTCCCAGCCACATCTGGGAAGGTCTAGGAAGCGGTCAACCCGGTTTAGTGGAGAATACTGTCCCCGGTCCAAAACTCAGCCCGGGCATATCCTTACCCACCCCACCACTCCCAGCAACCAAGAATTCACAGTCTCCAGGCCATGACTTATTTATTCTCAATATACCCTTTCCCTCCCCCACCGCCTGCTCCAAGACCCCAGTCCCTAGGTCCATAGGCCTTATCTTCGCTGTAGCAGTATTGTATGAGTCTGCCTGGTCTAACACTGACTGAGGCGGATCGGGCCCTTCCGACACAGTCACAGACTTGCACGCACTGATCCTCCACCTTCTCCGCCTGGGAGCTGTGATCAGATCAGCTGGCAGACCCAGAGCCGGGAGTGCAACCCTCTCGCCTACTGCTATGTCCGGGCGGTTGACGGCATCGGATCACAGTGTGCTTCCCCATCCACCGGCCTCCCACCCCCGACCCTCTCAATACATCCTATTGGTTCTGCTGGTCCCCGAGAACAACCGAAAGACAGATGGACGGGGAGAATAAAGAAACAAGAAGGGAGAAGGGAAGAGGCGACCTCCAGCAAGGGAGAGAAAGAGAAAAAAAAAGGGGGGGGGGACAAAGTGCAACATTAAACGAACTTGCTAGTCCGAGGGGCCATCAGCCCAGGCACTCGAGGGGAAAGTTCCATTCACAGCCACCAAGTCCTCAGGTTCGTATGGTATCCTTTCCTTGATCAGGGTCTGAAAGTTCCTGTGAGTCAGCTCTCAGTGCCTTAGCAACCGACTGAATTACTTCAGCTCCCTGTTTTCTCCTCGCCTCTCTTTGTTCCACTGACCAGACTTTTTGTGCCAGTCTTGCTGCAAGTGGGGTTCTGCTGTTGATATTCTGCCCTTGAACCTCTATCTTCCTGGACTGTAGCTCTGTCTTCGCCTCCGCAGCAGACTCAAAAACCTTTGGGCCTTCCTTAAAATAAATCAGCAGTTTCGCTGGGTATAAGGAGCGGAATGCACCTGCCCCTTTAAGTGCTTTCATAACCAGAAAAAACGTCTTCCGACGAGACATCACTTCTGGTGCGAAGTCGTTTTCAAAGAAAAGCCTGCTGTTCCCAAACAAGACCTTTCCTTGCTTCCATGCAGTATGCAGCACTGTTTCCTTTTCCTGATAACGGAGGAACTTAATGAGTATGGATCTTGGTCTGGCACCAGCCGGTGGTTTTGGGCCCAGGGAACGATGAACACGCTCCATTTCCAGCGTGATATCTCTGGGTAAGGTGAGGGTTTCTCTCAACAATTTTTGCATGTATGGAATAAACTCTGCCAGTTCAGTGCCCTCCGGGAGCCCCGATAGGCGATATTGTTCCACGACTTCTGCACTCTGTCGCTCCGCTGTTGTTGCAAGGTCGAGACCTGGGAGTACAGTTGGGAGAGGGCCCTCTCGGCCTCATCCACCCTCTGGTCCATCTTTGTAAGCTGTTCTTCGGCATCCTCCTGCCGTTTCTCCAATTTGTTCAGGTCGGTCCTCAGCCCTGTCACCGTAGATCTCATCTCCTTTCTAAAGTCTCGGATCTCGGCAAGCATCTGGGCCATCTGCCGTTGCAATATTGAGTTGGGGACCTGATCGGACTGAGTTGCACCGCGGCGGGAGGTCGAGGAGGCCCGCGAGTCCCCACTGTCTGAATCCTCCTGCAATCTATCGGAATCCGCGTGTGTTGAAAACTGTTTTTTCAGTTCCTTTTCTTTCCGGCATTATCCCCCTCTTATTCACTCTAGGTATCTTAATTTTGCTTTTTTATTCTGCAGTTTTGAGAGTTTTTTTATTCACTTCTAAGGGGAGCCTCTCGCTTCGGGTTGTTCACTTCCTCATGACGTCACCGGAAGTCCCGAATGGGGATCCTTGAAGGGGATCTGTTTGCTGCAGGCACACTTCGAGTGGTGACCCTCTAAAGATGGAGTTGGAGAGGACATCAGTTGATCAGAGCCAAAAAAGAGATGGAATTTGTCGTAGTTCTGTAGTCGTCATGCGCTAGAAAGGAGACCGAGAGGCCGATACTGGCGAGTTGACGGCGGGAAAAGAACTGAGGATTATGGGGGGACCGCCTCCTTATGTACTACGCCCGACGTCTGGGGCGGTCCGCGCTGAAGACTGCTAGCTAGAAAATTTCTGTTGGGTCCTGGCGCCTGCCGGCTTCAGTCCTAATGGTGTAACCTGCTACAAGAGCTGTATCTCGAAGTAAGATCAACATTACTATGGTGAGTAATTTTTTCCTCAAACACCAAGTCTTGCTGTATTCTGACTATATGCAGACTACCAAGCAGTACCCCCTTGGAGGAGGGAGTTACAGAACCTATTTTGGGAACAGGCCCTGCAGCACAGCTGTGCCAAACCTAGCATCACTTTGTGACTGAATGCCCAAACAGTAATGCTCGTTGAAGGTGTGAACAGATTTCCAGGTAGCTGCTGTACATATATCCACTAATGGTATATCTCTAGCTACTACGACCGAAGCAGCTGTACCCTCTGGTAGAATGAGCCCTCAGGCCTGAGGGAGGCTCCTTCCCAAGTTTAGAGTAGCAGAACTGAACACAAGAGACAATCCACCTGGCAACAGACCTCTTGGTAGCAGGCTTGCCCTTTCCCCACCTCACCATAAGTGAGAAACAACTGAGAACAATCCTTCCTATGGGCCTTAGTATGCTCAAAATAGTAACCAAGAGCCCTTTTCACATCCAAACTGTGTAACCTCCTATCTCCAGAGGAAGAATGATCAGTGAAAAAGACAGGCAGAGACTTAGACTGGTTCAGATGAAAGTCTGACACTACCTTGGGAAGGAACTTTCTATTGGTGTGGAGGACCACCTTATCCTTATGAAAGGAAATTAAATCAGGTTCCACTGATAAGGCCTGTAGTTCACTTATCCTCCTAGCAGAGGTAATGGCCACCAGGAATACAGTTTTCCAAGTCAAATATTTCAGCTCAGCTGAAGATAAAGGCTCAAAAGGGGGCTGCATGAGCTGTGCAATACAGATGTTCAGATCCCAGGAAGGAGCAGGCTCCCGAAAGGGAGGGTTGACATGGACTAATCCTTTGAAGAATGTCTTGAAAACTGGATGAGAAGCTAGAGAAGAGCCCTAACCAGCCGAAAGAAAGGCAGACACAGCTGCCAAATGCACTTTAAGAGTAGTAGGCCGGAGGCCTAAACTGTTAACATGTACCCAATAGTCCAAAACAGTGGCAACGTCAGCCAACTCTGGTTTAGTATGCCTACTAGAACACCAAAAACCAAACCTTTTCCATTTGGAGTTGTAAGTCTTCCTAGTAGCAGGCTTCCTACTAACTTTGAAAATATCCAAAACTGATTGGGAAAGATGCAAACTTGCATATTCTAGCACTTCAAGAGCCAAGCTTTGAGCCTGAGAGTCTGAAGGCTGGGGTACAGAATCCTCCCTTGAAAGGAAGTGAGAAGATTGTACTGCCTGGGAAGACACAAGGGCAGTGTTACTGACAGGGACAACAGTAGAGGATACCAAGGTTGTCTGGCCCAGTCTGGAGCCACCAGAATCACCTTGCAAGGTTGAGACCAGATTTTTATCAGGACCCTGAATATCGGAGGAAATGCATACAGAAACCTGCTTGTCCAATTTAGTAGAAGAGCATCCTGGGTAACAGAACCCAGAAGGGGTGGTCTGCAACAATAAAGAGGGAGTTGATGATTGTCCGGGGCTGCAAAGTTATTTATCTCTGGGGTGCCCCATCTCCTGAAAATGACTTTAATGACAAGGTTCATTCGTGGTGACCCTGGGAAATCCTGCTGAGAGCATCTGCTAGAATGTTGTCCTTCCCTGGGAGATGCATAGCCAGAGAAACCTGAAGGGAAGAAGCTACGAGACCAAATTTTCACGGCCTCTGTGCACAAGGCCGAGGACCTAGTGTCTCCTTGCTTGTTAATGTACCACATGGTTGTGGTATTGTCTGCTCTGATCTGCAACACTTTCCCTTGGACAACCGTTGAGAATGTCTGAAGAGCCAGGAAGACAACTCTTAATTCGAGAAGATCTACGTGCAGAAGGGTCTCCTGGTGTGACCAAGTTCCCTGAGCTGCGAGATGATCTAGGTGGGCCCCCCACCCCAACAGGGAGGCATCTGTGGTGAGAATCACGGAAGGGACCTGACTGATGAAGGAGATCCCCTGTCGAAGACTGTCTTCCTCCAACCACCACTGAAGGGCCTGGACCAAGGTTTTGGAGATGGAACCAGTTTGGAGACAGGGTCCTTTTCCTGAGACCAGAAAGATCTGAGATGAAACTGAATATCTCATCTGAAATCTTGCTCCCTGAACTACTGCTGTGGAAGCTGCCATGTGGCCCAGCAGCTGTAGAAAGTGTCTGGTTGGCCAAGACACTAGAGGACGAAAAGAGGAGGCCAGAGTAACCAGTGACTGAACCCTTGAGAGAGGAAGAAATGGTCCTGCCTAAACTGTATCTATTTCCACCCCTATGAAAGTGAGAAGCTGGGCTGGCTCTAAAACAGACTTCTCTAAATTTAGAATGAAGCCCAAGGATTCTAAAAGTCTTTGGGTGACCTCTAAAGCTGACTTGACTTGGTCTGAGGACTGGCCCACTAGAAGCCAGTCGTCCAGGTATGGGAACAGAAGGATGCTCTGCGTCCTGAGGAATGCCACCACCACTGCAAGACACTTAATGAACACGCTTGGGGCAGATGTTAGGCTGAAGGGCATGGCCCTGAATTGGTAATGGCCTGAGGGCAACTCGAACCAGAGGTACTTTCTGTAGGAATGTCTGATAGGTATGTGGAAGTAGGCATCCTTGAGATCCAGGGAGGCTAGCCAGTCTCCTGGTCTCAGAGAGGGAAGAATTACTCCCAGAGTCACCATTTTGAACTTTGGTTTTGTCAAATGTTTGTTCAGGTACCTTAAATCCAATATGGGTCGTCACTCCCCGGTCTTTCTGGGGGTAAGGAAGTATCTTGAATACAGTCCTTTTCCCCTGTGACAAAGAAGCACCTTCTCTACTGCTTGTAGAAGCAGAAGAGAGGAGACTTCTGCCTCTAAGGCCTTTGTCTCCAAGGGAGAGGGAGGACTGAAAGACTTAGCTCTCATTCTTGGGAACTTTTTGAAACTGACAGCAAGTCCCTGGCTCACTACTTCCAGGACCCATTTGTCTTAAGTAACAGACTCCCAGGCCTGGGAGTAGTGAGCCAGCCTGCCCCCTACTAGGATTGGGGAGGCGACCCTGACCAACACCTCAGGGTGTCTGCTTGGCAAGGGGCTTGGACTGAATAGCTGATGGGGTCCTAGTTACCCCATGTCTACCTCTTCCCTTAAAGAACCCCCCTCTGCTGAAAGGAAGTGGAGGAGGCCTGAGCTTGGTAAAAAGGCCTGCCCCTAAACTGCTGCTTCTGAGGAGTGGTCTGCTTCTCTTTTGCTGCAGCACTCATACAGGGGGTCCTGTACTCGTCCATTTTCTTCATGTAGTTCTCAGTTTGGTCCCCAAAGAGAGAATTACCAGTTACAGGAAAATCCATGGCCTTAGCCTGGGTATCCTGTGAGAGGTTGGTACACCTAAGCCAAGCAAATCTCCTCATGGAGATAGATGTAGCCATGATCCTGGAATGAACATCACTGGAATAAACAGCAGTGTGGAATTGCACCTTAGATGCCTCTATACCATTTGCAGCCCCCTGCTCCAGCTCCTTGGCTAGCTGGGGAGGGGTATCCTTAGCCAGTGCCAGAACCATATCCCACATAGATTTCTGGTACCTTGCTGTGTATGCCATGTGATTAGATTGTCTGAGTCCTAAAGAGGATGCCAAGTGCTTTTTTTTGCCATGGCATCCACTTTCCTGGAATCCTTATCGGGGGGGGAAGAGATGCCAGGGGAATATGAGCCTTGTCACAGGCTGCAGCTTGTACTACCCCAACAAGGCTGCTATGATTTTAAAGAAATTCCGTCCCAGGACCCGACAAAGCATACCTCCTGCCCATTTTTTTTTCCTTTAAACACACAAGAGGAATGGATGTAGGAAACTGTAAAATGTTTTGTGTCTGCTTCCCCAAGGATTTGTGTAAAGGGATAGACACCCTCTTTGACTCTGGGACATCCATCATTTCCAGGTAGTCAGGTTCTTCTTGATCTTGTTCAGCCTCTTCCATAGGAAGCTGAAGAGTCTCAGCCACTTTCTTGTAGAACAAGAAATGGGAAGAGTACTCAAAGCCTGGGAGAAGAAGCCTAAGAAGGCCTGTCTGGGGAGATGTCAGACTCTACTGGCTCATCTAGGCCCTCACACTGTTCTTCTTCATAGTCTTCATCCTCCTCATAGTATGCTTCAGGATCTATATCTGAAGCAAGTACTTCCGACCAAACCGATCAGGTCTGAACCGAAACCGGTTTGGTTGGAACCGGGCAAAGCGACTGAACTGTTGAAATCGCTTTCGTATCAGCATTTGGACCATGGGAAGTGGGATCTGAACCGGCTGATTTCCTCTTTCTTTTACTCAGAACTGATTCCGCAGAAACGTCTCTCCAGTTGCCTGAAGAGATATCGCCCACGACAGTGGGCACCACTTCAGGTTCAGCCACAACTGAACTGGGCTGGCCATCCGGATCAGCGGACTTCTCGGCCCCCCTCTCAGTTAGCCTACTCAAATGTTTATCCAGAGTGGCTTTGGGAAAGTTCTTACATATTTGGCAGTTTTTCTTGAGGTGGTCAAACCCCAGACAATACACACAGACAAGGTAAAGGTCAGCCTTAGCAAAGGCCTCCTTACACTCTGTACAGTGCTGAAACCCAGTGGGTCCGGTTTTCTTCTTGGGTTTCTCAGACATGCCTTAAACCAGGAAAAAAAAAAAATCACCTTACACAGCGGTTAAGCCAGGCGATTACAAACTCAACGGTTTCAACCGTGTCACGGGTCAGTTAAAAAAAATCCTAAAATATAGGATTTTTTTTTTAGGAACCGATGAGTACGGAAAAACCACACACACAGTAATAATAAACCAACAGAGAAGATAAATACAGGTTACTCACCTGTAACAGGAGTTCTAGGAGTGGTATATGATGTTCATCGACACTATCTGGCAGATTCCTTGCCGCTTTAAATCTTGCTGGAAGGTCTTCATGCTGGCTCCTCCCACCCACCCGGGTGGTAAAACCCTCGGCTCCGCCCCATGATACCAGATCTAGCCCGATGGAAGCCAGGTTGCACAGCGAAGCCGTGGAGGTTGGGTGGGTCGTGTGGATGAACATACACAACTCCTAGAACTCCTGTTACAGGTGAGTAACCTATATTTCTCGGGACGTGGATATGTTGTTCAATCCACACTGTCTGGCAGACACCTAGCAGTTCTCCGGGAAGAGGGAGGCAAGGCGCACACCCCCTACTTAAGGAATAAGGACTGGAGACCAGAAATCCCAAAACCAGCATGCTGGCGTGACTCAAGGTCAATGTGGTAATGGGAAATTAAGGTGTGTGCTGACTTACAGGTAGCAGCCCAGCAGATTTCCTGGATAGGGACGTCCTAGAAGCAGTCAAGCAGCGGTATGGGTAGAATATGAGTCTTATCCTTTGGGAGGCTCCATGCCCGCCAACTTATAGCAGAGATCTATGCAGGAGGTGACCCACCTGCTTATCGTTCGCTTGGCTGCAGGTCTGCCAGGTGCAGCTTCAGCGTAGGTGACAAAACAGCTGGCGAACCTCTCCCCGAACTTCACCTGTTTGCTCCTTATAATAAGGGAGCGTTCTTCTAGGGTCCAGAGTATGGAGCCTACATTCGGCCTCCAAGGTGTGAATGGGGTAGAACACTGGCAGTTCTCAACACCTGATTCAGGTGAAACTCCGACACCACCTTTGGAAGGAATTTCAGGTGGGGGCGAAGGACAACCTTGTTCACGGTGGAAGACCAGATAAGGAGACTCGATGGAAAGCGGCTGGAGCTCACCCATCCTTCTGGCTGACGTTATAGCCACGAAGAAGGTGGTCTTCCACGACAGGTGGGAGATATCTCACCTGTGCATCGGTTCGAATGGCTTGCCCATGAGCTTAGCCAATACTAGCAGTAGATGCCATGGAAGTGGAGGTTCTCGCACCGGAGGGGATATGTGATCAAAGCCTTTGAGAAATCGCCCGACCACCTTCTCCTGCGCCACCAACTGCTTGCCGGCTCGTGCCCGGTAAGCAGAGACAGGTGCCAAGTGCACCTTGAGGGTCGTCGACCGAAGCCCTAGCTGAGAAAGAGACCACAGGTAGTCCAGAATACTAGCCAAGGAAGAGGGGTCCAATCCCTTGTCCTGACACCAAATGGAGAATCTCTTCCATTCAGAAAGTATAAGGAAACACAGAATGAGTAGCACAGAGAACTGTACCAGTTAAAGTATAAGGAAGTGGGAAGGCAGTCAGGATAGCAAAGGCCCAAACTGAGGAAAAGATGGCCAACTCTGTTAAGAAAGGGGATAAAACCTTTTATAGGTACATTAGGGAGCAAAGAAAGATTAAGGCAGGGATACTGAGGCTGAACAAAGAGGAAGGTGGTTGGGCAGAAAGACAGTGAAAAAGCAGGGGGAAATACCTAATCTGGTCAATAGAAGCACTCTGGATAGGGGGGTTGATATTAGTCCTTTCACAGAAGAAAGTGTTCTGAAAGAACTCTTAAAACTGAAACTGAATAAAGCAATGGGACCTGATGGGATTCACCCCAGAATTCTAAAAGAACTAAGGGAAGAACTAGTAACACTACTGACTACCCTTTTTAATAACTCATGGGAGGATGGGGTGGTTCCTGAGGACTGGAGGAGGGCGGATGTGATTCCCCTTCACAAAAGTGGGAGCAAGTCAGTTTGACCTCAGTGGTAAGGAAAATGATGGAATCACTTCTGAAGGAAAGAACTGTTGAGTACCTAGAGGCCAGTGGGGCACAGGACCCAAGGCAGCATGGATTCACAGTGGAAAGGTCATGTCAGACAAATCTAATTGATTTCTTTGACTGAGTGACCAAAGCAGTAGACCAGGGAGGTGCTGTGGACGTGGCCTACCTAGACTTTAGCAAGGCATCTGACACAGTCCCGCACAAAAGATTAACAAATTAGCCAGCCTGGGAGTGGGTCCCAGAGTGGTAGCCTGGGTAAAACACTGGCTGGACAACAGGACACAGCGGGTAATAGTAAATGGAGTCCAAAATGAAGAAAGGAGGGTTACTAGTGGGGTACCGCAGGGTTCAGTACTGGGGCCGGTCCTTTTTAATGTTTTTATAAAAGTGACACTGCAGAGGGACTGGAAGGGAAAGTATGTCTCTTTGCAGATGACACAAAGGACTGCAACAGGGTTGATACACAAGGTGGGGTGGAAAGGATGAAAAGGGACTTGGCAAGGTTGGAGGAATGGTCAAATGTATGGCAGCTTAGATTCAATGCAAAGAAAGTGCAAAGTAATGCACCTGGGAAACAAAAACCCAGGGGAAGAGTACACAATGGGGGGTGAGATACTGACAACAAAAATGGAAAGGGACCTGGGGGTAGTCATATCAGACGACCTAAAGGTGGGCCAGCAATGTGAGAAGGCAGTAAGGAGGGCTGGGGGGATACTGGGAAGCATAGGGAGAGGCATCACCAGTAGAAAACAGGAATTTGTTGGCCCTCTGTACAGACAGTTGGTAAGACCACATCTGGAGCACTATGTACAGTTCTGCAGACCCCATCTCCGCAAAGACATAGACAGGGTGGAGGCTGTCCAGAGGAGGGCAACCAAAATGATGCAGGGTCTGCATCAGAAGACATATGAAGAAAGACTAAAGGAACTAAAGATGTATAGTCTCAAGGAAAGGAAGAGAGGGGGGACATGATAGAAACTTTCAAATACCTCAAGGGAATCAAGAAAGTCCAAGAGGGTAGCATCTTTCAGAAAAAGAAATGTGCAAAAACAAGGTGGCACAATTTGAAGATAAGAGGAGGGACGGCTCAGAGGTAATGTGAGGAAGTACTTCTTCACAGAGAGGGTTGTGGATACATGGAACAGCCTTCCTGAGGAGGTCGTAGAGTCAAAAACAGTGGGGGAATTCAAGAATGCATCAGACAGACATAAGGCAATTCTAGTGGGTGGGGGTAGGAGGAAGTAGGTTGTTGGTTAACTAGGATCTGCAGCTTTTCTGTTAGGTAGGGAAATGGGCAGACTAGGTAGCCCAAGCGGTGCTTATCTGACATCAAATTCTATGTTTCTATGCTGAAGGGATAGCATTTTCTGGTCGACTCCTTACGGGACGCCTCAACGACGTTGAGGACCTCATCGGAAAGACCCAAGGCCTGGAACTCTAGCCACTCAGGAACCAGGCCGTCAGGTGCAGGGATTGAAGGTCCGGATGGAGAACCTTTCCCTTGTCGACTGAGATCAGGTCCGGGTGGGCTGGAAGCCACCTCGGGAGCCTGGAGCTGAGGTTGAGGAGATCTGGGTACCAGAATTGGCAGGGCCAGTCTGGGGCTACCAGCATCACCTGCGCCTTGTCCCTCTTCGCCTTGAGAAGCACCTTGTGGATCAAGGGAAATGGAGGGAAGGCGTAGAAGAGGCCCGGGGTCCACGGCCTGGAGAAGGCATCCACCTGCAGCAAGTCCTGCTGAAGGGGGTGGGCGTGAAACAGCCTCAGCTTCGCATTCTACCTGGAGGCGAACAGGTCCACCTGAGGGGTGCCCCAATGACAGAACAGATCTTGTACTACCTCCGGCAGGAGAGACTACTCATGAGATGCAGCGCCTATCCAGCTGAGGGCATCGGCCAGACTGTTGGAGGCTCCTGCCACATGGATGGCTAGAAGATCCACCTCCAGGCTGATCACAGAGACCAGATGCGGAGAGCCTCCTTGCACAGAGGGAGTGCGTCCCTCCCCGGCAAAGCTGGTAGTACATGGTCGTGGTGTTGTCCATCTGGACCTGAAACACCTGACCCTGTACAAACGGAGCGAAGGCGGTGAGGGGTAGTCGCACCGCCCGAAGCTCCAGCAGGTTGATGTGGCAACGAGACTAAGGGGACCAGAGGCCGTGGGCCCCGAGCTCCCCCAGATGGGCACCCTAACCCATCATAGAGGCGGTCGTTAGAGTGACCGTCGGCTCTGGGCGGACAAATGGGATACCCTCCTGCAGATGAGCTGGGACGAGCACCACTGCAGGCCATCCCACATCTCCTGGATCACTGTCACCAGCTGGTCCAGAGGACCGGAGCGCTATGACCACTGGCTGGATAGCCCCCACTGCAGGGGACGGATGCGCCAGCGGGCCCAACGGACCACACTGGTGCAGGCCGCCATGAAGCCCAGAAGGCGCAGGAAGTCCCGGGCAGGGCACAATTGCCCAAACAGAAATGATTGGGCAAAAGAGGAAAGGACCTCGGCCCTGTCCACCGGGAGCCGGGCTCGGGCTCAGAGAGAGTCAAGCTCTGCCCCGATGAACTGAATCACCTGCGATGGCACGAGTTTCGATTTGGCCTTGTTGATGAGGAGGCCAATCTGAGAGCAGATCTGGAGGGCCAGATCCCTGGACCGCTCCGCCTCCAACCTGGAGGGGGCTGCAATCAGCCAGTCGTCCAGGCAGGGGTACACCCGGACCCCTCGGTGCCGCAGGAATGCTGTCACCACTGCCATGCATTTGGTGAAGACCCTGGTAGCTGGAGAGAGGCCGAAGGGCATGGCCCGGAACATGTAAAGAGATCCCTCTGCTCTGAAACGGAGGAATCGCTGGTGAGATGGACGGATAGAGACGTGAAAAAACGCGTCCTGGAGGTCCAGAGAACAGAACCACATGCCTCGTTCCAAGGATGGGATGATCTGAGCCAGAGTAACCATCCTGAAGGTACGAGACCGTAGGAACTTGTTCAGCTCGGTGAGGTCTAGAATGGGCGCCAGCCCCCCATCCGCTTTGGGACCAGGAAGTACCTGGACAGAAACCCTGGGTCTGGAGGAGGGTCAGTCACCTCCTGATCACCTCCTTCTGAGGAGCAGGGCATGCCTCGACTCAGCAGGCCTTGCGACAGAAACTGGAACCCGTAGCCCCCTGTGGGACGACGGCTCAATAGGGTGGGGACTGCTCGAATTCCAGAGGCAGACCCCTGCCTACCACTTCCAACACCCAGTGGTCCGTGGTGATATCGGACCAGGCGGAAAGGAAGTGGCGGAGCCGTCCCCCCACGGGGGAACCCAGGGAGGAGTGATGAGGTTGGGGGCGAAACCCCTCAACCCGTCACTGGGCAGCCTTGGAGGAAGGGCCGGCCGAGAAGCCACCTGGATCTTTCCCTCCATGCTTCCTGGTGGAGGAAGCAGCAGGCTTGGCTTTGGGGTGCCAAGTGCGAGCCCGCTGACCCTGATGCTGGTGTTGCTGGGCCAGACATGCCGCAGGGGCCGAAAGACGAAAGGGCTTACACTGCTGCTGGCGCCCTTTGTCCTTTTCAATCCGTTGCAGATGACCCTCCACCCTGGTACCGAACAAATCGGTACCCAAGAAGGGAACGTCTGCCAGCTTGTGCTGGGTATCCACAGTAAAGGTGGAGATCCGCAGCCAAGCTCTGTGGCGCATGGCCACTGCGGCCGCTACCTACCGGGCACACGAGTCAGTGATGTCCAAGGAAGTTTGGAGCTGCTGTTTGGCCACCGCCCTTCCCTGATCCCGCACCTGCTTGACCGTTGTTTGAAGGTCAGCCAGGAGATGAGGAATCACCTCATCCAGGGAGCCCAAAAGTGTGTGTGAAAAGTGTGCCATCAGGACAGCCGAGCTGGCCTGACGAAGGCCTAGGGAGGAAGCAGCACAGACTTTCCGCACGGTGTCGTCCAATTTCTTGGACTCCTTATTGGGAAGCTTGTTCACATCCCGAGCATTCCCGGAACGTCAAAAAATGCTGTTGGTCACTAGCCCCTCCGCAGAGGGGTGCTCCGAAAAACCAGAGAGTGAACCAGTGGGAACAGCATACTTTTGAGCCACCCTGGCTGAAGGTGCTAGACAAGAAGCTGGCTGCTGCCAGAGCTCCAGGGCTGGGCCAACAATGGCTTCGGCTTCGACCACCGGGAAGGCCTCCGTAAGGGAATCCCTTCAGTCCAGTATCTCCGTGAGGGGATACTTCGCCCGTTTCGAAACGGGTTCGAGCTTCATCCCAGTGGACTCTGAGATGAGTCGAAGCATTCCAAGGACTGAAGATGGGCTCTCGTCCACCGACTGACCCCCAGTGGACTCCAGGTCAAGCGGCCTGGAGAACAAGGAGAAGTCGTCAGACTCAGAGGAGTCTGCGAACAGCTGCCGAGTGCCTGAGCCACCCTACACCTGCCGAGGTCGATTGGGAGTGAGGGTGACAGACAACCGATGGGGCAAGCCCTGACCCGACCGAGAATCCTTGGTCGGGGCCCCGGTTTTAGGTTGTGGAGGCGGGGGTTCCACCACAATGGGTGGCGCAGCTGGTTTCGGATGAACAACTGGTGCCAGCTTTGGCTCCTTGACTACTACGAGGTTTTTTTTTCCGGCCGCTCCGGTGACAGCCACTTAATGGCCGGAGAAGGTGACAGTGTCTGCTTATTCCCGGACAATAAGAGCTGCTGCCACATTAGATCCTCGTGATGCCGACGCAAGTTGCGCTGCAGCCTATCCTCCGAAGAGGACGATGAGGATGAGCGGCGCCACCGCTTTCCACGGTGCCGAGACAGAGACCGCCGGCGAGGCAGGACCGACTGGACCTGGAAGAGGTCCGTGACCGAGACCTTCGGGGATTCCGGGTGGGTCTGAGAGGGGACGGGGGAAACCCACTCCTCCCTTGGTTCAGGGATCTTAACCGAGGACTCCAGCACAGGAGGCACAGGAAAGTCCTCCGTTTCCACCGGGGGAACCGGTGAAGATGTGTTGTCGGCTTCTCCAGTCGACAAACCGTCCGACGGGTCGAGAAAAATCACTACCGCGTCGACGGTTGTCTCGGCCGGCTGACCCGACGGGGACACCGTGAAGCCAGCAGCCTAAGCCGCAACCTCGACCGAAGTCGAGTGTTGACTATCCAGGGTTGGGGACTCCTCCCGGTCCCACAAATGTCGACGGTGGGACTCACCTTTGGAGTCCTCCTTCTTGGACCGAGAGGAATGTCCCGAAGGTCCTTCTCCCTTGGTGGAGAGGGATTGGCAAAGTTTCTTAAAAGAAGTTGTATATGAGAAGCCAAAGGACAGCGTGATAAATGCCGTGACCAAGGAGGAGGATGATGATGATGCGGCCTGGGCCGCCTCCTCCTCGAGGGCGATCATCTGCTCTAGTTGTTCAGCCGAGCCGGTGGCCGTGGACACCGCCCAACAGGCTTCCTTCGACTTGACCGGAGGATAACGTTTCTCGGGTCGCCCCAACAGCAATCGGGCAGCGCGGTCCTCCAAGGCCGAAGCCGAAAATGATCTGCACAACTCACAGGTCTGTGAGTCATGGCCGAGTCCAAGGCAATAAATGCACGTGGAGTGCGGATCAGTCCGGGACATCTTCTGCCCACGGGGTACCAACGAAATCCGGGAGTAGATTTGTCCATTGCAGCCGTGAAAGAAAAGGAAAACCGAAGTCTTGTAAACTTGAGAATGAGTTTCAGTTTGACCGAGGAGTGTGGATCCAGGCCTAAAACGCAGAGCGCTAAGGAGGGAACCTGAGCTTCCAAGCAGTAAGGAAGATCTGGCGTCAAGGGGTGCAGCCGAGAGTTTTAACACCTGGGTGGGTGGGAGGAGCCAGCTTGAAGACCTTCCGGCAAGATTTAAAGTGGCAAGGAACCTGCCAGCAAGTGTGGACTGAACAACATATCCACGTCCCTAGAAACAGCCTCTGCTTCTCATTCTCCCAGGGGCAAACAGGTCGGCCTGGGGAGTGCCCCATAGGGAGAAGAGGTGGTCGACTACCTCCTGGTGAAGTGACTACTTGCTAGACGCCTCACCCACTTGGCTGAGGGAGTCTGCCAGCTGGTTAGATACGCTGGCCACATGAATCGGCAGAAGGTCGGCGCCCAGACCGCGGATGAGAATTCAGATGCGGAGAGCTTCCCGGCACAACGGGAGGGAATGCCTCCCACCCTGCTTACTGAGGTAGTACATGGTTGTGCTGTCTGTCTGGACTGGGACAACCTGACCCCGAACATGTGAAGCGAAGGCTGTCAGTGCTAGATGCACTGCCCAGAGCTCCAACAGGTTGATGCGACATCGGGACTCCCTGGGGGACCAGAGCCAGTGGACTGTGGGTTCCCCATGCCATCAGAGAGGTGGTCATGAGAGTGAGTGTTGGCACTGGGGAGACAAACAGGACCCCTTCCTGAACATTTTCTGAGACAAGCCACCACTGGGTGGCATCCCACATCAGCCGAGTCATCGTGACCGGCTGGTCTAGGTGACCGAGGTGTTGAGACCACTGCCAGGCTAGCCTCTACTGTAGGGGGCATATCTTCCAGTGGGCCCACTGGACCATGCTGATGCAAGCCGCCATGTACCCCAGCAGGCACAGGAAATCCCAGGCAGGGTGCAACTGTCCAAACTGAAAGGATCGGGCAAAGAAGGAAATATCCTCCACCCTGCCTGCCAGGAGCCATGCCTTGGCCCAAAGGGAGTCAAGCTCCACCCCCAATGAAACTAATGACCCGAGATGCACAGAGTTCCGGACTTGGCCTCGCTGACCAGGAGGCCCAAGGCTGAGCAGGTCTGAGGGCCAGGCCCCAGGACCGCTCCTCCTCCATTCTAGAGGAATTCACCAGCCGCCAGCTGTCCAGACAGGGGTACACCCAGACACCCCAGCACCGCAGAAAACACTGTCACCACTGCAAAGCACTTGGTGAAGACCCTGGAGGTCAAGGAAAGGCCAAATGGTATAGCTGGAACTCTTACAAGATACCGTTCTGTGCGGAACCGCAGGAACCACCGGTGGGATGGACGGATGGGTATGTGAAAGAAAGCGTCCTTAAGGTCCAGGGAACAGAACATGTCCTGTTCTAGGGAGAGGATGGTCCGATTCAGACTGACCATCTGGAATTTGTGCGGCCATAGATATTTGCTGAAGTTGTGCAGATCCAGTGTAGGGCACAAACCCGGCCCCCCTTTTCCATTTTGGTACCTGAAAGTGATCTGGAGACAAAACCTGGACTAGATGTGGTGTCCTGGACATGAAACACCGCCTCCTTCTGGAGGAGCTGGGTGATGTCCTCCCGAAGGGCAGACAACATGTCCACCGACACCACGTCCTCCCGTGGAGCGTGGGCGCGGCTACGGGGTACAACCTCGAACTCCAGAGGAAGTCCTCAACTTACCACCTTGAGAGCCCACCTGTTCAAAGTTAATGTCACTAAGGTGGAAACAAAGTGGCTTAGCTGGCCCCCCCACAGGAGGTCCCATGGCGAACAGGATGGGCAGAAGAATGACACCACCGGACCCGTGACTAGACAGGCTTGGAAGCAGCGACGGGTCTAGCTGAGGGAGCAGCTGACCCTCGCCCTCCACTCTTAACAGTGGAGAAGGCTGGCTTCGGCGTGGGGCGCCAGGTCTGCTGTTGCCCCACGTGGGGTTGTGGTAACCTGGCAGAAGGCGCAGAGAATGGCCAAAACTGAATGGGCTGCTTCTGCCATTTCTGGCTCTCAATGTCCTTCTGAGAGGACGTAATGGAGTCCAGGGTGGCGACAGACTTCTCTACAAACAAGTGAGATGGCAATCAATGCTGGGTCCAAACAAGCCAGTGCCCAGAAAGTGGACCAAGTCGCCAATCTCCAGGGCCATTTGGAGCTGCTATTTAGCAACAGCATGTCCCTGGTCGCCGACCAACTTGACCGGCAGCTGCAGGTCAGCCAGGAGATGGGGATAACCTGGTCCAGCATACCCAATAGGGTACAGGCAAAGTTGGCCACCATAACAGTCAAACTGGCTTGCCAAAGGCCTAGGGACAAGGCCGCACAGACCTTTCTGGCAACATGGTCTAATTTCTTAGACTCCTTGTTAGAGGGATTTACTGATGTCTCCCAACATTACCTGTGCACCAAAACAGTGTCGGCAACCAAACCTTCAGCTGAAGGGTGGTCGGTGAATCCCGACAGAGACCCTGTTGGCACTGCATACTTGTGGACCATACGGTGGTCTGTGTGGTCTGACAGCATCCGGCAGAAGGCAGGTCGCTGCCACAGCTCCAGAGTGGGGCCAACGATGGCCTCCACTACAGGAAGGCTACCCCCGGGGAGTCATCTCTGTTGAGGATCTCCATTAGGAGGTACTCAGCCCACTTCTGGACAGGTTTCAGTGGGATCCCATTGAGTCGGAAATCAAAAGACGGAGGAGGGCCCCAAAAGAGGTAGACCCTTGTTCCGTGGTGAGATCATCCCCAGACTCGTGGTCAAACCCCAGGATCCTACAGGAGTGCATAGGGGAGTCCTCAGAATCAGAGGACTCCTCAAACACCAGCTGTACACCTGTGTCCCCTCTGACAATGAGAGGTTCATCAGCATGCATGATTTTCACAGAGAGCCGCTGGGAAAGCCCTGCCGCTGTGCGCGCAGTCTTCGGAGGCGCCCCTTCCCTAGGCTGCAGAGGTTCCACCCAAATAGGTGAGGAGGCAAGTGTCAGCCTGACCGGTGGAACTGGGTCAGGCCACGACTCCAGCAGCCATGGGACTGCCAGAATGGGCTGGGGCATATGGCCTGTGCTGAGAAGCCACTGCTGCCAAAGGAACTCTTCATACAGACGCTGCATTTCATGTTGGAGCCAATCCTCTCCAGAGGATGAAAACAATGAGGAGCATCAACAGCATTTTTTCTCAGAGGGTCGAGAATGGAACGGACAGGAGTGTCAGGAGTCCCTTGACCGCAATCAAGAACTGCGAGACTTCGATCTAGACCTTGACTGACGCGCCGGCCATCGGGGAGGAGAAGTAGGAGAAGGCGAAGGACGCCTGGGAACCCCCAAAAGGCTGGGCTCCCCAGGGGAGAAACTGGCTTGGCATGCTGATCTAATCCTCCCTGGGAGGGGGTCAGAAGGACCAGAGTCCTAGAGAGGGGGGAGTCCTCCTTGTCTGGTGACAACAGGTCGACTAGGTCAAGATAAATCTCGACCTGTTTGATCTATGTCTTTGCCGGCAAGCTCAAGGAGGACTCCATGGGGCTAGCAGCCAGGACCAGAGTAGAAGTGCTGTCCGACGCCGATGGCAGTCAAGCCAGCATAAGTGTGGCACCGAGAGGGGCGGGGCCCTCTTCCAATTCCAGAACCTGTGGCAGAACTTTTTAGACTTGTCCCAAGAGGATTTGGATCACCGGGAAAGGCCATCCCTGAGAGTGGTCAGGGACTGGAATAGTCCCAAAACTACCCTGTAAAAGAGGCATCTATGCCCACCGGGGCCAAGGCAGATAAAGTTGCGGAAGCGGGCTGGGCCGCAGCCTCTTCAAAGGCGGCAAGCTGTTCTGCCGAACTGGCCACCACAGAATCTACCTTACTGGTGTCCTTCAACTTCACTGGAGGATCCAGCTGATCTGGGCAACCCCAAATGAGACCAGCATAATGGTCCTCCAGGGTAGAGGCCTGAAGAGTAGTGCACAAGCTGCAGGCTTGCGGGTTGTGCTGGATGCCCAAACAGTACATGCACGTGGAGTGTGGATCAGTCAGAGACTTCTTCTGAGCGCAGGTGGAGCAGTGCTTGAAGCTGGGACCGGTTTTAGTATCAAATTATTCCACAGTAGAACGAAAAAGTATCTGACAAGCTCAAAGACGGAGTTGTTAAAAGTTACGGCCTACACCAAGCACTGAACTGTGATGGAGGGAACCCAATGCTTCCAGCGGAAAGGAAGATCTGACGTCATGGGGAGGTGCGGAGGAGCATAGCACCTGGGTGGCTGGGGAGCATAGCACCTGGGTGGCTGGGGAGGAGCCAGCTTGAAGACCTTCTGGCCCAGAATTAAAGGGGAAAGGATTCTGCCATAAGCATGGATAGTACACCATATCCACATCCCTAGAAATAATACGGAAAAAACAGGTTGACAATGTTCCTTTAAAATCTTAAGGCAAGGCATTCAAAAAGAAGCTCCAGTGTTGTATGGAGCATGCCCCAACGCTCTCCCTATACCACCATTAAGTCAACTAAGGCCAGGGGTGGAAACATTCAAGTGGAAAGTATGGCTTCCTCGGTTGTGGAGTGTGTGTGTGTGTGTGTGTGTGTGTGTGTGTATGTGTACTGTCAAGAGTTGGATAGGTGACCTTTAAAAATCCTGACTGGCAGATAGCCCTTTTTACCTTTCATAAACACAAGGGTCACATACTTCGGGCTCAAAACTATTTTGTTGATGGATGTAGCTCTGATGCATAATTTAGAATATCCAAATTTCCCCAGCTGACCCCAACATCATCTGTGGGAAATTCTGGGACACAGCTCATCGGCTGCCAGCATGATATTTTGGGCATACCAAGATAAAACCAAAATTTCCCAACACACTGCAAATTGGGGCAGGCCCCAAATTACCAATACACTGCAAATTGGAGTCGATACTCCTCATTGTCTTCAGCACTTTCACTGCATGTCAAACTACGCAGTACAAAAATCAATTACACCAGTAAAATAGTCTGAATTACAGGTTAAACATTATCCTCCACTTAACTACTAAAAGGATGGTTTAGTGCAATGATGCATTTTACTGTGCTATATTTTAAAATGTGCTTTGTATTACTACGTCTGACAGGAAGAAAATTCACTTCAAGGTTTTCACAGGTCTTTTGGGCTGTTATGAACCAGCAAGCAGTTATAACCATTTGACTGGCATAAACAGTTATCACAAATGGCATGCCTGTCTGCTACATGTCTTACAAATCCAGAAGATGGTAATACCTGCCCAGATGTGCTTTTATGGTTTTGCTTTTCCCCTGAGCTGTCTACTTCACGTGCGATACTGTGATGCTTATTCCTCTCTGGGTTGGCCATCTGTGCAATTCACCGTCCCTTGCACTTTGTCCTACTGATCTTTGGGTTTTGGTCCACTTTCCAGCTATCCTCTCTCCTCACATGTTCCCAACCCAAATTATGTCCTCATACATTCTAACCCTCGCTCCTGCCTTACTTCTGGACACTGCTTGTTAGTTGGACAAGCAGCTTTTTCTTGGGAAACTCCATGCCCTCTGGAACTGCCTCCTCTCCTTCAATCCTTTACCTCACACTGCTCCATCATGACAGTCCAGGATCCACTTCATATTATCCATGTCTGCTCCCCTCCCTTTAAATAGTCTTTCTGCCCCCAATGGCTTGCCGAGCCCCACCCTAACCATGCCTTCTTGCTTGTCCCTCCATTTCTCTTTTATACTACCCTGCCATCTGGCCCGACTTTGTAATTTTACTAGCAATATTATTTATCACATACTGCTGTTTTGAACATCTGTTTGGTGACTTGCTGCATACTGATTGTATTTGCAGTCAACTGCCGTAATTATCTTCCACGTACTCCTCCCAGGATGCACCTGGCAATGATCTGTTTATAGCTCACTGTGCCTTTCTTTTAATTTAACAGCCTAATGCAATACTGGAGTGAGAACATGAAACAAGCATCCAACTAGCATTTCCAAACCCTAGCAGTACAGCAAGGTCCTCTGTGCATTATGCAGTATGTGTTTTAAGAAGTAAAATTACTGCAAGATAAGGACCTGCTGTCAAACCTCTAATGCAAAAGAAATGTAAAAAAAAATAAATAAAATGTACCAGTTTGTGCCCCGATATCGTCTTTTCAAACTTGCCGTCATAGGCTCCCCAAATTTTTATCAGTTTATCAGCAGCTGGAATGAAACAATGTAATTAGACATTGCTGAACAGAAGATCATCTAAAATAACGCCTGTGTTTATAAAGACACTGAGCTCATGGAAGAAATCTAACATGGACTCAAGAACATTATAGTCTACAAGAAACAGCAAACAGTAACTACTCACTTTTTAAATGTCAAGAATTATTCTTTATATGGACTGCTGTGAGTGTATGAACAGCCTTCCAAATGAATAAACAGTTAACAGCATCTACAGCTTTAAGAAAGGATTAGATAACTTGATAGAAAAATACATTTAAAGACTACTTCATTAGATAGACCAGTGCAGACAGAAATGTCTTCCATCTCTGATACACGGATGATTACCATAAATATGAATTCCACAACAGATGTATCCAAAATGTTGCTTCTAATTAGATCAAACTAGTTAATATGACTATTGTACAAAGTCAGAAGTTACATCATGACTTCTATGATAATACAAGCAAGGATTATTCAGGCACTAGCATGCAAGCTCATGTTTTATGACTAGTAGGGTAGTCTTGAAAGGATTCAAATGGTGGTCCTAAGCCTAGGGTAATGATACAGTTTAGTTAGAAAATTACAACTAGGAGACACTTGCCCAACACTTTCCATTTTTACAGGACTCAAAAGAAACCTGTGTGTGCAAAGCTTGAAGTGCTGGTTCTTTTCTACATCTGCCTTCTATGTTTCTTTCTTTGCCCCCTCCTCAATCCTTTCATTCTATCCATTCAGTTTTTGACCTCAAGACACTAGCAGTAATAAAACCGTCCCAGGACTTAAGCAAGCATGCCGTTCAATGCCACTACTAGTGCTAGAAATTCCCACTCTGCAGCATCTTGTAACAGTATTTGCCAGTACAGAACTTTGTCCCTTTCGATTTTCTATAGGAACAACATCTACATAGTGCAGGCAGTACATTTTAGTGCGATTCTGTTCATACTTAAAATTGCTAAGACCATGTAACCTATGAGTTGGAGACATTGGTTCTGGAACAAGACCTGCAATTTATGGGATTTCCAAACACATTCTAGCCAAAACCTGGAAGAGACAATACTCTTAAAAAGAAATGTTACAGCACTTACCGTAACTGAAGATCTTCCCGAATATTTCAGTCAGGGCATCAGCACCAGCCACTGGTGTGGGCACATGTGACACACCATGTGGCACCACCAGCCTACCAACAGCCACTGCATGGCATATTCCCTAGCCTACCTCAGTTCTCTCAGCAAGGAGAGTGAGAAAAATCTGGTTACAAGCTGTTGCTTGTAGAACAGAATAACTAGGAGAAGGATATATTAAGAGAAAATACAATACTGAAGATAACCAGACTATCAGTATAAGATAAGAACAGGATATAGTGGTGTACAACCTTTGGTGGGGGTTGATGGCAGTCCAAAAATATAATCTTAGCCAGAGCCACTGTTACACTCACTTTCCCTATAGCAAAAGAGAAGTCTTGCGGACAACCAAGGGAGGGCAACATGGGCAACAACTCCAAGAGTGGTGTCATTCTAAGCTCTCTGCTAGATACAAACATTAGATTTGACATAAAATCTCTGGAAGTGTTCCAGAATAGTCCTGTCACCCTAGAAGCACCGTCAACTGGTATCAGTATAACAATTTGAGATGTATAATGGAATGACAGAGCCATTAACACATTCTCAGTACTAAGAAAAAGGCAGAGAGGCCTCCTTGAGAATATCAGTGACATCCACAAGAGCGCACTGCCTACCTAACAAGGTTAGGACAGCTGTGGGAGAGTAAAGAAATAAGAGCCATTCTTCTCCCATTCAAGAGGAACAACAACATTTTAGAGGCTAATTCAAAAAAAGAAGTGACCAACAGATTGACAACATATAACTTACTGATCTGTTACTAGCAACACCTATGGTACTAAGTATTTGGGACTTTCAAGTTGTCTCCCTTTGCAATCATGAACAGAGATTTAACCGAACAGAGACATTTGCGCACAAAGCGCCCTGACACAACCTGATCAGTTGAGACAAGAAATGGGAAAATTTTTGATCTGCCTACACAGACAGAGTTCCTATCCAGCAGAATTAAGTTAAGCAATCAGGGCACCACTACGGTGCAGGGTTGCGTATAGCAACTAATAGGGATGCAGCAGAGATAAGAGGCTGCATCTTAGGCAGAGGGGAGAAAACAAATATGTAAAATGATACTAAGGAAAAATAGCTGCCAGCATGACTTTATATCTGCTTAGTGTGCTGCCAATGTAGCTTTGGCTCGACAGAGAGAGGGATGGTGGGCAGGAGAGTGGTCATCTATGGAAAATATATTGTGGACTATCTTCAGCTGTGGTAAGTACTCCATCTTCCTAGAATCAAGCTTTTCCAGAGAGTTCCCTCTTGGGTAACTGCACCAAGCCTTCAGAGTTGGGCCAAAACCTGAGGGAGGGGCTTTTCCTGGTCTGAACGGATCTCAGACTGCTCTGTGTCAAGCAGTGGTTCCTGAAGCGCAGGAGTGGGAGAGTTCCCCGATAGCTGCAGGGAGAAAAAGCAAGCACCATGGCACTGTGAATTAAGCACCTTACACAAGGCCAAAGTTGCTAGTCAGGACTGGCAAAGCATGGCGATCTGTCCGATACAGGCAGCAAATCAAAGACCTTGGAGGCCACATCACTGGCTCAGTATGATGTCTTCCACTGGTGCTAAGCTGCCTCCAGGCCACTTATGGGAATGTCCATGGCTTGCCTAGAGGACTCACTAGGAGGCGTTGCAGAAGACAGCAAATTGTGCATCTGCAGTCACAGAATATGAAATACTGCATAGGAGGGGTTAAGTTGGACACTAACACCAAGAAAAGGGGCCAGGAAGTCATAAATGACTCCCTATAATAATCTAGCCATTGTAACAAGCAAGGCAACTGGGACATTGAGGTCTATAGGGAGGGAGTCTGACAGTAGGAGGAAGAAGGTGATACTTCCTCTCTATAGATTACTGGTGAGGGTGCATCAGGAATACTGCGCCCAGTTCTGGAGCACCTAGTTAAGAAAAAATGGAAAGGCCAGCAACAGTGTAGGGTAACTAAAATGATTCAGGGCAAGCAAGGCAGATCCTGCAACTATCGGCTTAAGGCCTTGAATATGAACAGAGAGGAGCGATGTGATTGAGACAATCATGTTTCTGAAAGGAATGAAGTAGGTAGACTGGGAGAAATTATTCAGCAGGATTGACGAATCAAGAACACAGGGACATGAGTGGAAGCTTGGGAGGGATTAAGGAGGCATACAAGAAAGGAAAATTCCTTCATACTTACCATAAGTTCCTTTTTTGTTACCTTCAACATTGTCAATAAGGACTTAATACATATGGGCGATGAAAACCCTACTGGGGTAGTGGCAAAGCTGTCAATCACCATAGAACCCTGGGCACATGAACATTCCAAGAGCAAAGTTTCTCCAGTCATCTCCGTCTACACAGTAGCTATATACTGCCATGTACCCAATAATCTGCAAAATGCTCAGGTCAACGAACTCTCTCCTTAACCTAACACCACCAATGTACATGTTAAAGTATCAGACATTGAAGGGTGATGCCTCATCTTATTCTGGAGAGCTGGCTGGCAGAGTCCCGCCGATCAAATCCGTTGTCCTTCCCCTTAAGGTATCCAACCACACGTCTCTTAACAAGGCTGACATTCTGCAGATAACACTTGTAACATAAAGATGTATACACAGTAATAACAGTAAGCATAACTGCAAAAAACAAGTTAAGCACTAACCTATAACAAGAAAAAAACAAAACCCAATGTTCAGAAATCTCCACCTGTTTATCTACGTGCCTTTAATCCAATAAACTGCAAATGTTTTGCTGTTTGCAGAGAAGGCTGAATAAGCCACTCAAATTACCATCCTTGGTGAAATGCAAAATCCTGAGATACTGTATATCGGACAATATTCTCCAACAGTAGCCATGGGCTCCCGGGAGAGGCTCCACTGACAACAGTGGAGCTAACAGAAAAGGAAATTACAGTTAAGTATGAAAGAATTTGTCCTTTCTGTATTGCTCCACGTTGCCAATAGGGAGTTAATACATACAGGTTCTAGGAAGCAGTACCCATTACCCAATTGGATGGGGGATAATACTGTCACATATATAACCCATACGGGTGAAAATTATTGATTTGCTAACCATCACCTGCAAAACCTTGCTACCGAAGGCTGCATCAGCGGAACTTTAACATCCAATCTGTAGTACTCGGTGAAAGTATGGAGGACCACGATGCTGCTTTATATAATCACAGCATGGATACTCCCCCTTCCTCCACCCAGGAAGTAGCCAGAGTCCTGATGTAGTGAGCTTTGATGCGGGATGGAGCTTTAAGCCCTCACGCACCTAGCCAAAATTGCCCTGGAAGCTTTCTGACACTTTTTTGTTGCTCCAAAAAGAACAGACTTTCAGATTTCCGGATCTCTTTTGTCCTTTAAGGTATACCCTGACTACAAACAAATCCAAACATGTGTGTGCTGCAATCAGCGTTTAAGCAGGTGGTGCAAATATGTTAAGGGCAGCCAGACCACCAATAATGAACAGTTTAAACAGTGTGTAAATTCACTCTTGCACCTTATAGCAAACATTGCAGGTCCAGTCCAAATCCAAAGTAAGCAATTTGATTGTGGAAATACAACCCAGTCCAAGCAAAGGTCCACAGATGGAACTCTTTAGCTTCCCCCAGCGCTTCACAAAAGTGCTTAACATGTGACCATTCATTAAATGAATCCAAGCTATCCCCAATCAAGGCACTAGGTGGAGCATATACTTTCATGAATAATAAAGAATAATAAAATACTTTTCTTCGTTATTCATGAAAGTATATGCACTGTTTAAAATGACTCATGTATTTAAAAAATTACCGAAATGTATATGAGCGTTTATAGAGCAGCTCCATCTAGTGTCTTGATCGGGGATAGCTTGGATTCATTGTTTTATTTTAGTGCACCTTTTCTATGTCACTTTAATGAATGGTCACACGTTGGGCACTTTTTTTTTTTTTTTATCGACTGCACTATAAGAGGTTGTAAAGTCTCCTGTAGCTCCGCCCCCTGAGGAAGACTTGTAGCGAGTCGAAGCGCCCGGGAAGCTAAGGAGTTCCATCTCTGGACCTTTGGTCCTGCCTGTGTTGTATTGGGTCTAGTACGAATACCTGACTCTAAATCTCCCGACTTGTAAATTCCAGTCTCTGATTTACTGACTTAAATTAGCCTGTATGGTTATTTCGCCCGTAATTTTATTCTACCGACAACTAGTGTCCTCATATGTACTGTGTGTGGAGCTAAAAAGTATACACCTACAACAATGTAATTTCGCCCGTAATTGAATTCAGCCGACGATTTAACAACTTCATCAACTGTCAATTAGCAACTCACTACATAATAAAATTGGTAACTGAATGCAGACGTTTCCTGTGGTCTGTTCACATAGCAATGCCTGATTCGGTTCCTCAAGTGTGAGCAGTTGTGCCTTCACAACGGGGAATATGAAACTAAGTGTTGACGGCTTCTTATATGTGCAAGAACAACATCATGCTGATTTGTATTACTGGTGTTGTCAGCACAGGAAGGAGGGATGTAGAGGAAGAGCTTCTATAGTGCTCATCGGCGGTCAACACCACTTAAGATCTACCGCCAAACATAACCATGCCCAGATGCAACAATACTTTAATATAATTTATTGATTTTAAATGGACTACAGCATTTTCATACAGAAATGACAGGATACACGCTCCAACATGAAGGTATGTTGCTCTTTCTGTTATTTCATGACTAGCTATTTTGTTTGTTTCCTCCTAGCCCCAAATACTGTCCCGAAAACAGCTATTTTGGTTGTTTCAGTTCTCAGCTTTTCAGCAATTTGTTCGTTAAGGGATTTACGTGCTATTTTGTTTGTTTCCTCCTAGACCCAACGCATTCCCCCCAAACACAAAAATACCTTCGCCAAAACACAAAACCTGTCTTTTTTTTTTTTTTTTACAGTCCATTTCTGATACTGCTGGCTCACTGTTAAACTGCTGTGTCCCAATGGTGTCCACTCATGCACGGCTTCCCATTTGAAATGCTGGCAGAGAGATTTTGTTTGTTTCAGATCTCAGCTTGTTCATGACGGGATATGTACTTACGGGAAAACTGTCGGCATCAAGTACAACACGGGCAACTGGAGTCGGGCTAAGTACTGTCGGGCGGACAACTGTCAAGAATTCATACTGATCCCGTTGCATTTCCACAATAAAATTGCTTACTTTGGATTTGGACTGGACCTGCAATTTTTGCTATAAGGTACAAGAGTGCATTTACACACTGAACTGTATATCCCGACTACCCTGCTACGCAAATCCAACTTGTGCAACCCACGCTCCCTTGGATTTGCCGGCTCAGGACAGAAGGATAGCAGACAGATTTCCCGATTTACATGAAAGGCTGGAGGTATGTTAGGAAAATGACAGAACCATCCTCGATATCACCATTTCCTTAAGACTAATGTAAGGTTCTTTGTGGGACAGCACCTGAAATTCACCAATGCTATTTTTTTTTTTTTTTTCCTTTTCATGTAACATTGTTTTCTGGGCTTCTGCCTTACGGATTAGATTGTGTATATATTGTTAAGTTGCCATCTCCTCTAATTTCCTATTGTGTGTATGAATGTCTGTTCACCTTTCACATCTGACGTGGAGCGTTTATAAATGAACAGGTTTCTGCTCAAAGGTTGTAATCCAAGAATTAAATGAAAAATAAATCCTTCTGGCAGAGCAGGCTGCAATTAGGAAAACACCTTGTATGAAAGGATATCCAATGACACTGTGAAAGAGACTCAAAAGGTGCTAACTGCGCTTAGAAAACAGATACCCTCCTCAATGGTCCCAAGGAAGTCTCCCAGGGCTGCTCCTAGCGGATATCTGACCTCTCAGGGTGCTCAACGGAAGTTCTTTGTCTACCCCCCACCTGCAAAAAAATCCAAAATCTATGGAAAGAACAATTACATAAGAACTTATCAGAACAGCAGATCTTCGAGGGAATCTCCGTCATCAGGTCACACCTACGGAACTTAGCCATCAGGCACTAAGATCTCACGGAAGCCTTTTCCGCAGAAGTCTAGTAGGGGCTTCCCACGTCACAGCCTTATATAAGTGTGGGGGGCCCCGCTCACTCAGTTCTTTCCCTAGCCGGAAGCCACAGGAGACAGGAGTCCCATCAGGGAACCGAGGAGAGAGAGAGAGAGGGAGACAGAGAAGGTGCCCAGCTAGCAAAAAGGCTGGAGCAACAGGACAGCCGAGCTGGGGGGAGAGGGAGAGAGAGAGAGAGAAAGAAAGGGGATGGAAGGAAGGATGGAGGGCATGACCTAATGACAGAGATTCCCATAAAGATCTACTGTTACATTAACTTTTTACGCAACTGTTCCATCTTCTTCGGGGAGGTCTCCGTCATCAGGTCACACCTATGGAACGAGTCCCAAGTAGTGCAAAGCGCAAAACAGTCTGGGTCACAGGAGGCCAGAGGCCTAAGAAAGAAGGCCCTGAAGCACAACTAAGCCAAAGCCCACCCTTCTTCTGGAGGAAATGTCCAGACTGTAGTGCTTGGTGAATATGTGCACAGTACTCCAAGTGGCAGCAGCACAAATTTCAGCAGATGACACGTTCCTGAAACAGGCAACAGAAGTGGCCATGCCTCTGGCTGAATGGTCATGAACCACAACAGGAAGTTCCTTAACATACCTCATATAACAAAAAGTAATATAGTTGGCCAACCTTTTGGACAAGCACTGTTTAGATACTGGAATGTCCTCTTTGCAAGGGTCAAAAGAAACAAACAACCAAGAGGGCCTTCTGCGGTCCTTAGTACAGTGGGTAAAGTATTTCTTGCACATCCAAAGTATGGAGCAATGCTTCCCCTGGATTGTCAAGCTCTGGAAAATAAACAGGCAGGTGGATAGACTGGTTTAGAATAAACTCAGACACAACCGTAGGAAGCAACTTAGAATTAGTGCGCAAAGAGATCCCATCTTTGTGGAAATCAAATAGGGCTGCTCACATGAGAGCCAGTAGCTCTGAAATTCGAGTAGAAGTAATGGCAACTAAAAACAATTCTTTCCAAGACAGAAAGCATAGCTCACAAGACGAGACTGGCTCAAAAAGAAGCAGGGTCAGCTTCTTGAGAACAAAATTTAGGTCCCAAGCCAGAACCAGATTATGGTCAAGAGTCTCAGTGGAGAATGCCTCACAGAAAAAGTACAGGTTACATCCAATTGGACCATAGTACGGCCATCAATGGCCATATGAAAGGCTGACATAGCTGACAGGTGCACCTAAAAGAGAAGAGTATTGGAGGCCTGCATTAGAAAAAGTCAGGAGATACTCCAGAACCTGGTTCACTGGACAAGTGAAAAGGTCCATGCAATGGAAAGCGGCCCAGATAGCAAATGTTTCCACTTCATTGGATGTGAATGGACCAGGGTGCCCTGAGCCTGTGTCAACAGGTCCCTGCAAAGAGGTAGGGGAACTGAAGGTTCCACAGCCAATTGTTGCAGTAATGGAAACCATATCTGACTAGGACAGAAAGGAGCCACCAGAATCAGGGATGCACTCTCCATCTGTAGCTTGATGAGCACCTTCTGAATCAGAGAAGAGGGTGGGAAGGCATAAAGAAACCTCCCTTTTCAGGAGAGGGACAATGCGTCTCGCCAGAAAACTCCAGGCCCTGGATCTAGTGAGCAGAAATGCGGCAGTTTTGCCTTGACTGGGGATGCAAAAAGGTCAAACTCTGGACAACCCCACCTGTCGAATAGGTCTACCATTGGGGTCAGCAGTTCCCACTCGTGCATTCTGGACTGCGACCGGCTGAGGCTGTCCACCAAGGTGTTTTGGATGCCTGGCACATGGATGGCCAATAATTCTAGACAGTAATCTACAGCCCAGTACCAGACCCTCATTGCCTCCTGGCACAGGACGTATGAATGGGTCCCCCCCCTTGCTTGCTGATGTAATAGACCACATTGAGGTTGTCTAAGTGCACCAACATGGGGTCTGGAGAGAGATGGTTCTGGAAGGTCTGGAAGGCATACAGAACTGCCCACATTTCTAGAACGTTTATGTGGTGGCAGGTCTCCCACTGAGACCAGATCTCCTGGGTATGATAAGGACCTAGGTGTGCTCCCAACCCAGATCCGAAGCATCCGTGGTGAGGATTTGGTGAGGGGAGAGGATAAGAAAGGGGGCCCCTTTTAAGAAACTGTTCAAGTCCCATCCACCACTGAAGCACCTTGCATACTGAGGAGGAGACAAGGACCAGCTGATCCAAATCGTCTGAACATTAATCTCAGTAGATCCTGAGGGTCCACTGCAGGATCCTCATGTGCAACTTGGCCAAAGGGACCATCTCGATGGCCATGGCCATTAAGCCTAGAAGCCTCAAGAACTCCCCGGCTGGGACATATCAGCACTGCGCCACTGCCTGGGCCTGAGCTATGAGGCAGTCTGCCCTGTCTTGTGGTAGGAAGGCCTTGCCCTAAGTAGAGTCCAGAACCACTCCTATGTACTGCAACAGCTGGGACAGGGTCAGCACAGACTTGGGCAAACTGACAGTGATACCCAGGACTGGAACAACTGCAGAGTGCGTTCTAGAGTCAACAGTAGTTCCCTGGACTGGGCCTTCAGTAACCAGTCATCCAAGTATGGAACACATACAGGCCTTCACATTGGTGAGCTGCTGCTGCTAAAGCTGCTAAGCACTTGGTAAATACCTGTGGCGCAGAGGATAAGCCACAGGGCAACACCCTGAACTGGCAGTGCTTTCCCTGGAAGAGGAACTGTAGGTACCGCCTATAAGGGGGCAAACCATGATATGCAGACAAGCATCCTACATGTCGAGGGAGCATAACTAGTTACCCTGCTGGAGCAGCGGAAGGAGGCTGTATAAAGTTACCATCCGGAACTTTCTGTACTGGATGATAAGACTCAGTTCCTTGAGGTCTAGAAGGGGCCTTAAGTCCCTAGTTCTCTTGGGAACCAGGAAAAACTAGGAGTAGAACTTTGTTCCTTTGTCGCCTAGGCACTGGATCTATGGCTCTTTTGTGAAGCAAGGTGAACACCTCCTCAAGAAGCACTGCTGTATGGGCCAGAGGATAAGAGGTGGGAACCGGTGGAACATCTAGAGGTGGTTCTAGAGCATGGCCCTGTCGGATTATCTGCAGGATCCAAGCATCTGTGATACTGGTTCTCCCGTGGGACAGATAGGAGAACCGACCACCACCTCCTTGCTTGGAGCAAGAGGATGTCTAGCAGGGAGTCAGGCTAAGGCGGAACCAGCAGTTGGGGCCGCTCCTCCTCCCCTGGAGTGCTTAGCTAAGGGACCAGTAGTGGAGGAGGTGGCAGGCAAGGCACAGCAGGCCCTGTGGTAAGGAGGGCTGGGGGATACTGGGATGCATAAGGAGAGGCATCACCAGTACAAAACAGGAAGTTGTTGTCCCTCCGTACAGACAGTTGGTAAGACCACATCTGGAGTACTGTGTACAGTTCTGCAGACCCCATCTCCACAAAGGCAGACAGGGTGGAGGCTGTCCAGAAGAGGGCAACCAAAATGCTGCAGGGGTCTGCACCAGACTGGATGGGCCTTGCAGTCCTTATCTGCCGTCAACTTCTATGTTTCTATGTTAGAAGACATATGAAGAAAGACGAAAGGAGCTTAAGATGTATAGCCTCGAGGAAAGGAGGGAGAGGGAGGGACATGATAGAAACTTTCAAATACCTCAAGGGAATCAACTAAGTCCAAGAGGGTAGCAACTTTCAGAAAAAGATGCGCAAGAACAAGGGGGCACAATTTGAAGAAAGAGGGGGGACAGCTCAGAGGTAATGTGAGGAAGTATTTCTTCACAGAGAGGGTTGTAGATGCACTGAATGGCCTTCCTGAGGTCGTTGTAGAGTCAAAAACAGTGGGGGAATTCAAGAATGCATGGGACAGACATAAGGCAATTCTAGTGGGGGGTAGGAGGAAGTGAGTTTTTGTTTGTTTTTTTTTTTTTTAACACACACATCTCTATTTCTCACCTTGCAGCCACAGTCCTGCCAATTTCCAGCCACTGGTCCTCCTTCACCACTGACCCCAAAGCTGACATGCCCAGCTGGCATATGCAGCTGTACCGTTGAAAGGTTCCCCCATGCCAGGCCAGGATCCAATACCGGCACACGCCTTGTTCCAGGCATCGTTGGCCGGTGAAGCTGCAGCCATCAAGCTGGCACAGACTATGCTGCCATTTTTCTTGATTTTCCCGATGGGAGCATGGACGTACAATAACTTCCATGCACAACATGCAGACATCTCCATGCTTCCCCCCCCAAGGCACCCGCGCGTATGTAGTACCTCCGGGTGTCCCCAGGGACCACCAGTGCGTGGTGTGCATCCACCCCTGTCCCCAGGACTAGGAGAGCTGTCGGACGCTCAATCCTAGTCCTCCCCTGCTGACCCCGACGACCGGGGCTCGTTCCCGAACCCAGGTCGCCAGCGTGGAGCAAGGTGTGGCATCCAGCGCCTCAACCCTCAGTGCCACCAGGCCAGCTGAGTAGGCTGTTGGTTGACTAGGATCTGCAGCTTACCCGTTAAGTAGCGAAATGGGCAGACTAGGTGGGCCAAGCGGTCCTTATCTGCCATCAGATTCTGTGTTTCTAAGTTTCTGCGCTTGCCCTGGAGCTTGAGTCCAGAGCAAGAGTTATGAGAGACCTTACAAAAGGAGGGCCTCGGTCTGCTCCTGGGCTAGGTATGATAAAGGAAGGGGACAGAACCGATGGTCAATAATATCCTGCACATCAGGACCAAAAAGTTTGTGACCCACAGAAAGGGCATTCAACACCTTCTGCTGGACATCGGCTGCAAAGCCAGAGACTCTAAGCCAGGAGTGCCTTCTAAGGCAAATACCCATGGCAGCTGCCCTGGCTATAGTATTCAGCTATATCACAGGTGGCTCCGAGGAGATGCTTACTAACATCTTCGGAGGTCTACAAAATTTTGAGAAGCTCTTGTCTCTGGGAACCCTCAGGAAGGGCCTGAGCACCAGCCTTGTCCTGCTTCCAGAGGGTATTCTGACACTTAATCATACGAGTCAAGTAGTTGGCAATTCTAAGGTCCCCAACTGGCTGAGGTAATAGTCCACTTGCCCCAGCGTTCAATCCTCAGATTTCTGGTCAAGGGGGAGGGAACTAAGGAGCTTGGGTGTCCTAGACCTGTCATGAGCAGCCATGATTGCCAGAGTTAGTTTCCTGCTGGGCTACATAGAAAGGCAGCCCTAATGGTGCCTGGTAAAGCTCATCAGCCTTTCTGAGCATGGCAGATACCACGTTGGGCCTATGCCAGGCAGCATTATGCAGTGCCGGGGGGCGAGGGGGATTCTGGGATCTCCAAGAAATTCACCAGGTTCCTCCTTGTGACATCCTCTTCCTCAGTCTGGAACACCATTGTGGAGGAGTGCTGTTTAATAATGTTAAAGAAGGAGGGGTCCCGGGGAAACGGGGACTTTGGGTGTGTTTGACAGAGTCCTCACTCCTGGAGGAGACAGCAGAACTGTCAGAGGAGTCAACCTCAACATCTTCCTCTTCATCAGGGAGGATAAGATCAGGGTGATAGTCCTCCTCTACGTCACCCTGTTCTGCAGCACAGACTGACAGCCGGAATAACGACGGCTCTCCAGAGGGCACAGGGCGGAAAGGTTAAACTGGTGTCGACACTGGAGCAGCGCCAAACGGCGAGGGTGACAAAGGCCCAGGCCACGGGACAAACTGTTGTACGAGAACTGAGGTTACAGTAGTAAAAAACACACCAAGGTCAACGGCAGGGTAAGGAAGCATCGTCAACACAGGTATCGATAGAGAAGGCGACGAGCCCAGCTCCGAGAAACCACCACTAACTGTAGTAGAGGCAGTGGGGCCCAGCGCCAGTGGACCTCACGACTCCAGAGGTGTCAACGGCAGGGCTGGGGCAGACTACCCGGAGGCCAACAGCCTCTCCACAGCCCTGAGGAGGCTGGGAGAACTCTCTTCCATGGGGGGTCTGAGAGGAGCAAAGGCTTACGCGGAGAGAGGCGCCAAAGAATTCGATGGTGCGATCCCAGGAGAAGGACGATGAATCAAATGGGAATCAGGAGTGCAGTCAGGGGAACCGGTCATTATCCTGGGCCTTGGTGGCCTGAGAGCCAAAGAAGATGCTAGTGACTGGGAGGGGTTAGCCCCGAATGATCCCTGCTCTCCGCTGGCTGCCTGTTTCTCCATGAGAAATTTCTGCAGTGCTTTCTTGTGTCGTTGCCAGGTGGTGAGGTTGAACTTCAGGCAAAGCTCGCAGGCAACAGCACTGTGGCCAGGCCCAAGACAGGAGACACAAAGTCCACGTTAGTCGGTTGAAGAAATCTTTCCACAGTGGCAGCAATGGCAAAGAGCCAATGAAGGAGTAGTTTGACATACAAAACGCAAAAGGAATCACTTTAAAATAAAGTGATTCAAAAGCTGTAACAAAAGAAAAAGGTTAAGCAGAATTTTGGCGATCGAACTGAGTGGCAGAGCTTGCGGTGTCTGTCATGCGAATGGTCGAGGCGAGAAAAACTGAGGAGACAGCGGCGCCCACCCACGCTTATATGGGTTGTGACGTTGGAATCTGACATCGGCGTGGGCAGCCCCTACTAGACTGCTGAAGAAAAAACTGTGTGTGATCCTAGTGCCTGACGGCTAAGTTCCATAGGTGTGACCAGATGACAGACATATCCTGAAGATGATACACAGCTTTGGAGGGTCTGTTCCTTCTCTCTCTCTGGCACAAGCTGAGAAGCTATTTAACACGAGATCATTGGCTGCTGACAAACACCTTCCTGGCAGCTAGTAGGGTATCCACCACTTTTCTGGAAAAATCCTATCTTTATCTCCTCCTCCTCTCAGGAGACAGGCCGCCAGCTGGATTGCCTCTGGGTTTGGATGCAGAATGGGCCACTGGAAGAGAAGGTCCCACCCCCCCATGCGGAAGTCGGAAGACCACATGCTGAGCTAGATTCACAAGGTGTCCAAGAACCACGTCCTTCTTGGCCATTCTGGGGCTATCAGAAGAACGCTTCCTTCTGAGCGCCTTATCTTGCAAGGAACCCTGGGAAGGAGCAGTAGCGAAGGGAAAAGTACGTTCTGAAAAAAATCCCATATCTGGGACACAGCATCCACTGCTTCCACCTTACGATGCGGTAACAGCTGAAGAACCTCAGTACCCAAGCATTTTCCTTTGTTATGAAGAGGTTGATCTGAGGGTGAGGGTGGCTCCTGGCTCCTGAGGAGGAGGAGGAGGAGGAGATAAAGATAGCATTTTTCCAGAAAAGTGGTGGATACCCTAATGGCTGGCAGGAAGGTGTCTGTCAGCAGCCTATGACCTCATGTTAAATAGCTTCTCAGAAATTAAGGAGGGGGAGGGTCACCAGGGGGCACGGGCTAAGAATGGAAGGGGAAGATTTAGGAAGGAAATGAGGAGACACTATTTCACAGAGAGGGTGGTAGCAAAATGGAATGCCCTACCTGAATGGGTGGTATCATGTAAATCTGAACAGCTTCAAAAGGGCATGGAACAGGGAACGGGGAGGGTGAGGGTAGGGGGCGGCAGTGGGATGACAAAAGGAAGGGGGGTTGGGGCAGCTGCAGACTAGGGGTGTTAGCTGCACACTCGAGTAGACTTAGATAGATCTGGTGGTCTGTTTCTGCTGGCACACTCGTATGTTCATGACAATCTTCTGCACAGGACTTTGAACACCTCCGGGTTCTACATCCATTCCCTTGGATGGACCGTCTCTCAACTCAGCCAGTCGGCCTGGACATTCAAGTCTCCTGCCAGATGAACAGCTGACAAGAGTAAGGTGGTTCTTCTCTATCCACAGCAGAACTTCAGTTGCTTCCATCAGTATCTTCCATGCTTCTTGTGCCTCCTTGGTTGTTTATGTACAACACAGTGCTGGCTTTATCCAACCGTACCTTCACTGTCTTGGATCGTACTTGATTGTGGAAATGTACACCAAGACATGTTGCACTCATTTCCAATATATTTATCTGTAACCACTGCTCCTGAGGGGTACAAATGCCCTGGACCAGAACATGGTCCAGGACTGAGCCACAGCTTCATAGGCTGGCATCAGTCATCACTATCAGCTCTGGTGGGGGTTCCAGGAAAGACCCCCTGCTGAGGTTCTTGGAACTTTCCCACCAAGCCAGCGAATGTCAGACTAACTGTGGAAGTGTAATCAGGGCTTGGCAGTCTTCTGACTCAGAGTTCCAGGCCTCCGGCATCCCATTCTGTAGGGTCCACATAAGCAGGCCAGCCCACTGAACTAGTTCTATCGCTGCAGTTATCAGCCCCAGAACCCAGAGCAGAAACCAATGAATGGCTGCTCAGCTACTGAACCTCTCGCCTCATAGTCTCCTTCCTGGATGGAGAGGAAGACTCCCCACTCCCGTCCTGAACACATTGCCAAAATGTTCCAACCTTTGAAACGGAATGGGAGAGCTCTTTTCACGAACAGCAACCTAACCATGCATCTCCAACACCTCCAGGGTCCTTGACACCAACCTTCTCACCATCTGGGCCAATGACGCTTGGACTGCTCAGATGAGTAAGTCGTCCAGGTAGGGATATGCATGATGTCCCTACTTTTGTATCTGTGCCACTAGTACGATCAGGACCTCTGTGAAAAAACAGTTACATACTTACTTTAACAGTAGATCTTTGAGAGAATCTCTTTCCTTAGGCCACACCTTTTGAACTATACCCCGGTCAGTGCTAGGACAACACGGAAACTTCTGCTAGCCAGTGGCCGCCCATGACAATGTCATTTGTCAGAGTCTACATAAATGTGTGCAGCCCAATCTCTCAATTCCCTGGCCGGATAATATGCTTGAAGAACTCTCTTCTCAGTGAATCAGGAGATATACCAGCATCACTGATATCAGGCAAAAGCAGGTGCTGGAGAAAGCAGCCATGAAAAACTCCCAAGGTAGAATCGGATGCCAAATTCTCCTACAGCTGATACAAGGGGGAAGGAGGGAGCACCGGCAAGGCCTAAGGGGAAGAGATTCTCTAAGATTTACTGTTATAGTAAGTATGTAACTGTTCTATCTTCTTCTAGGATCTCTCTTCCCTTAGGCCATGGAACAAGCCCCAAGCAGTCCCAAAAGCAAACTGAGAGACTGGTGCAGTCTATTCATGACAGCAGGCTCTGTCAAACAGCAAGACAGAAGCCTACACGCCTACAAAAAACATCCAGACTATAATGTTTAGTAAAGGTGTGGACAGTACTCCAGGTGGCTGCAACACAGATGTCCACCGCAGACACATTTCTGAAGCTAGCAACCAATGTGGACATACCCCTCGTGGAATGACCACAAACTGCACCAGGAAGTTTCTTATTGTACTTCCTATAACAGAACATAATGCAATGTGCTAGACACTTGCACAAGTCTCTTTTCCAGGGGCAAACAAAAAGCTGAGAGGACCTTCTACAGTTCTTGGTGCGAGCAATATTATATCTCAGGCTTCTCTACATATCCAAAGCACGGAGCAATGCTTCACCTTGATTGGCAAGCTCAGGATAATAAACTGGAAGGTGGATGGTTTGATTTAGTGCGAACTCAAGACACCATCTTTGTCAAAAGCTTAGCATTAGTACGTAAAGGCATCCTGTCTTTATGGAAAATCAAATAAGGAAGATCTCACAGAGCTTGTAGCTCTGAAATCCTTTGAGCCAAAGTGATTGTAACTAAAAAAATAATGCTTTCCATGAAAGAAAGCGCAAGCCGCAGCTCACAGCTGACTCAAAAGGAGCTAAAGTAAGATTCTCAAGCACATAATTGAGGTCTCATGGGGGTGGGGGACAGGGAAGACAACCCGATTGTGCTTGGGAGGTTTCATATACAGAATTTTTCAAAAAAGGTACAGGAGACCTGTATTTGAGCTACCGTACACCCAGCAACAGGAGCATGGAAAGCTGATATAGCTGCCAGATGCACCCTTCAGCGATGAATATTGTAGACCAGAGTCTAATGACATCAAGTATTTCACCACACTGACCACACAGGTGAACGGGTCCACTATAAAAAAAAAAAAAAAAAAAGAGTACAGTTGTCTGGTGGAAGCCTTTCTGGCCACAACCAGTATATCTGCTACTTTTGGCGACACCTCAAACCATGCCATGGCTCTGCCTTCAGAAGCCATGCACCCAAGTGCAAGGACTTCAGGTACGGATGGACCAGGGTCCCTTTGTCCTGTGACAATAAGCTTCTGCACAGGGGCAAGGGTACTTCCAGCTCCATTGCTAGTTGCTGCAACAGCAGATACTGTATTTGTTGAGGCCACAGAGAGATGCAATGCAGATGAGGGTCACACACTTCATCTGTAGTTTCAATAATACTCTCTATTAATGGAATGCATACAGAAACCTCCCTCTCCAAGAGAGAAACTTCATCTCGCCGAAAAAAAACCCAAAAAACTCCAGGCCCTGCAGCAAGCACGCAGAAATGCAACAGCTTTTCACCGTGTGGGAATGTAAAAAGGTCCAACTCTGGATGACCCACCTTGCAAAGAAGCAGTCTTCCAGGGAGGTCAGCAGTTCCCATTCATGCATCTTGGACTGTGACCTGCTTATCTCTTCTGCCAAGACATTGTGGACCCCTGGGAGATGCATGGCTAATGACACCAGGATGTGTTCCAGTGCCCAGTACCACACACTCATTGCTTCACAACACAGGGATAGGAATGAGCCCCCCCCCCATTTATATAATGCATAACACTGACGTTGTCCATCTGTACTAGCAGATGACCTGAAGTCAGATGCTCCTGGAAATCCTGGAGACTGTACAGAACAGCTCTCATCTCCAGGACATTTAAGAGTAACCTGGCCTCCACCAGGATCCATGAACCTTGCCTTTGGTAAGGGACCACATGTGCTCCCCACTAGGATCCTGATGCATCGGAGGTGAGAATCTGAGCCCAATTTGGAATTAAGAATGGAAAGTCCCTCAAGAAGTTACTGCAGTCTATCTACCACATCAGTGTTTTGCGTAAATGGGACATGACAAGCACATTTTGGTCCATGTCGTCAGTCAATTGGTCCCAGTGCAGTCTCAGTGTCCACTGTGGTACTCTCATACGTAAGCGAGCCAGTGACACCATCACAATGGCTGCTGCTAAGAGTCCCAGAAAACACAGGAACGTTCTGGCTAGGACTTAAGGACTGCTGTACACCAGATGCACTTGAGCCACGAGACATTTTGCGCTGTTCAGGGGTAGAAACACTCTGCCCTGTTCTGTGTCCAGGACTGCACCTATATACTGCGGCCTCTGGTAAGGTGTCGGTACTGACTTTGGCACATTCACTGTAATCCCCAGGTCTGCGAACAACTGCCTTGTTCAAGGCAGGATGTGTTCGAGTTGGCTCCTGGACCTGGCTTTCAACATGATTGGCTTAAGCTTAACCCAAACAAGACAGAGGTACTGGTTGTGGATCCAGGTCGTCGGGGCAGAGGGAGAGCCTAGTATTGAGGGGTGTTCCCCTTGCCCAGTCTAGACAGGTGAAGGATTTGGGCATGATCCTGGACGATGGCTTGACGCTCGATGCTCAGGTGTCGACCATGGTCAAGAGTGGATTTTACCATCTCAGGAACATTGCCCGAATCAGAGCCCTAATCCTGCTTGAGGACCTGACGATGCTGGTGTATGCTTTTGCCACTTCCAGACTAGACTGCTGCAATGCCCTATACCTAGGGTTATCTGGAGGCAACCTCCGCAAGCTGCAGCTGGTGCAGAACAAAGCGGCAAGGTTGCTGACTGGGGTGAGAAGGTGTGAACATATCACCCTGGTCCTTCGCGGACTGCACTGGCTGCCGATCAGGTGGAGGACTGTCTTCAAGGTAGAGCTTCTGACCTACAAGACCCTGCATAAAAGGGGACCTATCTATCTGCAAGATCTCCTTGTCTCCTACCATCCACCCCAGGCACTGTTCTACTGGGGGAGGCATCCTTGGAGTTCCCAAGGTTAGGCTGAAGCATTCTGGGGACAAGGTGTTCTCTGTGGCTGTGCCTACCCTGTGGAACTCCCTTCCTGTTATTTAAAGGAGGTTACCTAGGTAGAAGCCTTTAAAAAAGGGTCTAAAAACTTATCTGTTCCAGCAAACTCTTATTGATTGATTGCCTGTTTCAGTGAGATAGATGAATTTTAAATCTGCTCCCAGCTGAATTGTGTACATTTTTGTACACTGTTTTATTAATTTTTTATTTATTTATTCTAGGATTACAAGTACCTTTGAGCCAAGGCTCTTTTATAAAGGTTCCACGTCAGAAATAAACAATAAGAAAACAACAGTAAACAATTCATGTACAACAGTGCTATTGAAAGGGGTCAATTATAGGAAGAGTAGGGTGTAGAGAAGCAGAAGTGTAGGTAGTTAACGGAGGCAGCTATAGTAAAAAGGTGAACACAGCTAGGACGCATGTGCCCACAAGGAATGGGTAGGGTCAGGCGCCCAGGGATGGCAGAGAAACAGGGATGAGAGGAGAGAGGGAGGATGAAGATGCAGCCAGAGGCATTTGTCAAAAATAAATGGGAAGGAGTGATAGGAGAGAAAAAGGGGCAGGGTGGGGAGGGAATAAAAGCTATAATGGGGCAAGGGAAACTAAGAGATGGTATGAAGACCTGAGATTTGAAGCAGCACCTCAGGAGCTGGGGAGGGGGACGGGCGGGGGCCTGGGGTTAAGCAGTATACAAGTTAGGATTAAAGCTGTGTAGGTCATCATCTAGGAGAGGCAGTCACAGGAGCTAGAGGCAATGAGATAGGCCCAGAGCCTGGTTTTGAACAGACCTAGTGTTGAGGCAGAGGAGACAGTGTGGCTGAGACCATTCATCCATAGAGGAGCCCTACAGGTGAAGGAGCGTTGGCCCTGCGTAGTTCGACAGCGAGGAACTTGTAGAATCTGGGTTGTCGAGCTCCTGGTGTTCTGTCGGTTGGTGTTTTCATGTAACAAGGCAGCAACACTGGGGGGTGTGAGGCCAAGGTTGATTTTTCCTGCCATAGCACTTGTGAGATTCTTTAAAGTTTATATGGTTGGAGAGTTGGAGCCATCCAGATTTTTCATAAAGGGCACTATACACTATTTTATATTTGTTTTTATTGTACAGCGTCCTGAGTCCTTGGAAATGGGCGCTTTTATAAATAAAATATCCATCCATCCATCTATCTAAAGGGAGCATTTAGAACTGTTCACTGCACATCTGCTGCAAACCCAGCCACCCTGAGCTAAGAGTACCTTCTCATGCAAATACCAATGACAACTGCCCTGGCATATGCATCTGAAACATCATAGGCCGAGCACAGCAGATGTCTGCTTACCTCAGCGTCAGCATTCAAATTTGTAAGTAATTCATTCTTGGCAGTGCCCTCTGGCAGTACCTGAGCTGCAGCTTTGGTAAACTTCCAGAGGCGATTCGGATACTTGACCACGTGAGACTGACTGTTTGCAATATGCAGCCCAATGAGACAGAGGTGAACGTTCGCGTGTCCATCACATCATGCCTCCTGGATTCCTTATCAGATGGCACAGTACTCATGCTTTGGTGCCCTGGATAAATCATGAGTAGCCATTATAACTACAGAATCCGTTTCTGTCTTGTTGGCATAACAAGGCTGGCAGCAGGGGCAGGGTACTGCCCATCAGCCTTTCTTGGTACAGCTGGTAGATTTGGCCAATACCAGGCAGCAAAGGTGGCATCCCCCAATGCATGATAAATTGGAGGAACAATGATGGATTTAGTGTAGGGAACCACCTGGAAATCCATCAAATTCTTTTTGGTGGAATCCTCTTCTTATGCAGCAAAACCCATAGCATTTTCCATTTGCTGCATCACTGACTGAAAGTAGGGTCTTCAGGAGGAGATCTGGATGTATGCCCTTTAGAATCCTCACTGCAAGTGGATACAGTACAGTCAGAACACGGAGTACATGTTCCTCTCCATCTCTCTCCTCCACTATGAGGTCTGGATTATATTCCCCCTTCTTGTCAGCATCCCTGTCAATGATGGGAATGGAGGACATCACTGACGCCAGAGGCCTCTGCTCAGGATATGCTTGCTGTGTATCCAGCTGATGCCGATGAGGTCTGCGACACAGTACCCCTGTCAACAGCAGTACAGGCTGCATAGCCAAGCCAGGAAGTATGCACCATATCATACATGAAAACAATGCCAGACATGCTGACAACACCCTGGCCAGGGGCCGTGACTGCTGGTGTCAACAATGAGCCTGGAACAGACAATGGTGACATACTGTCCTTAGTAGGTACAGTAGCATCTGGTCGATGATCAGGAGGGCTTGCGTCACCGCTGTCGAGGTGGACAATGACGATGCAGGCTGGCTACCTGCAGGCCACAACAGCGATGTAGATTTCACTAGGGAAGCAGATCTATCCTTATGCATATGTTTGTGCTCATGTCCTGACAACAATCTGTCTTCCACGGTCCACTGATTTCAATGATCGTGAATTGGTCTATGGGGCTGGCGACACTGGGCTTTTTCCATGGCCACCAGAGTTTTTTCTAACTTCTCAAATGCCTTCCTTCTGGGTTGCTTGATTGAAGCCCTGGCAAATCTCACAAGACCTTATGCTGTGAGAGAGGCCTAAACAGCAGAGACACACTGTGTGCATCGTCCTTGTGGATTTTTTCACTGCACTTGCAGTACCAGAAAAAGATCGCTGGTTTTGGGACGGCGCTGTGACAAAATTATTAATGACTACTCTCTAAGAAGATAATAAATGACAATGGCTAGTCATATTCGTTTCAACAGGTGGTCTGATGAGTCCAGCTGAATGTGGGAATAGAATGGATGTGGGAGAGAGGGGGCCACCCACGTTTATGTAGATGCTGATGTGTGACATCATCATGGGTGGCTCCAGGTAGCAAAAGTGTCTGTGTAGTCCTAGCACTGACACAGGTATAGTTCCAAAGGTGTGGCCTAAGGGGAGAGATATCCTAAAAGAAAATTACCAGGGGCGCTGTCGCCAGCCCAAAGGGAAGCGCCCGGTACTGGAAATGCTGCCCCTGAGTCGTGAACCTCAAAAACTTCTGGAGCGACTGTTGAATGGGGATATGAAGACAGGCATCTTTCAGATCTATGGAAGCCAGATAGTCCGCTGGTTGGACAACCAAGATGATGGACTGCAAGGACTCCATCTTGAAGGTAGCAAGACCAAAATCTTGGATTTCAGGAGGACGGACTTCAGGAAAATGGGCGAGAAGCTAAAGAAGCCATCTAGCGGGCATCAGAGCAGATATGGGGGTGGACCAAAGGTGGTCCATCATTAAGGAAGGAATACTGGTTGCCACAGATGAGTGCGTTAGGCTCAGGGGGAAGAACACAAGGGCCAAAGTGCCCAGCTGGTTCAGTTCTGGGGTTGCCAAGGCAATAAGGGAAAAGAGACTGGCCTATAGAAAATTCAGGAAGACCAAGAGAGGTGTGGATAGGGAAAATTAACTAAAGTTGGCTAGTGAGGCAAGTAAGGAAGTCCAGAAAACAAAGGCACAGAAGGAGCTACAGATAGCTGAAGGAATTAAGGGGGAGAAGGCTTTCTTTCACTATTTAAGTAAGAAAAGGGACAAGAACAAAGGGATTGTTGGGCTTAAGAAAGGGGTAGAGTAGGTGGAGGATAATGGGCGAAAAGCATAGATACTAAATTAATACTTCTGTTCAGTCTTCACCAGGGAGGACGGACAGACCAGTGCCTTCAGGAGGGAAAAGAAGAGCAGGAGGGAGGGGAACACAGATGTAGTAATAAAGGAGGATAGAGTGAGGGAGGGTCTGCTGGCATTGAAGGTGGACAAATCACCAGGCTTGGACAGAGTACATCCAAGGGTACTAAAGGAACTGGCTGAGAAGCTGGCAGGGCCACTGGTAGACCTATTTAACAGTTCACTGGAGTCAGGCGTGGTACCGCAGGACTGGAGAACAGCACATGTAATGCCCATCCACAAAAGTGGTCCCAAGGTGATCCAGGAAATTACAGACCAGTCAGTCTGACCTTCATTGTGGGCAAGCTCATGGAGACCACACTAAAGGAAAGTTTGGTGGAATATCTAGAGGAGCATAGTCTCCAGGATGAGAGGCAGCATGAGTTCATGGGGGTGGGGAGAGAGGGGATCATGTCAGACAAATCTGATTGACTTCTTTGACTGTCTCTAAGACAATAGACAGGGGCCAGCGGCAGACATCTTATATTTTGATTTCACAAGGCCTTTGACTCCGTGCCTCACAAAGGTTGATCAGGAAGTTGGTGGATCTTGGGGTTGGGGAAAATATGGCCAGATGGGTGGAAAACTGGCTGAGGACAGGACTGAGGAGGGGAGGTATCTGGCACAAGAGCGGTGACCAGTGGGGTCCCATAGGGCTCGGTGCTGGGGCCGATGTTGTTCAATGTCTTAATCAATGACAGGGGATGGCATTAAGGGCAAAATGTGCCTATTCACAAATGATACCAAGCTCTGTGGGAGAGTGGACACACCTGAAGGGATACAGGACCTACAGAAAGATCTGGAAAGGCTGGGAAGGTGGTCCAGGATCTGGCAGCTTAGCTTCAATGCCAAGAAATGCAAAGTTAGAAAGTGACAGCAGGGAGGAGGCAGGGAATTACAGACCAGTCTTACCTCAGTAGTAGGCAAGATTATGGAGGCACTCCTTAAGGAAAGGATAGTGCAACACCTGGAATCCATAGGAACACAGGCTCCAAGACAGCACTGGTTTACAAAAGGAAGGTCCTGTCAAACTAATCTCAGATTTCTTTGACTGGGTAACCAGAGTGGTGGACCAAGGGGAGCAGATGATGTTGCCTACCTTGACTACAGCAAAGCTTTCGATACCGTTCCACATAGAAGATTGATTAATAAGCTGGGTAGGCTCGGGGTGGGTCAGATGTTGGTCAACTGGGTGGCAAACTGGTTGACGGGCAGAAAACAGAGAGTGGTGGTAAACGGTATACAGTCAGAAGAGACGCAAGTCACAAGTGGGGTACCTCAGGGATCAGTCCTGGGGCCAGTCCTCTTCAATATCTTCATCAGTGACATTGCAGATAGACTGGAGGGTAAGGTTTGTCTGTTTGCAGATGACACCAAGATCTGCAACAGAGTAGATGATCCAGATGGGGTGAGCAGAATGAGAAGAAATCTGGATAAACTAGCAAAATGGTCGGAAGAGTGGTAACTGGGGTTTAATGCAAAGAAGTGCAAGATAATGCACATAGGGAAGAGAAACCCTGAAGCCACCTATAGGCTGGGAGGGGAGTTGCTGGCAGTCACAAGGGAAGAAAGACTTGGGTATCATCATCACAGCTGACCTGAAATCATCCAAGCAGACCACTAAAGCAGTAGGTAAGGTTAGGGGGATGTCAGGGTGTATTAGTAGGGGTATCACAAGTCAGAAGAGGGAGGTAATAATCCCTCTTCACAAGACACTGGTTAGGCCCCATCTGGAGTACTACGTGCAGTACTGGAGGCCACACCTTCACAAGGACATTAACCAAATTGAGACAGTCCAGAGAAGGGCAACCAAAATGGTGCAGGGACTGCATCAGAAAACATCATATGAGGACAGATTAACGGAGCTCAATATGTATACCCTAGAGCAGAGGTTCTCAAATGGTGAGGCCAGCCTCCTTGGGGAGGCTCCAACCTGTTCCAGGGGAGGCTCAAACAGGTCTGAAAAAGTACTGTATTTAACTTTTGGGTTTTATATATTTTGTGTGAAGGGAGGAAGCAAACTGAAAGAGGATAATAGTGGGTGAATTATATGTGTTTATTTACTAATAAGTGACAAGGGAAGGTGAGTGAGCCAAGCACATTTAAGATGTATCCGGGGAAGGGTAGGGAGTGATTACATTTCAAAAGGTAACTGCAAAACAATCAAGAAATACACAATGAACAATAGTGCAAACAAATATGAACAATAAATAATGAGTGGTGGTAACTGATCAGTTTGTAGGCTGATGGCAGAACAGCCCAAATGCAAGGGTTGAGCATAGAAGTGCTAAGAGCAATAGCAGGAAGGAACAAAAGTAATCCCAGAGAAGTTGCTTAGGAGCAGGGAAGGAGGGAGGCAAAGTATGTAGGAAGGTTATTTCATAAGAGAAAAGTAGTCTGACCCATGAAGGTACTGCAACAAGGGGTAACAATGGTTCAAGAATGAAAATAGTGGAACCAAGTAGGCTGGCCTGTGGGGGCTTAAAATAAGCTGAATAATAATATTTATTTATTTATTTGTTATTCAGATAACACCTTTGAGCACAGGAGCTCTTTTCAAAGGTCTCATGTCAGTATACAGTAAGACAAAGAGCTGAATGTGAAGAGGCCCAAGATTATTTCAGCTTTGTGGGGAGGCTCAAAATCTTTTCCATGGATTTGGGGACGCTCACTGTGACAAAGTCTAAGAACTATTGCCCTAGAGCAAAGGAGGGAGAGAGGTGATATGCTCTAAACAGTCAAACACCTTAAGGGCATTAACAAAGTGAAAGAGTCTAACATGTTTCAATATAAGAAAAATAGCAGGACAAGAGGACACAGCATGAGATTAGAAGGAGGCCGATTAAAGGGTAATGTGAGGAAGTTCTTTTTCACAGAAAGGGTGGTGGATGCATGGGACGGCCTACCTCAGGAAGTGGTGGATATGAATACAGTGCAGGGCTTCAAACAGGCATGGGACAGGCATAAGGAAGCAACGCAGAGGAGTATGAATAGGTAGGCTGTTGACAGAGCAAAGGCCGATGACACATTTATAAGGTAGAAAAAGAAATGGGCAGACTGGATGGGCCCCGCGGTCCTTATCTGCCGTCAACTTTTATGTTTCTATGGTATTGGAGCCAAGAATCCCAGGACAGAGTACTACCTGGGTGGAGTCAGAGTATCTGCATCAGAGGAGGAGAAAGACCTGGGAATGATGATCACTAGTGACCTGAAGCACTCCACACCTGGGAATGATGATCACTAGTGACCTGAAGCACTCCACACAGTGCAAGAAAGCAGCAGCAAATGCAAACAAGATGCTGGGATGGATATCTAGGGGGATCAGTAGTAGGAGAGAGGAGGTTATATTGCCCTTGTACAGGTCACTGGTAAGGCCGCGTATGGAGTTCAGTACTGGTGCCTACACCAGTCATCATGTTTCATTTATCAATATGCAACCTGTAAGTCGCTTCCCTGTGTCATATTAATGTTTTACCACCTGCGGTCACCCTATGTGGTACCCTTGTATGTATATCCAGCCTATACCATGTAACGTGCATTTCATGTATATACTGTTATTACCTATCTATGTTTGTACTTTAAGTGTTTATGTCACAGGACCTCCTTGTGAATGAGCTTGCTCAATGGAGTTTTCCTGCAATAAACTTGAACGTGAACACCTCAAAAAGGACATTAACCTGCTGGAGAAGGTCCAGAGGAGGGCTGCAAAGATGATAGCCAGTCAGCAAGGCATATGAGGAGAGGTTGAGGGCACTGACCATGTACTCCCTGGAAGACGAGAGAAAGAGAGAGAGAGAGGACATAACTGAGACCTTCAAGTACTTGAAAGGGATAAATAAGGTTGATAAGGAGAGTCTCTAAGCTGAGTGGCAACCATAACACGAGGGGCCACAGTCTTAAACTGGAGGGTGGGAGGTTTAGGAGGGAGGACAGGAAGCATTTCTTCACAGAGAGGGTGGTGAACACTTGGAATGCACTGCCAGAAGAGGTAATTTCGTTGGCGACAGTGGGTACCTTTAAGAGAGACTGGGATAGGCATAGGGGGAAGGGAAGGATCATGGGTAGGGAGGATGGGAGGAGTGGGGAGGGGGAGCAGGGGCATTAGGTCAAGCTGTGGACCATGCAATACGAGCAGACTTGATGGACCAAATGGCCTTCTTCTGCTGGCTCCTTCGTATGTTCGTAGTGTGGCAAACAAACTTGTTTAAGGTGCTTCAGGTCCAGAATTGGTCAGAACCCCTCCCCAAGACTTCTTTGGGACAACAAAGACAGTAGAATCCCAGAACCTTCTCGCTGGGGGCACTGGGGCAACTGACCCAATCTGTAACAGATAATCCAAGGCCTGGGCTACCACCTGCCTCTTCAATGGGTTTTGGTGCACAGGAGATTGCAGGAAACAACCTCTTGTGGGTACTGTTGCAAACTATTGCGTACCCTAAAGCCAGGATTTCCAGTACCCACATTGCTGACGTTATTTGGGTCCATCTCTGGTAAAAATCCTGCAGTCTTCCACCAAGGTAGGGGTGACAGAGATGGGCCCATGTACCTTCATTGGGAGTTACCGCCTCTTCATCCTGCACCACCATTACATCTGTGGGTGAAAGATCCTCTTTAACTGTTGCCCTTAAATCCAGAAAAGGCTCCCTTATTTCGCTGGTTTCCAAAATTCCAAAAGGGATAGATAGTGCCTCTGAAATGCCACTGCTGTGCACCTCCTGGCCCTCATGACAAAGAGTTTGTTTTCTTTTGCCATTTTGACACTGGAAGTTGCCCCTTCTTATCCTAGATGTCCTTCAAGATGTTGCCCAATCCAGAAACGAATAGCAGTCCACCTCTGAAGGCCAGGTTAAACAGCCTCACCGTCAATACCTGATCTGCAACCCAATGCCCAAGCCAACCTCCCCCCTTCCCCCCAAAAACATGTCTGCCACAATGTGATAAGCGGAGTGGGCTGACATCCACATATTGTCCACTGTGGCATTCCCCCAAAAAAGCAAATGCCATGGATATCAGCTGCAAAATGTTCACCCCTTCCCAATGTGTGTGTGTGGGGGGGGGGCGGATAAAACTACCCAGGGCCGTGACCCATGAGTTCAAAGCACCGGAAACAAAGGATGCATATGAGGTGCGAAAGGTTTACCCACATTCGAAGCAAATGTTCCTCTGCACGACACATCCACCCTCTAATCGTGGGTGCTGGTTAAGGCTAATAAACCCTCAACAGATATGGCTGCGTGCTTAACAGAATTATGTATGGCCTTATTTGCCAATGGGGGAACCTCCCACTTCTGGGAGCTCTCCTCCACAAAGGGATAACATCTTACTCACTTTCTGCCTATGGATATGCTTGCACTTATCTGTGCCAGACCATTCCTGCTCAGTGATTTAGTCGCAGTGCACAAAGTTTGGAAAACACTTTGATGCAGAGGAGGAAGCGGACAGGATTGAATTCATGTCCAAAGACTCCATGACTTGCACCTCCTTCAGCTGAAACGTTTGACAAGCCTCTGTAATAAGATAGGAGAGAGAGAGAGAGAGAGAGAGAGAGAGAGAGAGAGAGAGAGACTTTGTATCAAGCAAAAGAAAGGACCAGAATCTTTTTCTTAGGCTCAGTCCACTCTCCCTCCTCCCCCCTCCTTAAAGGATTCCTCCACCTCATCAAATAGCATGAACGGGTCAGGATTTTCCCTTGGCCCACTGGATCCTCATCCTGACGCTCACCACTATCAAGGTCGGAGGCTGCCTGCGGATCTGGGTGAGCATTATTGTTCTGCTCTGGCACACCTGGATACATCTGTATGCCCCCTCCCCGACCTCAAAGGCTCACCTTGGGTTCAGGTGTATTGGTGGGGATGTCCTGCAGAACATCAGGATCTAGCAGCTCATTTAAGAGCAGCAGAAAGGACTTGCGCAACTCAGCCCTGTCACTTCTAGTCGGTAACCAGGTGCAACCCCCCCCCAGCTCAGGGGTTCTGCTTAGGGCGAGAACTGAAATAGACATGTTAGATTGTGTTACACAATTAGAACAGTATGACCCTAATGGGGAGGGTCTCATCATCCTCCTGCAGGTCTTACAGCATTTAAACACTACAAGCCTCCGCTAAGCCATGGTGCCACTGCCTGAAGCCCACAACAAAGAAAATACAGAAAAGGAAAGGTGCTAAAAATATGATGTGCTCCAACAAACAAACAGCACCTCCAAGTCCACCCTCCCCAACTGAGATACATCAAAGACAACTCAACTTACTGAGGTGGGGAAGCTGGCCTGAGGATGCAGCGCCTCCTCAGAGCAAAAATTGCCAATGTCCTATAGGCAAAGCACTGCAAATCCAGCAAATAAATCACAAAGTAGCCTTCTTATTAAAACAGGCTGCTATGCCTCCTGAAATGCTGTGTATGCCAAATGCGCTGAAGGACAGTGAGGCATGTGCACGGACAAGAGTTAGGTTGACTGACATCGCTATGCTGATGCGTGTGAAGTCACCACAATGATCATGCCCAACCACCCAAGTGCGTGGAAACTTGTGTCCAAGCAAGCGCCAAGAAGAGTAAGCTGCAAAACTTCACTAGCAGAATGCCAGCAATGGCGGACAATCGCGTGGTTCATCCGAGCGACCAAAAATTTGCTGAAAAGAGCAAAGTCAGCCCAGAGACACTTCCACACTCAGGAAGGCACAGAAATACTTAAATACAGCAACAACAACAAAAAAAGTATAACACCTCAGCAGTGTTAGTGGCTCAGCAGGTAGCACTCTCGCCTCTGAGACCAGGCGATCAGAAGGCTGTGGATTCTATCCCCACACCAGGCACTTGGGTTAATATCCCAAAACTGACACTGCAATGAAGCACAAGGGGGATGCTGCATGCCTGAGGTGCCGTCTTTCGGATGAGACGTTAAACCGAGGTCCCATCTGCTTGTTCTGGTGGTAGTTCAGGTGGATGTTAAAGATCCCATGGCACTTCTCGAAAAGAGCAGGGGAATTTCCCTGGTGTCCTGACCAAATTTCTCCCATTCACTAAAAATACCACCAACAGCTTAACTTGGTTCAGTTTCAGTTGGTTACCATCTGTATCAGCCCCCCCCCCCCCGGTCATCCCTGAAAAAGGGACTTCTAGTCTCTGTGGGCCTACCAGGTCAGCAAAATACAATCAATCACACAGTTACAGAAGGTCAGCAGAGCACAGGGACCGCCACAAGTTATTACACTGGAGTCCCCGGCTATACACAGTCAGCTGAAGCACTCACTGCCCTGTGAGAAAAAAACAAAACAAATATATGACAGAGCAGGGAGAAGGGAGGGTCCACCAACAAGAGCGCTGAGGGAGGGAAAGGCAAGAGACAGTTTAGAGCAGATCCCCCAGACTAAGCACCAACTCTGCCGCCACTCCACTCCCCCCAAAAGAATTCACTTAAAAAGGACACCAGGTGAAAAATTGAAAGAGAGGAGACCTGTAGAACACTCTAAATTACAGCACTGGCATGTGCCCCCACCAAAAGTCATGCACAGTAAGCAATAAAAAAAATGGGATAAATGGAACAGCAGGCTAGTCAATTTGAAAGCCACAGCTCCAGCAGGCACAATTTCTAAAATTTGTGGGTGCTCCCTGAAAACAAGTAGCCCCAACCTGCTTTACAGTTGCACAAACCTGGCCTAAAAAGTAACTGTAGATCGAAGAAATTCTGAGAGAGCTCGCCAATGCTGCCTGCACCTGGAGTGGCACAACAAAGACTGGAGAATCTTGACTCTCAGAAGAAAAAATTACTCACCTTAGTAATTGCTTTTCTTCTCATGGAGTCTTGCTATATTAGGACCATTGCAGTTAGCCCCTGGCTCTGAACTGCCCAGGAGAGGAAACGGTTAACTCCAGAGAGATCTGGAGTTCCACAGCGCGAGGGCGCTGTTCAAAGCTCTATCTGGTCAGTTTCAAATGAAACTGCCAGGTTCTTTACGAAGCTAAACTAACATAGCAAGTCTGTGTGGAAAAGCCCTACACTAGCCATTGGCTACCTACTAGTAGTAGAACAACAAAACACAACAACAAACAGAATAAAAACAATATACCTATTATTGTTAGGATCACCCCTGACAAGCACTAATAGGCCCCCTCTCCCCAAAAGACTCAAGTCCAGAGAGGGGGCCATCTACCACTTAACAAAAAACAGAATTACCTAGTTCCCTAACCCAAATGAAACGGGGGACTAGAAAGGCTAAAATGGCATGACACAGTGCTTGCACCAAATTGCCAACCCCATACCCAAGTAGGAATTCTGAGAGGGGTAGGAGGGGGGGTTGTCCTAATATAGCAAGACTCCATGAGAAGAAAAGCAATTACTAAGGTGAGTAATTTTTTCTTCAAACACCATGAAGTCTTGCTATAATTAGGACCATTGCAGATTATACAGCAGTACCTCCATGGAGGAGGGCCAGAACCTACTTAGGGAATAGGCTCTGAAGCACAGCTGTGCCAAAATGAGCATCTCTCCTGGACTGGACGTCCAGAGAATAATGCTTGGTGAAAGTGTGGACTGTCTTCCAGGTAGCAGCTTGACAAATTTCTAAAATAGGAATATCTCTAGCGGCCGCTAGAGATGCAGCTGTACCCCTGGTGGAATGAGCCCTCAGTCCTGAGGGAGGTTCTTGACCTAGTTTTTGGTAACAGAACTGGATACAAGAGACAATCCACCTTGACGATTGTCCCTCCTAGTAGCAGGTCTCCCTTACCCACTTCTCCATAGGTAAGGAAGAGTTGGAGGATTGAACCTATGACCTCGAATGCGTTCCAAATAGTAACTAAGAGCTCTTTTGACGTCAAACTGTGCAATCTCCTCTCACCAGAGGAAGAATGCTCAGTAAAAATACTGGGAGAGAGATGGATTGGTTAAGATGAAAATCTGAAACCACCTTGGTAAAACTGTCTGTTAGTCCTGAGGACCACTTTATCTCTGTGGAAAGAAATAAAATCCTTTTCCACTGACAAGGCTTGTAATTCACTTATACGCCTAGCAGAAGTGATAGCCACTAGAAAAACAGTCTTCCAAGTTAAAAACTTGAGATCTGCCGAAGATAGAGGCTCAAAAGGGGGTTGCATTAGCTGAGCAATGCAAACATTCAGGTCCCAGGCAGGAGCTGGTTCCCGAAAGGGAGGGTTAGTGTGAAGTAACCCCTTGAAAAACTTGGAAAACACAGGGTGAGAGGAGAGGGAAACTGGTTTCCCTGCAGAAACAAAAACAGAAACAGCTGCCAAATGAACCCTCAAAGTAGCTGGTTTGAGGCCTAGTGAATTTAAGTGGACCAAGTAGTCCAATAAAATAGCCAAGTCAGCAGATTCTGGTACAATCTGCCTCTCAGAACACCAGAAGGAAAACCTCTTCCACTTGGAATTATAAGTGGCTCTAGTGGAAGGCTTCCTAGAAGCCTTCAAAATATCCAAGACACCTTGAGAAAGGTGTAAATCAGCAAATTCTAGCTCCTCAAGAACCAGGCCTTGAGGTGGAGGGAATTGAGGTCCAGATACCACACTCTCCCCTGTGCACAGGTCAGCAGGTCGTGGGTCCTGGGCAAGGTCAGGGGAGGGTGAAATGTGAGGGACAGGAGAAGAGGGTACCAGGGCTGCCTGGCCCAGTCTGGAGCAATCAGAATCACTTTGCAGGGCTGAGTTCTGATCTTTACCAGTACCCTGAAGAGGAGGGGAAAGGGGGGGAAGGCATACAGGAACTTCCTTCCAATTCAACTGAAAGGCGCTCAGAGGACTGATCCCAGCAATGGAGGCCTGCAACAAAACAGAGGAAGTTGGTGGTTGTCTGGGGCTGCTAAAGATCCATCTGTGGGTGCCCCACCTGGCAAAGACTGACCCCAGCAACTGAGGATTCAGAGCCCATTCGTGATGGCCCTGAGAAATCCTGCTGAGGGCATCCGCCAGGACATTGTCCTTCCCTGGAAGGTGAACTGCTATCAGGGAGGTGTTCAGGGAGTAAGCCAGGGAGCACAACTTCATTGCTTCGTGCACAAGGCTGAAGACTGGTGCCCCTTGTTTGTTGATGTACCACATTGTTGTGGTGTTGTCTGTCCTGACTTGGACTACCTTGTTCTGGACAGTATCTGAAAAAACTTGGAGAGCTAAGAAAACAGCTCTGAGTTCCAACAGGTTGATGTGGAGCAGAGATTCCTGAGGGGACCACACTCCTTGAGTGGAAAGGTCGCCCAAGTGAGCCCCCCACCCTAACAGGGAGGCATCCGTGGTGAGGGTGAGGGAATGAAGAACAGGTAAGATTGGGACCCCCTGGGTTAGGTTGCTTTGATCCTGCCACCACTGAAGGGCTAGGATCAGGGTTTTGGTCACTGGGACTAATTTGGTAAGGGGGTCCTTCCTTTGAGACCAGTAGGACCTCAAGTGGAACTGGATGTCCCTCATCTGAAATCTTGCTCCTTGCACGACAGCTGTGGAAGCGGCCATTTGCCCTAGGAGTTGCAGAAAGTGCCTTGCTGGTCGAGACCCGCTAGGGTAAAGGAAGATGCCAGGGCAATGATTTGGCCCACTCTTTCCGGGAGGGAAGAAATGCCTGGCTGACTTTGTGTTCAACTCTGCACCTATAAAAGTTAGTACCTGAACTGGTTCGAGAACTGACTTTGGAAAGTTCAGCAGGAATCCCAGAGAAATGAGAAGCTGCTGGGTGACTTGCAAGTGGGATTTTACCTGCTCTGGGGACTGACCCACTATGAGCCAGTCGTCCAAGTAGGGAAACACAGCTACCCCTTGCCTTCTCAAATGGGCCACTACCACAGCTAGACATTTTGTGAAAACCCTTGGAGCAGAAGTGAGACCGAAGGGCATTGCTCTGAACTGGTAGTGGCCAGAGGGCAGTTCGAACCTGAGGTACTTTCGGTGAGAAGGCCTGATTAAGATATGAAAATAGGCATCCTTGAGGTCCAGGGAAGCTAGCCAGTCCCCTGGCCTTAAGGAAGGCAAAATCATTGCCAGAGTTAACATTTTGAACTTTGGTTTCAAAAGGTGCTTGTTCAGGAATCTTAAATCTAGAATGGGCCGCCAATCTCCTGTCTTTTTTGGGGTCAGGAAGCACCTCAAGTACAGACCCTTGCCCTGATGGCAAGGGGGAACCCTTTCCACTGCTTTGCAGTCCAGAAGAGACGAAACCTCTGCTTCCAAAGCAAGGGCTTCTGAAGGATTTGAGGGGGGAAAATGTCTGGCTCTCATCTTTGGAAACTGCTTGAAGCTGAGAACCAGACCTTGGCTTACCACTTCCAGAACCCATTTGTCCGAAGTTAGGGACAACCAGTTCTGGCTGAAATAAGCCAACCTGCCCCCCACCGGTACAGGAGAATCGGCCCTGGACACCCAGTCAGGGTGTCTGCTTGGCAGCAGCAGCTTTAGGCTGAGGAAAAGGAGAGGGCCTGCCTGTGCCCAGTCTACCTCTGCCTCTGAAAAACCCTCTGTGCAAAGGCTGAAGAGGCCTGAAATTGGTAAAAAGGCCTGTGGTAAGGCCTGCCCCTACCCCTGGGGGCATGCCTTTGAGGAGTGGCATGCCTCTCCTTAGCTTGGGCACTTTTGTAGGTAGTTCTGTATTCATCCATCTTTTTCATGTAATTTTCCGTTTGATCCCCAAACAGAGAATTTCCTATCACAGGAAAATCTATAGCCTTTGACTGGGTATCTTGGGACAGATTAGTGCATCTGAGCCATGCCAACCTAATGGAGAGCTACAGAAGTGGCCATGACCCTAGAAGAAACATCATTAACATCAACAGCAGTATGAAATTGAACTTTAGAGGCTTCAATGCCATCAGCAGCCACCTGTTCCAACTCACTAGCCAGCTGACCCTGGGCCTGCTTGGCCAACTGCAATATAGTGTCCCATCTAGATTTCTGATATCTAGCCACATAAGCCATATAATTAGCCTGTCTGAGTCCCAAACGAAGCTGCCATATATTGCTTTTTGCCATGGCATCAATCTTCCTGGAATCTTTATCAGGAGGATGTGAGGCCAGGGAATATTAGCCTGTCACAGGCTGCAGCTTGACAACACCTACATGACTACACTGCTCAGTGAGGAAGTCTGTATAAGGCCTGATAGTATACCTTCTGTCCATTTTTATCTACAGGAGGGACAGAATGAGGATTTTTAAAATCTTAGTTGTTTGCTTCCTAAATGACTTATGCAAAGGAATAGACAACCTTCTAGACTCTGGAATATCCATCATTTCTACATAATCAGGCTCCTCTTGCTCATCCACAGCCTCCTCTAAAGGGAGCTGGAGGGTTTCTGCCACCTTTTTATAAAACCTGAAATGAGAAGGGGACTCAGACAGCAAAGGGGGAGACTCAAAGGGTCTGTCTGGAGAAATGTCCGGCTCTATGGGCACTTCCAGACCTTCCTGGTCACAAATACACTCATCAAAGTCCTCCTCCCCCTCCTGTGGTTCATAAAATTCCCCAACATCATAATCCTGAACCACTGAACCTGAACGAGCCCCCCTTTTCCCAACATTAGGGGGTTCGACAAGTCCCTGAGACAAAGACTGGACAATCTGAATGGCTTTAGCTATCTCTGCAGCAGTAGGAGAGACAATATTGGACTCCAGACCTGCTGATTTCTTTGTCTTTTTTACTTTGACTGGTTCTTCTGAACCAGCCTTCCTTTTGCCCGAGGAAGTCTCGCCCTGGTCAGAGGGCACTCCCTCTGGTCCAGTAGGAGCTGGACCGGGCTGGCCATCCGGGTCAGCGGACTTTTTGGCCTCTCGTTCCCTGAGCCGGCCCAATCTCTTTCCAGGGTGGCTGCAGGGAAATTTTTTACACACCTGGCAGTCTGACAGGAGGTGGTCAGCCCCCAGACAATAGACACAAGTGGTGTGTGGGTCAGCCTTGGCAAAGGCTTCCCCACAGACATCACAGTGTTGAAACCCAGTGGGCCCGGATTTTCTTTTGGGTTTCTCAGACATAATGCCAGCCTAACCAACAAACTTGCCCTTTAAACGGCCGTGCCAGGTAAAGACACCCTTTATCGGTTCCTAACCGGTCACGGGTATTGGAAAAAAACCCCAAAATTAAAGGTTTTTTTTAGAACCGATAAGAACCGGGAACCGCACTTCTAAAGTCAGTAAAGTCAAAATAAGCAAACCGATCGGTTCAGACTGAACCGATAATGAATTTCCACGCAGACTTTAATTTTTAGTACTTACGGTTACCAGATAGAGCTTCTGAACCGAAACCGTGGTAATTTTAAAACATTTGCCGGTTCAAATGAACCGAATAAACCGAAAACGAACCGAGCTGAAGGAGCTGATCTCCGGAGCGACTGTTCAGTGAAAGTGGAGTAAAGAATCTAGCAGTTTCATTTGAAACTGACCAGATAGAGCTTTGAACAGCGCCATCGCGCTGTGGAACTCCAGATCTCTCTGGAGTTAACTGTTTCCTCCCCGGGACAGTTCAGAGCCAGGGGCTAACTGCAATGGTCCTAATTATAGCAAGACTTCATGGTGTTTGAATGTTCATGTGCCCAGGGTTCTATGCTGAATGACAGCTTTGGGCTGTGCCACTACCCCAGTAGGGGTGTTCATTACCAATATGTATTAACTCCCCACTGACAACGTGGAGTAAAAATTATTTTACAGAGAGTAGTGAGCCACAGACTAGCCTAACAGCAGAGGTGGTGGATGCAAGAACCATTAATGGTTTCAAACACAACTGGGACCACGTAAAAGGCTTAAATGTTGCACAGGGTGGAAGTAGTAGGGGAGAGGGCCAGGGGCGGGGAGGTGAAGGCAATAACCCTGACTAGACATTAGGTGCCAGGGTAACACACAGCAGACTGGATGGACTAATGGTCTTTTTCTGCCAATATTTTCTAAGTTTCTTAGTTGGTACTGGTATGCTGATATGGGCCTGAAGGGAGGAAATGGCACAATTGACATGCCGGAGGTAAAAACCCTTTCTTCAAAGTGTGTCGATGCTTCTGGAATCTGCATTGGTAGGATACTCGCCAGTCAGGCATTGAAAGTCAGTCTGTGTCTGGAGAATCTTAAGCCTATGAGTAGGGTGAAGTAGGGCAACAGCTTGGGTGGGAACAGCGGAAAGTGCCCTAAATTGGCCTGTTGGGACTCCCTGCACCATGCCTCTACGCTATAATCTCCACTCAGAGTGTACTGGTCCTGCTACAGGAGCAAGGATGGTAGAAGGAAGCCTCTCCATCCATTCCCAAGACATCTGAGGCACAGGTCTAAGGGGGATGGAGCAACCTGCTGTGCTGCAGCACCGATTTCTGAGGGAAGGCTCTGGCAATCCCCTTGCCCTAGGGGAGGAACGAGCAGAGGCTGTTGCTCCTGACACTCTTACCTCAGAGAAGGTTGCAGAGTGGTGGTGCAGGGTCGGTACCCCAGGGCAGACAGTGTACACCCGCAATTGCATATGCCACACTGAAGAGCCCAACTCCAGTCTGGCGTGATGCCTATGCTAGAGCCAGGAAAGAACTCTGCACTGTAACCGTTCCTGCCCTCTGATTCAACACTGCTAGCGGTAACCACAGAGGCCACAATGACCATGGCACTAATATCTCCCGGCACCGGCCTCAACATCAAGCCAGACATTAACCTCTTCCTTGCCACTGCTAGCAGCACCAAGGTCAAGGTCGGCACAGCTGACACCACAAGAGGTCTCACCATCGACGTCACCATTACCCTCAGAGTCATCACCACGATCAATGACAATAGCCATAGCAACAGCAACAGTCAGTGTCAACATCACTAAGGAAGGGGATAAGGTTAGAGGCCTTGATCCTGACCCCAGGGTGGCCTGTCCTTGAGGACGATCAGACCATGGGGGGGTTCTCCACCAGCCACCCACGTGTTGATGGTACACACAACACCACCACCAGAGATGCTGTCACAATACCAGCATAGTGGTGGTGTGGGGAGGGTTATGTTCCTCAGGTGAGTCTGAACAGCAGCGAGACAACCTGTTGGAACAATTTAGACACCTGCCTAGCAACATCCTGGAAGGACTCCTACCTCTGAAAGATGTCAGCAAAAGTTACTAGTATGGAAGCGGGTATCATGTGGTGTCACATCACTAGGGATGTAAGTCTGTCATGGCAGCCATACACGTCATTGATTCCACGACGTTTCATCTTTACTCGGGACTTCCAAGACTTTCACTAGTGTCATCAGAATGTAGCAATGATAGTGCCACAACATTTACTACTGTTTACTAATGATTTCATGAACAAACAATGAGTCATTAAAACCTCATCCATAACAAACTTACATCCCTACACATCACGCACAACAATGGCTGTGATGACACTCAAGCTAAACATATTTGCTCCCGTGGGGTCCTAGCACCTCCGGTTAAAACCCAAGAGTGGGACTCTATGGAGGCGAGTTATATCCCTAGAGTTCAGTTTTTGGGACCTGGTTGTCCCTGCCACTGCCAGTAGCATCTGCAATAATGGGACTCCCTCAGAGCTGTAGGAAATAGTCCAACACTGAATGAGGCACAGAAGAGTGATGCACAGGTCATGTGGTATGTGCCCTCCTCAAAAGGCACTGTGCATCCTCTGTACCATGAGGCAAGAGAGGAGCCAGGCAGTAATCTGCCTATCTCCTCCAGCCCAGGCAAAGCTCAACCCCTAACAATTTGGCCATGTCGCCATACATCCACTGTCAAGAGGAGGCCTCCTGTCTTTCCACCCTGAGATCAATATTACCACAAACAAGTGAGCCCTGCAGTTAGTAGGACAGGGTGTAACCCTTTAATTTGAATTTTTGAAGTGAGCACACTAATCCCGGTAAATGCAGTAAAAAGAATGCTGTTTCCCAGCTGGGGAAGGTTTCTTTTACAAGCACTTTCACCTTCAACAACAACAAAAAAAAAAAGGAAATGGTGACCCATTCTTCTGGATCCAATGTTTCTGAGCAAGCACCTGAAAACATCCCTACAAAAAAGGAGATCGGCTGTAGTCCTTGGACTTAAAGATTTATTTTGTTTTTCTTGAAAGGGAAAGAAGGGAATACACAATGCTGCCCATTTCAGCCCGGGGATACAGATGAAAACCAACTGAAACTGAGCCAGATTAAAATACCAACATCAAAGCATGAGAAAAATCAGGAAAATCTGGCTAGTACACCAAGGAAATTCCACAATTCTTCCCAAGAAATGCCATGGGATCTTTATCATCACCTAAACAACCACCAGAAAAGGCAGATGGGACCTCGGTTTAAAGTCTCATCTGAAGTATGGCACTCCCAGACAGTGCAGCAAACCCCAGTACTGCTGTTAAGTGCCAGCCTTTATTGTATAAGCCCAATACTGGTGCAGGACTAGAATCCATGATTCTCTGGTCCAGAGGCAGATGTGCTACCAACTGAGCCAAGCTGGCATGTTGATGCCAATTTCCACATGCCAAAAAGAACGCCACCTAAAGTATCCAGGATTCAAGGTAGGGCATGCTTCGTTTCAATTCAAGGGAAAGCCCTATGGCCTGACTTCAGCACTCTGTTTACAAAGTAGTCTGTCAGTAGCGCAGCACACACACACGTAAGCAGCAAACAGTGGTGTTCCCTTACCTAGTCGACTAGCTTGTGTGTAGGAAAAAACAGGAAGCAGTGAGCTCAGTTCAAACAGTGAAGGAGGAGGAGGAGATGCATATAGGAGCAGGAGGCAAGGAGGGGCTATGGGGGGGGTAGAATCATGGAGAATAGCAGGGCAGAACAAGACTGGAAGCAGCCAAGGAGGGGACCCCTAGATTGCAAGGGGACCAAGGAAAGTCCTTCTTGTGGGGGATGGGTGATGGGAGGGATGGAGCAATTAGGGCAGAGTGTATGCCGGCGCTCAAGGCCTCACGCTTAATGCACACCTTGGTCAGAAAACAGGAGGGGGTCACCCACATAGTGGTGCATCTAGCACAAATGATCTAGCAGACAACAGCATAATGAAGGTGTAGGCTAGATTCAGGGAGCTGGCTAGTACCTGTCAGATGGAGGGTAAAGCGGTCTCATTTTCTGAAATCCTGCCGGTATGGATAGGAAGGGGGAAAAATCAAGTTCAATCTGTGGCTCAGGGGGTGGAGTAAGAAAAAGGGGTTCAGTCTGGTGGGGGAATGGGGTAAGACATGGGACGAGGAACTTTATGTCTCTGAGAAGCAACATTAAAACTTCATAAGGAGGGCGTACATTTAAATTTAAACTGAGTGGGGGGCAAAAGCAGGGATGGGGATTAGTTTAGCTAGTACTGCCCCACAAACTGGAGCAGGTAGGGCAGTGAGGAACAGTAAGGACGCAAAGGGGTTTATGGTGGAAAGGGCAGTCAGCGAATGCCAGGAATTTAGGGAACAAAATGGTGCACTTGGAGACCATTATGGTAGATGAGGGTCTAGACAGTGTAGCTATAACAGAGACCTGGGTGGTCAGAGTACCAATCTTGGGAAGTAGGTGTCCCAGGGTTCAGGCTTTTCAGAAGGGACAGAGATGGCAGAAAGGGAGGGTGGGGAGGCACTGTACATCAAGGAAGACATTAGGGCGACAGAAGGGCAGGAGATACGGGGGGGAGGCGGAGGTCCTGTGGGTCACACTGGAAAAAGAGGACTGGGGAGTCATTAAAACTGGGTGTGATTTACAGGCCTCCTACACAGGGGGAGGAAGGGGACAGGCAGATGATGCAAGAGGTACAATGGATGGTGCTTAGGGGAGAGATCCTATTACTGGGGGACCTTAACCTCCTGACGTGGACTGGGTACTTCTGTCAGCAACATCTGCCAGGAGCAGAAAGGTACTAGGGGCACCCAAGGGAACTTTCCTTTAAAAGCTGGTTAGGAAGCCAACTGGTGGGGAGAGAGACATGCTGGACGTGGTCCTCTCCAACAGGGATAGTGTGAAGAGGTGACGGTGGGAGACTGCCTTGGTACAAGTGACCACAATACAATGACTTTCAGGATAAAACGGAAAGGAACTTATCAAAACCAACACAAAGGTGCTGGACTTCTGCAGCGGACTTGCAAGGATGAGGGGATTTTCAGAGAGGAAATGGAAGGTATGGAGCAAATAGGGGGTGTAGAGGAATTATGGGATTGCATGGGGGGGGGGAAGATACTGAACGCCACTGAACTCTGCATCAAGAAGGTAGGAAAAAACAAAAGAATGAGGCCACTCTGGTTTACCAGGGAGGTGGTGGGAGTGATTAGGGAGAGAAAGATGGCTTTCAGAACGTGTAAGAGGACCCAGAGGAGGGAGGACAGGGAGATTTATACAGAAAAGCTAAGGGTGGCAGGGCAAAAGCAGATGTGGTGGAGAGAACTGCTAGGCAGGCCAAAAGGGGAGAAATTTTTTTTTTTTTTTTTTAAAGTATGTGCCGGAAAAATGGAAGGCAACGCGAGGGGATAGTGAGGGTGGGGGAGCACTAGTGAAGGGGACATTGAGAAGGCTGAGGTGCTGAATAGCTACTTTTGCTCGCTCTTTACGGTGAAGGGGAAGGGGAAGGGACACGAGTTAAAGAAGAAAGGAGGGATGACAAAAGAGTGGATCCTAGCCCATTCAGCGAGGACAGGGTGAAAGAGGAGCTGGGAAGGTTGAAGGTAGACAAGGCAATGGGGCTGGACAACTTGCATCCTAGGGTACTCCAGGAACTGGGGGAGAAGCTGGTGGTACCGCTGGTGAAGCTGTCTAACTTGTCCCTGGATATTGGTTGGGTGCCAAGTGACTGGAAGATGTTAGACATGGTGCCACTGCATAAGGAGGGCAGCAGGGAGGAGACTGGAAACTATCGACTGGTCAGTCTCACCTCAGTGATGGGTAAGGTGATGGAGGTGTTATTAAAAGGAAAGAGTGGTAAAGTACCTGGCAGACAGCAGACTACTGGACGACAGGCAGCATGGCTTCACAACTGAGTGGTCATGTCAGATGACCCTACAAAATTCTTTGATTGGGTGACGAAGGTGGATGATCAGGAGGGCAGTGGACATGGCCTATCTGGACTTCAGGAAGGCCTTCGACTCCATCCCTCACAAAAGACTGGTAAATAAATTGGAAAGCTTAGGGTGGGACAGAGAACAGCTAGGTGGGTGGAGAAATGGTTGAAGAACAGAAGTCAGAGAGTGGTGATAAATGGGGTACATTCCAGGGAGATGGCGGTGATGAGTGGAGTATCCCAGGGGTCAGTACTGGGACCTCTCCTTTTTAACATCTAAATCAGTGATATAGCGGATGGGCTGGAGGGGAGGGGGTTCCCATCTGCAGACGATATGAAGCTCTGCAATAGGGGTGGACACACCGGGGAGGGGGGGGTAGGCCATGAGGGAGGACCGAAGAAATGAAGGGTTGGTCTGAAACTTGACAGCTGAAATTCAATGCCAAAGGTATGCAGTGATGCACATGGGGCGCAAGAAACCGTATGCAGCCTACACTCTTTGGGGGGGGGGGGAAGGTAATTAAGCCAACTAAGCAGGAGAGGGATCTGGGGATTAAACTATTAAACCATCTTAAGGTCTTAATCAGTGCAGCAAAGAGCTAGGAAAGGCATATGGGATGCTGGCATGCATTGAGAGGGGGCATAACAAGCAGGAGGAAGCGAGGTACTGATGCCTCTATGTGGGGCCATTGTAAGGCCGCACCTGGAGTATAGGGTCCAGTTCTGGAGACCACACTTATGCAAGAACATAGATGGGATTTAGTGTACAGAGAAGAGCAACCAAGATGGAGCACAGTATGCAGGGGAAGACGTATGAGGAGAAGTGTAGCGATCTGGATCTGTACCCACTGGAGACTAGAAGGGAGAGAGGGGGAACATGAGAGAGACATATAACTACATGAAGGAGATCAATAAGGTGAGGGAGGGGAGCTTATTTAAAAGGAACGTGAAGTTATACTAAAGGGCATAGTCTAAGACTAAAAGGAGGGAGATTAAGGGGCAATGTGAGGGGGCATAACTTCAGGAAGAAGGTGGTGGAGAACTGGAATAAACCATCAGAAAAAGTAGTGGGGGTGGAAATGGTGGAGGGATTTAAGACAGCGTGGGACTGACATAAGGGGTTGGCAAATGGAGGGAAGAGGATGAGCCACGGACATGGAGGATGAGTAAAGGAGTGGAGGGCAGACTAGATGGGCCAAAGGGTCCTTTTCTGCTATCAGATTTCCATGATCTATGATTCTATGAGAGCACACTGTAAAGATTAGGTTTCTCCTTAAAATCTAGAAAAGTCCCACCAGGAACTCGGACAAGTGCTGTAGTTCATAGCAGAACTACACACAGATAAGGAGAATGCTTTTTCCCCCCTGCAAGGCGCATAAGCATTTCTTTCAACCACTAATCCAAAAAGGTTTGCTGAAACCAGTAAGGAAGACAGCAACAATGATCCTGATAGCACGATATTGGGCAAGGCAGTCCTTGTAGTCCTTTCTGCTGACAATGGCACAGAGATGACAACTGATCTGCCACTAACACAGAATCTCCTGACTGACCTGAGGCAGAACGATTCACCCAGATTTCAAATTATTTCATTTGACAGCATGAATCTTTAAGAGCTAGAGTATTCTACGTCTGTCAAACCAAGTATAAATGAAGGTTTGAAAGTTGACAAGAAGCCTGCAGCCAGGAAAACAGGAGAAAGTTCAATGACTGGTGTAACTCTCACCATTACACCACAATAACTGCAGATTTTAATCAGCTGTTTTGGTCAACTTTCATTATCAAAAGGCGCAGAAAAATCCTTTGCAGCACAGACCATGTTCAAGATATTTTTCAAGGGACTGAATCATATTTATCCACCAGCAAGAGAGCCAGTACCTCCATGGGACTTAGAGCTGCTGACACCTTCCATTACTTGGGGCAGGCAACTCATGCCCCAAATCTGCCTGCCCCAGGAGATAAAACAGACCTCTTGAGATATGTTCCCTAACTCATTAGCAAGTTATTTTAACTTATAGTAGCAGCGATCCTATTTCCAGGCAGCGCTAAAGCTGCTGAGCGCCCACTGCAGCCCCGCCCAGAAAAAGTACAGTTACCTAAGAAGGGTCATCAGCGGGGTCCCTCGGGTATCAGTATTGGGCCCAATCCTGTTTATTGCAGGTACTGGGGTGGGAGTAAGGAGCAAGATGTGCCTCTTCGCAGATGATTCCAAGTGGAGTGCAGTGGTAGACAGCAAGGAGGGTAGGAAGACACTTCAGGAGGATTTGGTCAGATTGCAAAGGTGGGCACACACACTTGGCAGTTGGGGTATAATGCTCAGAAGTGCAGCGTACTGCATCTGGGATTCAGGAATCCTGATTATAACCATCATTTTGGGGGGGGTGACAGCTGTAGACATCTGGGAGACCTGGTGGTCATCATAGATGCCAGGATGAATTATTCAGAACAGTCGGAGAGTGGCTACTAAGGCAAATAAAATACTTGGGTGTATCTAGGGGAATAACATTGAAGAGAAGGGAGGTCATCCTGCCCCTATACAACTCCTTAGTGAGGCCTCACTTGCAGTATTGTGTACAATTTTGGAGACCTTACTTAAAGGGAAGAGTAGAAGAGAGATGTGCTACAAGGATGATCCACAGCCTGGGGGGGGGGGGGAGAGGAATGTCCTATGAGGAACAACTTGGGGAGTTGAACATGTACTCTCTGGAGGTCAGATAGGACCAGGAGGAGAGGAGAATATTTATTTATTCTTTATTCGGATAATACCTTTAAGCAAAAACTCTTTACATAGGTTCCACGTCAACAACCAAGACAATAACAAGAACACGAACAAAGGAATGAAAACAATATACTGGCAATACAGCGATTAGAATGACACTATTACACTGTTACAAATTTACATAAGAGCAAGATGCATTACATACAGTGAAAATGTACGGTGGCTTAAGGGCAATGAAAAAGTATGTCCAGTAACTAAGTGCAATTACAGAGAGTGAGAATATTGGGTAATGACAGAGACTGCAGTGGTGACAGCGATAGATGATCTGGTGCAGGGGAGAATGCAAGTCAGCCCAGAGGGGTTATGAGAGAGGTCATCAAATATACGAAGGGGATAAACAGGGTAGACAGAGGGTCTCTACGTTGAAGGGGAAGGGAAATATGAGGGGACATAACCTTACGTTAGTTTGGGGGGGGTACGGGGGAGGTGAGAAGACACTATTTCATAGAGAGAGTGGTGGCACCTTGGAACACACTACCAGGGGAGCTGCTGGCAATGGAAACAGTGGAAGGTTTCAAGGTGGGGTGGGACAGGTACATGGGCAAGGTGCAGGTCGGTGGGGGGGAAGGTTAACAAAAGGGTGCTGGGGATGTGCTAGGTAGAAGGGAACACATGAAAGGAGGGAGGGGGCAGCTGCTGAAACTTAATCAGGAGCTGCATCTCGGGCAGACGAGATAGACTGATGGGCTTACTCTGCTGGCAACTTTGTATGCATGTATGCATGCATGCAAAAACTTACCGTACCAGTAGATCTTCATGAAAATCTCTTGCAGCAAGCCACACCTTTGTAACTATGTCTGTCAGGCACAAAGACCACACGGAATCTTTTTAGCTAGCAGTCTGCTGGGACCGCCCACGACGACAACGTCAGGTCGACATCGCCACTCCTATGTATACACACGTGGGCAGCCCTATGCCCTCCTCAGTTCCCTCGACGAAGAACAGACACAAAGGATGTCCGCTGAAGGAACCGTGGCAGGGCAGAGGTTACTGCCACTGAAAAGTGAATGACAGCAAGAAAAATACCCTGGAGAAGGAGGCAGATACAGAGGATCACGAGGGATGGAGGAAGGGACAGCATGGCATGCTGCAAGAAATTACCTCGTAGATCGACTGTTACAGTAAATTCTTACGAAACTGTACTATCTTCATCAAGGATATCTGTTGCAGCAAGCCACACCTTTGGAACATGTCCCAAGCAGTTCTGACACTGAAACAGTATGGGTGGTTGGAAGCAACAGGCTCAAGAAAGGAGGCCTTAGAGCACAGCTAGGCCAAAACCGGCCCTTCTTCTGGAAGCAATGTTCTTGACTGTAGTGTCTAGTGAAAGTGTGGACTGTACTCCAGCTAGCAGCTGCCAAATCTCAGCAGCTGAAACATTCCTGAAACAGGCAGAAGTGGCTGTATCTTGAGTTGAGTGGCCATGTACAGCATCAGGAAGTTTCTTACCGTGCTTCCTATAACAAAAAGTAATGCAGTTGGTCAACCATTTGGACAAGCACTGCTTTGAAACTGGAACGCCATCTTTCCCAGGGGCAAAAGAAACAAACAGCTGCAAGGACTTCCTAACATCCTTTGCACAGTGAACATAATACCAGAGTATTCCATGTGCACCTAAGGTATGGAGCAATGTTTCCCCTGCACTGGCACGTTCCAGATACTACACAAGCAGGTGGATGGATTGATTGATTTAAAGTAAACTCAGACACCACCTTAGGCAGAAATTTAGGACTGGTACGCAAAGACACCCTGTCTTTGTGGAAAGTCAAATAAGGAGGCTCACACGAGAGCCTGATGCTTGGAAATCCTCCAAGCAGAAGTAACAGCAATTAAAGAACAGGTTACTCACCTGTAAAGTACAGTTACGTAAGAACTTACTGTAACAGCAGATCTTCGAGTACAACTCTTGCAGCAGGTTACACCATTGGGACTGAAGCCGGCAGGCGCCAGGACCGCATGGAAATTTTCTAGCTAGCAGTATTCAGCGGGGACCGCCTCCGACGTCAGGCACAGTACATAAGGGGGGCAGTCCCCCAGAATCCCCAGTTCTCCCGCCCGCCGGATGACATCAGAAGAGGAGGCTGAGGATCCGCCATCAAATGGCAGTCAGAGAGATGCTGAGACACCTGATCCTAGGAGAAGGATGTTGAAACTAGAATCTATCTCCAGCGGGGATGGTGGGAGGGAAAAGTACCTGCTGCAAGAGCTGTTCTCAAAGATCTACTGTTACAGTAAGTTCTTACGTAACTGTACTATCTTACTTCGAGAAACCGCTCTTGCAGCAGGTTACATCATTAGGACTAAATCCCAAGCAATCATGGAAATCCCACACCACTGGGAGGAGGGAAGGTAGAAATCTTTAAAGAAACCAAAGCCTAGGACAGAAGTCCTTGAAGGACTGCTAGACCAAAACCTGCTCTTCGCCTCGATGCAATATCCAGGCTATAATGCCTGATGAAAGTGTGCACGGAGCTCCAAGTAGCTGCACACAGATGGTGCGAGGTGGACACATTCTTAAGGGCCGTAAAGGAGGTAGCCGCCCTTGTGGAATGACCCTTAACCGCGCCCAGTAAGGGTTTGTTGCGCTTCTGCTAACAGAACGTGATACACTGAATGAGCCACCTGGACAGCGACTGTTTGGAAACCGGAGCACCCAGAATCCTGTGGGCAAAGGAGACAAAAAGCTGGTCCGATTTCCGGTGGTGTTTGGTTCTGGTCAGGTAGTATCAGAGACACCTATGCACATCTAGGGTGTGCAACAGGGCCTCTCCTTGATTCGAATAGTTGGGAAAGTACGCTGGTAGATCAATATCTTGATTAAGGGTGAGAGCTGAGACTACCTTAGGCAGAAATTTGGGATCAGTCCATAGGGATACCCTGTCTTGGTGAAAAACCAAATAAGGCTCTTTGCACATGAGTGCATGGAGATCAGAAATTCTTCTGGCCAAAGTAACGGCAACTAAAAACAACGTCTTCCAAGTGAGAAGACGTAGCTTGCAATCCGCGGCTGGTTCAAAGGGTGGCAGCATGAGCTGCTCCAGGACAAAGGATAGATTCCACGGCGGAACTGGATCCTTAATCGGAGGTCTAAGGTGGAGAATACCTCTCAGGAAGGCTCGTGCCATGTCCAACTGAGATATGGTGTGTTAGCCTATCGGACAATAATAGGCTGATATGGCACAGAGGTGTACTTTGATCGAGGAGTAGGCCAAGCCTGTCTGAAAAAGAGACAGGAAGTAGTCCAAGACCGACTTTTCTGGACAGTTTAGAGGCGAAAACCCATGTACTTGAGCCCATAGGCAAAAACAGCGCCATTTCATGGCATAAGTAGCATGAGTGGCTGGTTTTCTGGCAGCCACCAGGACAGCTACCTCTTGTGAGACCCCGTGTCGCAAAATGGCTATGTCTCTAGGAGCCAAGCGTGCAGGCTCAACAAACAAAAGTCCGGATGGACCAAGGAGCCCTCCTCCTCCTGAGACAACAAGTGAGAGCTGATTAGCAGAGGCACCGGAGGTTCCCAGGATAGCTGGTGTAGTAGAGGGGAACCAGATCTGCCTGGGCCAGAACAGCGCGATGAGTAGCAGCGTCGCTTGCTCTCTGCGAAGTTTCAGAATAACCCTCTGGATCAACGGAAAATGTTAAAGGCATAGAGGAATCTGCCCGCCCAGGAGAGGGACAATGAGTCTCGCCAGAAAACAACAGGCCCTGGATCTAGCGAGGAAAAATTGGGCAGTTTTGCGTTGGATGGGGACGCGAAAAGGTCTAATTCTGGTGTACCCCATCTGTGAAACAGATCCTCTGCTACCTCCTGGAGTAGTTCCCACTTGTGGACTCTGGCCTGAGAGAGGCTCAGGCCGTCTGAAATGACGTTGTCCACTCCTGGGACATGAACAGCAATGAGGTTTGCGCGCTGTGTTGCAAAGCCCAATCCCACACCCTCATGGCCTCAATGCAAAGCAGGTAGGAATGGGTGCCTCCTTGTTTATTGAGGTAATACATCACCGTGGAATTGTCTGTTTGTAACAGATGAGTACCCGGTGGAATCTCCGACAGGAAGGCCTGCAGGGCGTAAAGAACTGCTCTAATTTCCAGGATGTTTATGTGGAGATGAGTCTTTTGGGCTGTCCACAGGCCCCGAGACCGGACACCGTCGAGGTGTGATCCCCACCCGAGCCCTGAGGAGTCTGTGGAGAGTGTCACAATCGGAGACGGCGCAATGAAGGGGACCCCTGCCAATAGATTCTTCGGATCTAGCCACCATTGCCAATCCCGGATTACGGTCCTCGTGATCCGGATTGGAAGCTGCAGATGGTCTTGCTTTTGATCCCACTGGACCCGTAACACCCACTGGGTTACCCGCACGTGGAGATGAGCAAGTGGGACTGTTGCAATGGCCGAAGCCATGTGTCCGAGCAAGCAAAGGACCAATCTGGCAGGAACGGTCTTTGCCAAAATGTCCCTGATGAGGGATCTGATGTGTTCCACTCTGTCCTGGGGAAGAACAGCTTTCCCTTGGACGGTGTCCAGAACTGTGCCTATGAACTGCAGAGTCTGAGACGGAACCAGGCGTGACTTCTCTTGATTGATCATGATGCCCCGCGTCTCGAACAGAGACTGAGTATAATGAATGGTGGACATCACGGCCCCCCCGAGTGGGCGCCATGAGAAGCCAGTCGTCCAGGTAGGGGAACATGTAGTGGTCTTGCCTCCTCAGAGTCGCCGCTACGACCGCCATACACTTCATGAATATCCGAGGTGCTGATGACAGTCCGAAAGGGAGGGCTCGGAACTGATAATGGTGGCCCTGGAACTCTAAGCGCAGAAACTTCCTGTGCGCTTGAGCGATGGGTATATGCAGGTAAGCGTCCTGCATGTCCAAAGATGCTAGAAAGGTGCCCTGCTTGAGTATGGGAATCAGACCTGGGAGGGTCACATGCGGAAGCGTTTGTACAGGACTGACTCACTGAGGTCGCTGAGGTCCAGTATCGAACGGAGGTCCCCCGTTTTCCTGGGAACCAGGAAGAAGCGAGAATATCATCCTGCATCCCTCTGGTTCTGTGGAACATGCTCTATCGCTTCTTTTTCCAGGAGCGCGAGCACCTCCTGCTGTATAAGCAGGGCGTGCTGACCCGAGTAACAGGAAAGCAGGGGAGGTCTTGCCGGTGGGTGGTCGAGAAATTCTATGACGTAGCCTTCTTGACCAACTGGAGAACCCACCAGTCGGTGGTAATCGACTGCCACCCTGAAAAGTGGCGAGCGATGTGACCCCCGACCTTTTGCGCCCGTTGATCCAGAGGAGGGGCGGGGCCGGAAGGTGTCATGCTGTGGCAGCACTGGTCCCGGCAGGCTGGGCCGGTTTAGCATAGTGTTGGGCTCTGCCTGGGGATGACAGCCTGGGCTTTCCGCCGAAAAGTGCCCCTTTGTTGCTGTCCGGAACGTGGCTGCTGCCTTTGTTGCTGGCTATGAAAACAGCTCTGGTTCCTACGAAAGGAACCAGGCCTAGGTCTGTACATGGCCTGTACAGACCTGACTGCCTTCCCAGCATCCTAAAGTTTGGTGATCACCTTCTCCGAGGTTCACCAAAAAGTACTTCGCCGTTGTAGGGGATGTCAAGAATGTTCTTCTGTATGTCCGGGGTGAAGCCAGAGACACGGAGCCAAGATTGTCGCCGGAGACAGACACCTGAAGCTGCAGCTCTGGCAGACGAATTCGCGAAATCATATGCGGCTTGTAATACCTGGGTCCCCACATCAGACCCTGTGCGGAGGTGGTTTAGGAGCTCCGCCTTCTGCTCGCCATCCGGAAGCTTATCGATTAGGTCCTGGCCCTGTTCCCATAGGGCGTTCTGAAACTCTACCATGTGGGTTAGGTAGTTCAGGGACCTGATGGAGCATGTAGAGGCCGCATACATGCATCTCCCCAGGGCGTCCAATTGTTTGGATTCCTGGTCCGGTGGCTGTGTGCTCATGTGTTGCGGTCTTTGGGACCAGTCATATGAGGCCGTAATGACCAGGGAGTCCGCCAGAGGTTGTTCAGCCAGGTACTGGTCCTCTCTCGGGGCCTTGTACAGGTGGTCAGCTTTCTTCGGCACCGCAGGAGTGGAGTGCGGACGCTTCCATGCAGCCTTGGTGATGTCCGCAAAGGTGTCCACCAAGAGTGGCACTACCACAGGCTTTGGATCTTTCTACCAAAGATAACGGGCAAGGCGCTGCCTTTCGGGGTCGAGGTCCTCAGCATCACACCCCATGTTGTCCTGGATGTGCCTCATGATCTCAGAGAAAGAGGGATAATCCGGAGGAGACCTGGGAAGGTCATGTGGGTCAGGTGATGAAATGCTGAGTGGAGAAGAAGATCTGGAGTAATCCAAGGAATCCGATCTGGAGTCCTCGCCCAGAGTATACTGCCGACGTCTGGATCGCTTGGGGCAGGGAGACCCTGATGGAGATCTTGAGGGAGGCCTTCTCCGATCCTGGGATCTACCCCTAGGAGGTGGAGCCTGCTCCTTGGGGGTTGGTAGTCTTCCTGCTGGCCCCTGTGTTGGAAGAGGGCGCGTAGGAGGTGAATGAGTAGGAGTAGGGGGAGGAGGAGGTTTCACTGGGACCACGTCTTTGCAGATGGTGTCCCACCAGAAAGTAGAGAGTTCCTTTACTTCTTGAATATTCATGCCCGACAACGGGCCTGGCACCAGTGGTATGTCGCCGGGGTCGGGCGTCTCCAGGGTGGGCGAAGGTTCCCCCGGAAGTCCGGCATCCTCTGTGTCACCCGCCTGGCTCGGGCAACACGGTGTCTTCTCCATGGAGTCCCCGTGACCGTGTCTACCGTGACTGGGGCGGTTCGCCCGTGAAGCAGACGCTGTCGCTGGTCGATGACTTCGGTCCGTGAACGCCTGGCCGCGCCTGCGCTTGGCTGCCTCGGCCCGTGAATGCCTGGCCGATGTCGGTGCTTGACGACGTCTGGTCCGTCGTCCACTTGAGGGACGTCAGGTCCTTCGTCTTCCTAGGTGGAGGATCCGGGCCCCTAGCGGGCTGGGAGACCTACCGGGAGTCTGGGTCCCGATGTCGGGTGTAAGAGGAAGACTTGTGGCTTTCAGAGGTCTTTGAAGAGGCCCAAGAGGGAGTAGAAGAAGCAGAGGGCCTGGAAGTCTTAATGGGCTGAAGAGTCGAAGAACCACTGGAAGCTTGGACCTTGACTGGATGGGGCTGAGACCTAACCCTGGAGGGAGAGCAGTCCGATCAGGTGGAGCCTGAGCTCCGCAAATCAGAGGCCCGGTTCGGGGATCTGGACCTTGCCTTCTCCCAGTGCTTGTCCCAGTGTTTTTGGACCTTGGAGGAAGAATTGCCCCTGGAGGAAGGTTCTTTGTCCATTCTACTAAGTTTTTCCTCTAGCAGGTAAGCCTGAAGTGCCTTCTGACGGGGGATCCTGATGCGGCTGTCGAACCCCTGGCAAAAGGTGCAGGCCTTGGTATCGTGGTCCGGGCCTAAGCAATGCACGCAGGAAGAATGAGGATCCTTGAAAGGGATCTGTTATCCGCAGGCACACTTTGAAAGGTGACCCTCAAATGAAGGAGTTGAAGAGGACATTAGTTAGGTAGAAACTCTTGAAGTTCTAAGTCATCGTGCGCTACGTAGAGACCGAGAGGCCGATGCTGGCGAGTCGACAGCGGGAAAAGAACTGGGGATTCTGGGGGACCACCCCCTTATGTACTGTGCCTGATGTCGGAGGCGGGACCAACGTCAAGGGCGGTCCCCACTGAATACTGCTAGCTAGAAAATTTCTGTGGGGTCCTGACGCCTGCCGGCTTCAGTCCTAATGGTGTAACCTGCTGCAAGAGCCGTTCCTCGAAGTAGGATCAGTAGTTCTAGGAGTGGTATATGTTGTTCATCCACACTGTTTGGCATGTCCCCTTCCATTATAAATCTTGCTGGAAGTCTTCAAGCTGGCTCCTCCCACCCACCCGGTGGTATATACTCTGACTCCGCCCCATGATGCCAGATCTTAGTTCGCTGGAAGCACGGTTGTGCTGCGCCGGGCGCGAGGTTATAGCGTGGTGATGAACAATATATGACCCCTAGAACTACTGTTACAGGTGAGTAACCTGTTCTAGGAGCGTGGATATGTTGTTCATCCACACTGTTTGGAAGACTCCAAGCAGTTCTCCGGGAGGAGGGAGGCAAGGTGCACACCCCCTACTTAGGAAACAGAGATTGGAGAACTGAGGCCCCAAAACCAGCATCCCGGCGTGACTCAAGGTCGATGTGGTAGTGGGTGATAAAAGTGTTTGTTGACTTCCATGTAGCAGCCCAACAGATTTCCTGGATAGGTATGTCCCTGGAAGCAGCCACCAGTGCAGCACTATGGCAGGTAGAATGAGCTCTTCTCCCTCTGGGAGGATCCTTGCCCACCAACTCATAGCACAGACCTATGCATGATGTAATCCATCTTGCTATGGTCAGTTTGGCTGCAGCTCTGTCAGAAGCGGCTTCAGCGTAGGTGACAAACAGCTGGCAAATCTCTCCACGGATTTCCACCGTCCTCTCCTTGTAGTAGGAGAGAGCATGTCTCAGGTCCAGAATATGGAGCCTGTACTCGGCATCCAAGGTATAATTAGGGTAGTAAACCGGCAGAGTCAACACCTGGTTAGGGTGAAATTCTGAAACCACCTTCGGAAGGAATTTCGGGTGGGGGCACAGAACAACTTTGTCCCTGTGAAAGACAAGATAAGGGGAGTCCACCTAAAGAGCCTGGAGCTCCCCTATCCTTCTGGCTGACGTGATAGCCACCAGGAAGGCCGTCTTCCACAAGTGTGACAGCTCACACTTGTGCATGGGTTCGAATGTAAAGCTTGACCATGAGCTATGCCAAAACCAGCAACAGATCCCACGGAGGTGGAGGTTCACACACAGGAGGGGAAATGTGATCTAGGCCTTTGAAAAAGCTCCCGACCACTGTCTCCTGCGCCAATGTCGGCTGACCGACCCACGCCCGCTAAGCAGAAATGGCTGTCAGGTGCACCCTAAGGGTCGATGACCGCAGACCCCCTTTGGAGAAGGATCAAAGATGGTCGAGAATGTTAGCCACAGAACAGGATAAGGAGTCAAGACCCTTACCCTGACATCAAATGGAAAATCACTGTCATCTGAAGGCATAACATTTCCTGGTCGATTCCTTTCTAGATGCCTTCACTATGGTGTAGACATCTTCAGAAAGACCCAGAGCCTGGAACTCTAGCCGCTCAGGTTCCAGGCTGTGAGGTGCAGGGATTGAAGGTCCAGATGGAATACAGTCTCCTGGTTCAATGATATCAGGTCCGGGCGTGTACAAAGCTGCTCCGGGACCCTGCAGCTGAGGCTGAGGAGATCTGGGTATCAGAACTGGTGCGGCCAATCTGGGGCTACCAGGATCACCTTCGCCTTGTCCCGCCTCGCCTTGAGTAGCACGTTGTGGATCAAGGGAAATGGAGGGAAGGGGTAGAGGAGGCCTGGTGTCCACGGCCTCGAGAAGGTATCCCCCTGCAGCGAGCCCTGCTGAGGGGGGCGGGCATGGTACAGTCTCAGCCTGGTGTTCTCCCTGAAGGCAAACAGGTACACCAAAGGTTTGCCCCAATGGGAGAACAGATTGTAAGCTACCTCTGGATGGAGAGACCACTTGTGGGATGTCTGGCCTAAGCGGCTGAGAGCATTCACCAGTTGGTTCGAGACTCCTGCCACATGGATGGCAAGGAGATCCACCTCCAACCGGCTGACGAGGGTCCAGATTCGGAGCGCCTCTTTGCACAGCAGATGGGAATGCATGCTGCCCTGTTTGTTGAGATAGTACATGGTCGTGGTATTGTCCGTCTGGACTTGAACCACTTGACCCCGGAGCTGAGGAGCGAGCTGACAGGGCCAGTCTGACTGCTCTGAGCTCAAACAGGTTGATGTGGCATTGGGACTCCTCGGGGTCCAGAACCTGGGGCCCTGTTGTTCCCTGTGGGGTCGCTAGCCCATGAGAGAGACATCAGTTGTCAGGACGACTGCCGGCTCAGGTGACAAAACAGGATTCTTTCCTGCAATCGGTCTGGGACGGTCCACCATTGGAGACCGTCCCATATATTCTGGGTTACAGTGATCAGCTGGTTGAAATGACCATATCACTGAGTCCACTGGGCGGCCAGCTCCCACTGGAAGGGGCGCATGTGCCACCTGGCCCAACGGATCACCGAGGTGCATGCCGCCAAGTAACCCAGAAGGCACAGAAAGTCCCGGGCAGGGCGCAACTGCCCAACCAGAAATGACTGGGCAAAGGAGGAGAGAACCTCCGCCCTGTCCGCCGGGAGCTGAGCTCTGGCTTGCTGAGAGTCGAGCTCTGCCCCAATAAAGCCCATCACCTGAGAGGGGACGAGTTCTGACTTGGACTCACTGATAAGGAGGCCAAGTTGGGAGCAGGTTCGGAGGGCCACATCCCTGGACCTCTCCACCTCCTGAAGGGAGGAACCCGTCAGGAGCCAGTCGTCGAGATAGGGGTATATCCGAACTCCGACGTCGAAGATGGGCTGCCACCACCGCAATGCACTTGGTGAAGACCAGAGTGGCCGATGACTGGCCAAATGGCATGGCTCAGAACTTGTACAGAGTCCCTTTGACCCTGAAGCGGAGAACCAATGGTGGGATGGATGGATTGGGATGTGAAAGAACGCATCCTGCAGATTCAGTGAACAGAACCACATGTTTCGTTCCATGATCTGGTTCAGAGTTACCATCCAGAAGGTGTGAGACCTGAGATATGGATTCACGTCGTGGAGATCTAGGATGGGGCGCCAACCCCCCATCCGCTTGGGCACCAGGAAGTACTTGGACACGAGGCCCGAGTCTATAGGAGGATCCGGCACTGGAGCTACCGCCTCCTTGCGGAGGAGCTGAGCAATGTCGTCCTGAAGGGCCGACTGATTGCAAGCTGAGATCCTTTCCTCCCGAGGGGCGCAGACTCGGCTGGAAGGGTACTACTCGAATTCTAGAGGAAGTCCCTGGCCGACCACTTCCAGAACCCACCTGTCCGAAGTGATACTGGACCAGACGGAATGAAAGTGGCGGAGCCGGCCCCCGACGGGAGGACCCAGAGCTGGCATGACGGGTGTAGGGGTGGCAACCCCCAACCAGTCACTGAACAGGCTTAGGAGGAGAAGGAGAAGGCTCCTGGACCTGCGCCTCGGCCTCCTTTACAGTGCTGTTGAAGACCCTGCTTGGGCCTGGGGTGCCAGCTTGAGTCTGCTGTTGCTGCTGGCCTCCTTGATAGGAGGACTGCCTAACCGCAGAGGAAGAGTGCCGAAAAGGCCTTCTTCTTGCGTTTCTGCTGGTTCTTGCCCGAAGAACCCTTTGCAAAGGTAGCATCCAAGGTGGCACTGGACTGCTCTATTCGCTGGAGGTGACCTGCCACTCCCGGACCGAAGAGGTCGGTGCCAAGGAAGGGCACATCAGCTAACTTGTGCTGAGTATCCGCCGGAATAGAGGATAACCTCAGCCAGGTCCTGCGGCAAGTAGCCACTGCGGCTGCTAAGGAGCGGGCACAGGAATCTCCAATGTCCAGGGCCGTCTGGAGCTGCTGTTTTGCAACAGCATGGTTCTGGTCACGGACCTGCTTCACCGTGGTCTGCAAGTCCGCTGGGAGATGAGGGAGGACTTCATCTAGTGACCCCAAGAGGGAATGAGAGAAGTGTGCCATGATCACAGCCGGGCTGGCCTGTCGAAGGCCCAAGAATGAGGCCACATAAACCTTCCGGGCAGAATGGTCCATGTTCTTGGACTCCTTGTCCGGAGGGCGGTCAGTGTCAGCTGAGCTACCCATGCGTCTAAACACAGAATCAGTCACAAGGCTCTCGGCCAAGGTATGCTATGTGAAACCTGCCAGGGACCCAATGGGTACCATATACTTGCGGGCCATGTGGGCAGACGGAGCTGGGCAGGAGGCAGGGTGCTGTCATAGCTCAAGGGCAGGGCCAACAACGGCTTCGGCCACTGGAAAGGCCTCTGTCGGGGTATATCCCCTCTTGAGGATATCCGTGAGGGGGTATTACGCCTTCTTTTGGATAGGCTCCAAGGGCATTCCGGTCGATTCGGAAATCAGGCGGAGGATGCCCTGGAAAGAGGAAGGACCTTCCTCCAAGCCTGCCACTGATGACTCATCATCCCCCGGATGAGTGCGCAGACCAGTGGCATCAGAGTCCGAAGAGTCGGAATATAAAGGTCAGCCACCTATGTCTCCCTCGATATGTTGAGGGTGATCGGGGACAACAGTAATAGACAGACGACGGGGGAGGCCTGTGTCTGTCCGGTCCTCTTTCGAGGGAGCCCCTCCTTGAGGCTGCTTAGGCAGTGGTTCCACCAGTATCAGTGGGGAGACCGAAATAGGCCGAGCTGGAATGCGTGCTGGCCCTACAGGTGGGGGAACCGAGGCCTTTGGTTCCGGAGGGGTCTGCGTCTGCCTGAGAGGCTGGGGCCAAGTAATGGCAGGTGTTGCCAGCGGAGCCGGCTTTTGACCAGTCAGAATCAGCTGTTTCCAAATGAAATCCTCATAACATCGACGGAGCTTCCGTCGAAGTCTCTCCTCATCCGAGGAGGATCGGCAGCGATGCCTCTTCCTGGAGTGCTTGTGACGCTTTTCGACCAAAGGGGTCCTGGTCCGCGATAGAGACCGACGGGGGCAGCTTGTTCGATCGGGAGAAGCCAGAGTCGGTGAGAACCGAGGTTCCAGCACCTTTCCCTCGATCGGGACACCCGAAGGCTGGGTCTCTTTTCGGCGAAGGAAAGGATAGGTGTCCTTTCCAAGGAGTCGACCAGTTCAGCCGTTTCCTCGGCCTTGATGCCTTGGCCTGACGGAAGGTCCGAGAAGCCGGCGGCCGATAAAGCGATCTCGACCGAGGTCGAGACCGCAAGTTCCTGAGAGTCGGACCACTCTCGGTCCCAGGAATGTCTCCTTCGGGATGAAGAAGAATTGGGGTCCTTGTCCTTTTTCCTAGAGCAGAAGAAGTGCGAGCCCGAGGGCGCCTCACCCCTGGTGGGGAGAGACTGGCACAGCTCCCAAAAGGACCCAGTGAAAGTAGAGCCAAGGTTAAGAGGCACGAAAAAACTTTGGCTGGTCGAAGCTTGAGCAGCTTCCTCTTCAAAAGCCGCCATCTGATCGAGCTGCTCAGCAGATCCCACGGCCTCGGAAACCGCCCACCTTGCCTCCTTCGATTTCAACGGTAGACTGCGAAGCTCCGGTCTCCCCAATTTTAGGCACGCCTTGCAGTCGTCCAGGACGTTGGGATGGAAGGCCAGACAGATAGTGCAAGAGGTGTCGTCATGTACGACACCCAAGCAGTAGACACAAGAGAGGTGGGGATCGGTACGCAACATTTTCTGTCCACAGAGACACCAGCGAAATCCAGGGGATGATTTGTCCTCCATGTCCAATGCACTTGGAACGGAATCATAAACTCTGATGAGTTTTAGAGAAAGCTTTTGTGGTGAAAACCGTCGTTGAGAATCCAGGGCCTACGAACTGCTGAAGTAGCATGAGGGAACCTGAATCTTCCACCGGAAAGGAAGATCTGGCGTCATGGGGCGGAGCCGAGGTATTTACCACCCGGGTGGGTGGGAGGAGCCAGCTTGAAGACTTTCTGGCCAGATTTAAAGGGGAAAGGGACATGCCAGAGAGTGTGGAGGAACATATCCATGTTCCTAGAACTACGTTTTCCATGACGGAAAGCGTAGCTTGCAAGTCGCGGCTGACTCAAAAGGAGCCAAAGTAAACAAAATTCAGATCCCATGGTGGGTCTGGATTGTGGATGGGAGGCTTCAAGAGTAGGATGCCTCTCAAGAACATATGGGACACATCCAGCTGAGCCACCATACAGCCATCGACAGGCACATGGAAGGTTAAAAACGTCCAACAGGTGAACCTTAATGGAAGAGTACTGCAGCCCGGCATCAAACAGAAAGCTTAAGTACTCCAGAATCTGATTCACAGGGCAAGTGATAGGATCCAGGTGATGGGAAGGAGCCCACAGAGCAAAGCACTTCCACTTCATGGAATAAGTGGCCTTGGTGGAGGGTTTTCTTGTGGCCACCAGAACATCAGCCACCTTCCGGGAAACTCCAAACCTATCAATGGCTATGTCTTCAGGAGCCATGCCTGAAGACAAAGATTTGATGTCCAGATGGACTAGAGTGCCCTGCTCCTGTGAGAACAGAGAACTGCGCAGAGGCAGAGATACAGGGGGTTCTACTGCCTGCTGCTTCAATAAGGGGAACCAGATCAGGCAAGGACAGAAGGGAGCCACTAGGATCAGAGTGACCCTTTCCATTTGAAGCTTGATCAGAATCCTCTGAATTAAGGGGGGGGCGGGGAGGCATAGAGGAACCTCCCTTTCCAGGAGAGGCACAATGAGTCTTGCCAGAAAACTCCAGGCCCTGGAGTGAGCCAACCAGCAGAAAAGTGGCAGTTTTGCATTGAGTGGGGACGCAAAAATGTCCAACTCTGGATGGGCCCAGGTGTCGAACAGGTCTTCTATGACCAAGGTCAGAAGTTCCCACTCATGCATCCTGGATTGTGAGTAGCTGAGATGGTGTGTCAGGGCGTTTTGCACACCTGGAACATGGACGCTGCAAGTTCTACATCGTATTCTAGAGCCCAGTACCTGACCCTCATCGCTCTCCGGCACAAGGGGGCACAACTGAGAACCCCCCCTTGTTTGCTGATGTAATGGACTATGCTGATGTGGTCTATTTGGACCAGCATATGTCCCGGGGACAAGCGAGTCTGAAAGGCCTGAAAGGCATACAGCATGGCCCTCATCTTCAGGACGTTGATGTGGAGGGTAGCTTCCACTAAGGACCATGTCCCTTGAGTCTGATGGGACCCCAGATGAGCACCCCAGCCCAACCCTGAGGCATCCATCATGAGGATCTGCTGAGGCGACGGAAGGAGGAAGGAAACCCCTTTCAATAGGTTGCTGGGTTCCATCCACCATTGCAGCACCTTTTTGACTGGGGAGACTAAAACTGGCTGCTCAAGGTTGTTGGTGCATTGATCCCACTAGACTCAACGTCCACTGAAGAATCCTCATGTACAACCTGGCTAGAGGAAAGTACAGTTACGTAAGAACTTACCGTAACAGTAGATCTTCGAGAACAGCTCTTGCAGCAGGTTACACCATTAGGACTGAAGCCGTCAGGCACCAGGACCCCACTGAAATTTTCTAGCTAGCAGTCTTCAGCGGGGACCGCCTCCGACGTCGGTCCCGCCCCCGACATCAGGCGTAGTATATAAGGAGGCGGTCCCCCCACAATCCCCAGTTCTCCCGCCGGAGACTCCCGGCCGCTGGATGATATCAGAAGAGGAGACCGAGGATCCACCACCGGATGGCCAAGATTAAAATCAGAACGTCCCATCCTGTAAGACGGATGTTTGGCTACGACCTACCTCCAAAAGAAGGGGGATGGTGAGCGGGAAGGTACCTGCTGCAAGAGCTGTTCTCGAAGATCTACTGTTACGGTAAGTTCTTACGTAACTGTACTATCCTACTTCGAGATACAGCTCTTGCAGCAGGTTACACCATTAGGACCGATTTCCAAGCAGTAGTGGTAATCTTGCGCCACAGGGAGGAGGAAAGGAAGAAGTCTCCATACAACTCGAGCCTAGGACAGAAGTCCCTGAAGGACGGCTAGGCCGAACCCTGCTCTTCGCCTCGATGCAATGTCCAGGCTGTGATGCCTGATAAAGGTATGCACAGAGCTCCAAGTGGCTGCAGCGCAAATAGCTGAGGTGGAGACACGCTTTCACGCCGCAAAAGAAGTGGCCACCCCTCTCGTGGAATGACCCTTGACCGCTCCTGGTAAGGGTTTGTTGCGCTTGTCATAACAGAAAGTGATGCACTGGATCAGCCACCTCGAGACAGACTGTTTGGAGACAAGAGCTCCTTGCATTCTAACAGCAAATGAGACAAACAGTTGCCTTCCGAAACTGTTTGGTTCTGGTCAGATAATATCCGAGGCACTGATGCACGTCGAGGGTGTGCAGAAGGGCTTCTCCTCGGTTGGTGTACCTTGGTAAGTCAATATCCTGATTAAGGGTGAGTGCTGAAACCACCTTAGGCAGAAACTTTGGATTTGTCCTCAGGGATACCCTGTCCTGATAGAAAACTAAATAAGGCTCTTTGCACATTAGTGCGTGCAATTCGGAGATCCTTCTTGCCGAAGTAACCACAACTAAAAATAACGTTTTCCATGACAGAAAATGTAGCTCGCAATCCGCGGCTGGTTCAAAAGGTGGCAGCGTAAGCTGCTCCAGGACGAAGGGCAAGTCCCAAGGAGGAATCGGATCCTTAATGGGCGGCCCAAGGTGGAGAACTCCCCTTAAAAAGGCACGAGTAGTGTCCAATTGGGCCACCATCCGATGGCCTATGGGGGCATAATAAGCCGAAACTGCACAAAGGTGCACCTTCATTGAGGAGTAAGCCAATCCTGAATGAAAAAGGGAAAGCAGGTAATCCAAAACCAGCTTTTCAGGACATTCTAACGCCAAAAAACCGCACGCTTGAGCCCACAAGCAAAATCTGCGCCATTTCATGGCGTACGTTGCATGGGTTGCCAGCTTTCCAGCGGCAGAAAGTACATCTGCCACTTCTTACGAGACCCGGTATCGCAACATGGCTATGTCTAGGAGCAAAGTGTGCAGGTTCAAGGAGCGCAAGTCTGGATGGACTAATGAACCCTCCTCCTGAGACAGCAGATGGGAGCCGATTGGCAAAGGAAGTGGAGGTTCCCGGGATAGCTGACGCAGAAGCAGGAACCAAATTTGTCTGGGCCAGAAAGGCGCTATCAAAATGAGCATTGCTTGCTCCCTGAGAAGTTTTAAGAGAACTCTCTGGATCAACGGGAAAGGAGGGAAGGCATAGAGGAATCTGCCCGCCCAGGAGAGGGACAACACGTCTCGCCAAAAAACACCAGGCCCTGGATCTAGCAAGCAAAAATTGGGCAGTTTTGCGTTGGATGGGGACGCGAAAAGGTCTAATTCTGGTGCACCCCATCTGTGAAACAGATCCTCTGCCACCTCCTGTAGAAGTTCCCACTCGTGGACTCTGGCCTGAGAGCGACTCAGACTGTCTGCGATGGTATTGTCCACTCCTGGGACGTGTACTGCAATTAGGTTTGCGCCGTGCCGCACTACCCATTCCCACACTCTCATGGCCTCCCTGCAAAGCAGGTAGGAGTGAGTGCCTCCTTGTTTGTTGAGGTAATACATCACCGCAGTATTGTCTGTTTGTAACAGGAGAGTACCCGGTGGAATCTCCGACTGGAAGGCTTGCAGAGCATAAAGAACCACCCTCATCTCCAAAATGTTGATGTGGAGATGAGATTCCCGAGCTGTCCATGTGCCCTGAGACCTCACCCTGTCTAGGTGTGCTCCCCACCTGAGACCTGAGGCATCTGTGGAGAGAGTCACAGTCTGAGAAGGCGCTGTGAAGGGAACCCCCGTGGAGAGATTCTCCGGATCTAGCCACCACTGCCAATCCCGAATCGTAGCATTCGTGATTCGAATTGGCTGCTGCAGATGGTCTTGCCTTTGGTCCCATTGCACCCTTAGCATCCACTGGGTTACCCGCATGTGGAGTCGTGCCATCGGGACTGTTGCAATGGCTGCAGCCATATGTCCAAGCAGGCGAAGGACCAGTCTTGCCGGGACGGTCTTCCTCACCGACAGGTCCCTGATGAGGGATCTGATGAGTTCCACTCTGTCTGAGGGAAGAAAGGCTTTCCCTCTGACGGTGTCCAGAACAGCTCCGATGAACTGCAGTTTCTGGGACAGTACCAGGAGAGACTTCTCGTAATTGATGAGGATACCCAGTGATTGGAAAAGGGACTGGGTGCGGTGAATGGCCATCATCAGTGCCTCCTGGGAGGGAGCCATGAGAAGCCAGTCGTGCAGGTAAGGGAACACGTAGTGGCCTTGTCTCCTCAGAGACGCTGCTACGACCGCCATGCACTTCATAAAAACGTGAGGTGCCGATGACAGTCCGAAGGGAAGAGCTTGGAAGTGATAATGGTGGCTCTGAAACTCGAAGCACAGGAACCTCCTGTGCACTTGAGCAATGGGAATGTGCAGGTAGGCATCCTGCATATCCAACGACGCCAGAAACGCGTCCCGTTTCAGCATGGGAATTAGTCCCGGAAGGGTCACCATGCGGAAGCGTTTGTAAACGACCGACAGATCGAGGTCGCCGAGGTCCAGAATTGGACGGAGGTCCCCTGTTTTCTTTGGAACCAGGAAGAAGTGAGAATAATACCCTAGCCCTCTCTGGTTCTCTGGAACGTGCTCTAAGGCTTCCTCGTCCAGAAGTGTGAGCACTTCCTGCTGTATGAGCAGGGCGTGCTGACCCGAGTAGCGGGAAAGCAGGGGAGGTCTTGTAGGTGGGCTGCCTACAGATTCTATATAGTGGCCTTTTTCGACCAATTGCAGCACCCACCTGTCGGTGGTGATCGACCGCCACCCTGGCAGGTGACGTGTGATGCGACCCCCGACCTTCGTTTCCCGTTGATCTTGAGAAGGGGCGGAGGCCAGGAAGGAGTCATGCTGTGGCAGCGTTTGATCCTGCAGGCTGGGCCGACTTTGCAGCTCATTGGCCTCTGCCTGGGGATGACTTGGCCTGGCTTTTCGGATAAAAGAGCCCCTCTGCTGTTGGCCGGAACGTGGCTGTTGCCTCTGTGTCCGGCTACGAAAGCGACTCTGGTTCCTACGGAAGGAACTAGGTTGAGATCTGTACATGGCCTGAACAGATCTGACTGCCTTCCTTGCGTCCTGAAGTTTGGTGATCACCCTCTCGGAGGCTTCACCAAACAGGACTTCACCGATGTAAGGGACGTCTAGAATGTTGTTCTGGACGTTCAGGGTAAAACCGGAGACACAGAGCCAAGAGAGTCTCTGGAGACACATGCCTGAGGCTGCAGCTCTGGCCGAAGAGTCCGCAGAGTCATATGCGGCTCTGAGCACCTGGGTCCCCACATCCGAACCCGTATGAAAGAGGGTCAAAAGCTCCTCCTATTGACCACCATCTGGCATCTTCTCGACCAGGTCCTGTCCCTGTTCTCAGTGCGTTCGTTCTGGAACTGAACCATGTGGGTGAGGTAATTCAAAGACCTGATGGCGCAGGTAGCAGCCGCGTACGTGCGCCTACCCAGGACATCCAATTGCTTGGATTCCGGGTCCAGTGGCTGTGTGCTCAAGTGCTGAGGTCTCCGAGACCGGTCATGCGAGGCCGTGATGACCAGGGAATCGGCCAGAGGATAGTTCGCCAGATATTAGTCCTCCCTCGGGGCCTTGTATAGGTGGTCAGCCTTCTTCGGCACTGCCGGAGTCGAATGCGGGTGCTTCCACGCAGCCTTGGTGACGTCCGCAAAGGTGTCTGCCAAGGGTGGCACTACCACAGGCTTTGGGTCTTTCTGCCGAAGGTAGCGGGCAAGGTGCTGTCTCTCTGGGATAAGCTCTTCAGCATCCCACCCCATATTCTCCTGAATGTGCCTCATGATCTCCGCAAAGGAGGGATCATCCAGAGGAGACCTGGGTAGATCATGTGGGTCTGGGGAGGGAATGCTGATGGGAGAAGGAGACCTGGAGCACCCTGAGGTATCAGATCTGGAATCCTCCGCAGACGTGGTGTACCAGCGTCGTCTGGGTCTCTTAGGGCTAGGTGACCCTGAAGTGGATCTTGAGTGAGGTCTTCTCCTATCTGAGGATCTGCCCCTAGGAGGAGGTGTTGGCTCCTTGGGGGTTGGTGACCGTCCTACCGGCCCCTTGGGCAGAGGGGGGGGGCGCGTAGGCGGTGAATGAGTGGGTGGAGGCAGAGCCGGAGTAGGAGGAGGGTGTGTGGTGACCACATCCTTCCTGATGGTGTCCCACCAGAAGGTAAAGGGCTCCTTTACCTCTGCCAAATTCAAGCCCGACAACGGGCCAGGCACCGGTGGCCTGTCACCGGGGTCAGGCGTCAGGTCCCCGGGGGTCTCCCGCACCGGGAAAGGTTCCCGTGGGAGTCCAACGACTCCGGTGTCGCCCACCTGGTCCTCGGGCTGAGTGGTATCCTTCTCCGATAATTCCTTCTGACCGACGTCAGCCGGCGACGGTGGTGCAGTCCTCTCTAGGGTAGCTGACGTTGGTCCCCTGACCGACGCCCTGGGAGGCGAACGCCCGGCCGGCAATGGGTGTCTTGCTGTCGTTAGCTCCTGGGAGTGCCGGTGATGCTTGGCCGTCGGATGGGCAGACGTCGGGTCTTGCGTCCGTTTTAGGGACGTCAGCTCTTTAGTCTTGCGGGGGACCGGGTCCGACCCACACCGAGGCTGGGACACCGACCTGGCGTCGGAGTCCCGACAGAGGGAGGAAGATTTGTGGTGCTCCCCAGACTTTGACGAGGCCTTAGAAGGAGTGGATGCAGCAGACGGCCTGGAAGTCTTGATAGGCTGCAGAAAGGAGGAGCCGCTGGAGGATCTGCCCTGAACCGGGGAGGCTGAGATTGAGCCCTGGAAGGAGAGCGGTCTGACCGCGAGCCGGAGCTTCGGGAGTCCGAGGCCCTCGCCGGGGACCTGGGTCTTTCCTTCTCCCGGTGTGTTTTTCCCCGGTGTTTGTGGGTCTTCCCTGACGACTTCCCCCCCTGGAGGAAGGTTCCCTATCCACGGTCTTTAGTCTCTTCTCCAAGAGAAACGCTTGAAGGGCCTTCTGGCGGCGGATCCTGGTGCGACTGTTGAAGCCCTGGCAGAAGGAGCAGACCTTGGTGTCATGTTCCGGGCCTAGACAACGCACACAGGCACAGTGAGGATCCTTGAAGGGGATCTGTTTGCCACAGGCACACTTCGATGGGTGACCTTCCAGAGAGGTGTTTGGAGAGGACATCAGATAAATTCCAAATCCGTATAAGAGGAGAGAACGTCGTAGTTCTAAATCGTTGCACGCTAGAAAGAGACCGAGAGGCCAATGCTTGCGATGTTGATGGCGGGAAAAGAACTGGGGATTGTGGGGGGACCGCCTCCTTATGTACTACGCCTGATGTCGGGGGCGGGACCGACGTCGGAGGTGGTCCCCGCTGAAGACTGCTAGCTAGAAAATTTCCGTGGGGTCCTGGCGCCTTCAGTCCTAATGGGGTAACCTGCTGCAAGAGCTGTATCTCGAAGTAAGATCAGTGACAATAGACACTGTCAACAGGCCCAGAAGCCCTAAGAAGGTTCTGGATGTTACATACAGACTGTTGTAGAGCAGCAGAGCCTGATCCCTCAGGTGTTCTGCCCTGTCCTGTGGCAGGAAGGCAAAGCCCTGAGCCGTGTCCAGCGCTGCCCCAGTGTACTGAAGGTGCTGACCAGGGTCAGGCCTGACTTGCGCAGACTGATCATGATGCCCAGTGCCTGGAACAACTGAATGGTGTGCGGCAAAGTCTGAATTAACAGATCCCTGGCCAGTGCTTTGAGCAGCTAATCATCCAGGTAAGGGAAGACGTACAAGCCCTCGATCCTGAGGGCAGCCGCTACCACTGCCAGACACTTGGTAAAGACCCAGGGGGCGCTGAAGACAGGGCAAAGGGCAAAGCTCGAAACTGGTAATGCTCCCCCTGTAAATGGAACCTGAGGCACTGCCAGTGGGTGAGGCAAACACCTTGATATGCAGAAAAGCGTCCTATATGTCCAGAGAACAGATCCAGTCTCCCTGGTGTAGCAGGGGCAGTAAGCCCTGTAGGGTCACCATTCTGAACTTTCTGTACTGGATGTAGGAACTGAGGTTCCTTAGGTCCAGAATGTGCAACAAATCCCCCTGTGGATTTGGGGACAAGAAAACAGAACCCAGTTCCTCTGGTGCACTGGAACAGATTTGATGGCTCTTTTTTGTAGCAAGGTCTGAATTTTCCCAGCAGCACGGGAATGTGATCTGGTGGGTCGTGAGAATGAACTGGAGGACACTCTGGAGGCCAGTCCAGAAGTTCTACAGTGTGACCGTGTTCTAGGATTTGTAACACCCAGGCATCTGTGGTGATCTCACGCCACTTGTGGGGTTAGAGGTAGAAGCAACCCCTCCCCCCCCCGCCTCCTGAAGGTCTGGAAGGGGGTGTCTGGTAAGGAATCAGGCTGAGGAGGTGATACCTGCAGCTTGGGCCACCCATCTCCTATGGACACTTTGGCAGGAGGGGGGGTGAGCAGAGCGGAGGCCGCCCGATGCTTGGCTGGGGTTCTGGTGCTCGGCTTAGGCTTGTTGCAGCCTAACATAAGGGTACCTTCTGGGTAACTTTTGACTGGGTAGAGTGAACCGACCACAGGGTCCTGCCAGAGGCCTGCAGGTTGGACAGGATGTCTTGCACATCAACCCCAAAGAGTTTATAGCCTCTGAAAGGGGCACTGAAGATGGACTGTTGAACGTTAGTGGCAAAACCCGACACCATAAGCCAAGTATGTCGCCTGAGACAAATGCCCACTGTGACTGCTCTCGCAAAGCATCAACTGTATCATAGGCATCATAGGTCAGTCTATAGAGATGCTTGCCAATGTCTGCCCCCGCCTGAAAGGCCTGGAGTAGCTCCTGCTTCTAGGTACCCTCTGGGAGGGCCTCTGCAGTGGCTCTGGCCATTCTCCAGAGTGAAGTCTGGCATTTTACCATGTGGCCAATAAAGCCTAGAACCCGAACTGCCAGGGTGGCAGAGGCAAATGTCCGCTTGCCCAGAAGGTCCAGCTTTCTAGATTTCCTGTCCGTAGAAAGAGAGCTAAGATGCATGGGCTTCCTAGTCCTATCATGGGCAGCATTAATGACCACGGAGTCTGCCTGAGGTTGCTCCTCAAAGAAGTGTTTCCCTGATGCGGCCAAGTGCAAGGACCTTCCTGCACATGGCAGGGATCATGTTCAGCCTGTACCAGGCAGCCATAATGGCATCTTCATAGGCATCTTTTAAAAGGAGGAATTAGGACAGGAGGCGAGGTCTGGCAACTCCAGGTACACCGAGAGGTTCCTCTTGACAATGTCTAGCTCCTCTATCTTGAAACCCATGGTAATTTGGAACCGCCTCATGATGGCAACAAAAGAGGGATCATGGTGGGGGGAGGATCGTGGAGTGTAGTTCTCCCCTTCCCCCCCAAGAAAAAGACAGAGGAAGAGAGAGCAGGGCTAACGGCACCGCCATCATCATTCTCATCTTTCTCATCACCTGGCAGAAGGTCAGGGTGATACTCATCCTTGTCGCCATGGTCTGAAGTGGGTACTAACAGTGTGCGAGTGCGGACGAGTCAGACGTCAGACCACAGAAGGCAACAGTTCGGGATTAGGTAAAGTAGGCCACAGCACTGCAGGTCCTGGCACTGTCGACCCTACTGAAGGGGTAACACAATTCATTAAGTCCCAAAATGAAACAAACATGGTCTGAACATAGATGACGGGTACTACCGGAATGGGCTGCGGTGTCAGCAGTGGAAACTGAGGGCCCACAGACATCATCGAGGTGGGCTGCGGGGTTGACAGGGCCCTGCATCGGCAACAAAAGCTGAGGTGTCGGCGGCAGGAGCGCGGAGCTTGGCATCGACGGATTTGCCTAGGATGTCGACAGGAGGGACTGGGTTCCTGCCACAAAGGAAGCAGTCTGGGGCACAAGGGGGGAGACTGTTCCTGACGTCAATGTAGAACCACAAAGGAGGCCGCAGACGTCAACAAGGGAAACTGGTGCTCCGATGGTGACTGGCTAAGGGCAGGCCAGAAGAGCGGTCTGGTTAAAGGCCCAGAATAAGGGCCAAGGGCGAGGCCGGAGAAGGTATAACTCTAACCGACAACAGGCCCACACCTGCTGGGGATGGACCAGTGGAGCGCCCTGACTGTAGATCCACTGGAAAAAAGAGCCAAACCAGCAAGGTCTGAGAGAACAGTGGAGGCGGTCGATGCCAGGGACAATGACGACTCAGCCACAGTTGGAGCCTTATGCTGCGATCAAGGGCAAGCCGGGGAAGACCAGTCTTAGTGTCTGTCCTTCTCCTGGCACTTAAAGGACTGAGAGCCCGAGGACAGGGCCAGGGAGGTGGAGCAGCTTCTGGCCTGGAGCTCCTTTTCCACAGCTTTTACTTGCTGCTCCAGCTGGAATTTCTCTAGGTCCTTCTGGCAGAGTTTCCGTGTGGCCTGGCTGAACCCGTGGCAGACCTAGCGGGCTTTCACATTGTGGTCCGGGCCCAAGCAGTGGGTGCATGCAATGTGGCTGTCCTTATCATAGATTTTACTTCCGCAGTCGCAGAAATGGAAAAGCATGGAAGAATCTGTTGGCATACATAAGTGAACGAAAGAAGCACTTTAGAACAAAGTGATTTGGCAAACTAGAGTGAGAAAATGAAAAAAAAAAAAAAAAGGGAAAAAAGAAAGTTTTGGCAGTCGACTGAAGTGGCGTGTTTCTGTGGAGTCAGATGTGCACTGGTCGACAGCAGGTAGAGAAATGAGGGCGGCACAGGGCAGCCAATGTATATACAGGAGTGGTGACATTGGCTGACGTCGTCATCGTGGGCAGCCCCAGTAGACTAAAAAGTTTCCATGTGGTCCTAGGTCTATAGTTACAAAGGTGTGGCCTGCTGCAAGAGGTATCATCAATGAAGATCAGCGTTTTGATGACAAAGTAGGGAAGGGTCTGCAGAGCTAGAGACAGAATTATAACGCTATCAGGGGCAGCGGCAACCTTTACGTGCAACTTCTGCTTAAAAACAGGCAACTGTACACATTAAGGCGGTTGTGAATCACATGTAGTACCCCCCCTTAACATTTACAGCTGCCCATCTTAAACAGAGGTTGCACCTAAAGGCCACTGCTGCCCAGATAGCATTATAATGCTATCTACAGCCCCTTCCCTACTTCGTGTCATCAAAAAGTACAGTTACGTAAGAACTTACCGTAACAGTAGATCTTCAAGAGGAGCTCTTGCAGCAGGCTATAACAATCAGGATTATGCCGCAGGCACCAGGACCCTCCGGAAACATTTTCAGCCAGCAGTATACAGCAGGGACCGCCCACAACGTCGGCCCTGGTACAAAAGGGGGCGGACCCAGCTCCACCTCAGTCCTCCTGCCAAGGCCCGCAAACCAGCCCTGACAAGAGAAGGAGAAGCACATAATGAAGATGGATCTGCACACCTCGAGGGGGAAGGCGGGTGGGAAAGTAACGCTTGCCAGAAGAGCTCCTCTCAAGATCTACTGCCATGGGTAAGTTCTTACGTAACTGTACTATCCAACTTCGAGTGGGAGTTCTTGCAGCAGGCTATAACAAGCAGGACTGAATACCAAGCAGTCCCTCGCCAAAGAGGTAGATGACCCTGGGAGGTGGAATATGCAGACTCTAGAGGCTTAGGACAAAAGTCTCTGCAAAACAGCCAGACCAAAACTGGCATGGCATCTGGAGACGATATCCAAGCTGTAATGCTTGACAAAGGTATGCACTGAATTCCAGGTAGCAGCCGCACATATGTCCCTGATAGAGACATTTCTCACAGCGGCAAAAGAAGCAGACACTCCCCTGGTGGAGTGACCCCTGACCGGGCCCGGCAGGGGCTTATTGTGTTTTTCATAGCAGAAGGGTACGCAGTGGACGATCCACTTTGAAATAGTCTGCTTGGTCACCGGTTTGCCCAAGCATTGTGGTGCAAAGGCCACAAAGAGTTGCTCCAATTGATGGTGCCTAGCCATCCGTTTAAGGTAATACCTCAAAGTCCTGTGGACATCCAATGTGTGGAGGAGAGCCTCCCCTCTATTAGATAGGGAAGGAAAATAAACTGGAAGGTCAACCGACTGGTTGAGGGTCAACTCAGAGACCACTTTCGGAAGAAACTTAGGATTTGTTCTAAGGGAAACCCTTTCCCTGTGGAAAATCAACTACGGCTCTTTACACATCAGAGCCTGAAGCTCGGAAACTCTTTGAGCTGAGGTAATAGCAACCAATAAAACACACCTTCCAAGAAAGATATTGCGGCTCACAATCCGCTGCCGGCTCAAAGGGGAGGAGGGTGAGCTTCTCCAACACAAAAAGGAGATCCCAGGGTGGGATAGGGTCCCGAATGAGAGGTCTTGTATGTAAAATTCCTCTCAAAAAGGTGCGGGCGACATCTAATTGTGCCAACGCCTTATCTCCAATGACAGCATGACAGGCGGAGACAGCCCACATATGCACCTTGACAGAGCAGTAACTCAGGCCATGTTGGTACAAGGAGAGGAGGTACTGTAACGCTGAGTTCACTGGACAAATGATGGGGTCCAAATGCTGTGACGAGGCCCATAAACAAAAACATTTCCATTTCATAGCATAGGCGGAGCGGGTGGAGGGCTTCCTCGCCGAAACTAGGACTGCCGCCACCTCCGGGGAAACCCCACATCTGTGTTGAGCTACGTCTGAAGGAGCCAAGCATATAGGTGTAAGGAACGAAAGTCTGGATGGACCAGCGACCCCTGTTCCTGGGACAGCAACTGCGAGCACATGGGCAGCGGAGTTGGAGTCTCCGTGGATAACCACTGCAGGAGTGGGAACCAAATCTGTCGAGGCCATCTGGGAGCTACGAGAATCATTTCGGGCCCCTTCTGCCTGTAACTTTAGTAGGACTCTCTGACTGAGAGGAAAGGGTGGGAAGGCATAGAGAATCCTCCCTGCCCAGCAAAGGGTAACACGTCTGGCCAAAAAACTCCAGGCACATGCTCTTGCAAGCAAAATATTGGCAGTTTGGTGTTGCGTGGTGACACAAAGCGGTCCAGCTCTGGGTGACCCCACTTGTCGAAGAGCTGGTCTACTACGGACTGTAGCAGCTCCAACTCACGTGCTCTGGATCGAGACCTGCTTAAGCTGTCAGCCAAATTGTTGAGGACACCTGGAACGTGCACTGCGGACAGCAGAATGTGCCACTCCAGTGCCCAGTGCCAGACTCTCATCGCCTCCCTGCAAAGGGGATCCGAATGAGCACCCCCTTGCTTATTGATGTAGAAGACGACGGCCATATTGTCTGTTTGAACTAGAAGAGAGCCTGGCACCAGGTCCTCTTGAAAAGCCTGTAAGGCATAGAGAACCACTCTCATCTCCAGTACACTGATGTGAAGGGATCGCTCCTCAGGTGCCCAAAACCCCTTGTTTTTGATAAGCACCCAGGTACGCTCCCCATCCCAGGTCCGATGCATCTGTCGTAAGAGTCTGACCTGGTGGTTCTGGACGAAACCTGACCCCTTTCTCCAAATTCTGGGGGTCCATCCACCTAAGCAAAGTTCTCCTGACTGGTTCAGTGATCCTGACCACAAAGTCTAGATCGTCGCAGCCCTGGTCCCACTGTACCCTGAGCATCCATTGTGGGACCGACATGTGGAGGCGGGCCAGGGGAGTGACTGAAATGGCCACCGCCATGTGTCCCAGTAGCCTGAGGAAGTTCCATGCTGGAACTTGAGTCACTGAGATCCATTTGGCAATCTCTTGCAGGCGATCGCCCCTGTCTGGGGGAAGGAAAGCCATGCCCTGGATAGAATCCAGGACCGCTCCAATGAAGATGAGTTTTTGACTGGGCTCTGGAGACGATATCCGAAGGTTCAGGGTGATCCCCAGCTCTCGGAATAGAGTATAGGTGTCTCAGAGGGCATGAAGTAGGCATGACCTTGACGGGGCTGTAAGTAGCCAATCGTCTAGGTATGGGAAGACGTAGTGCCCCATGCGCCTTAGAGATGCAGCCATCACTGCCAAGCATTTTGTAAAGACTCGCAGAGTGGAAGAGAGGCCAAACGGAAGAACTCAGAATTGGTAGTGCTCTCCTTGGAAGTGGAACCTCAGAAACTTCCTGTGGAGAGGGAAGACCCATATATGCATCTTGCATGTCTAGGGAGCAGAGCCAGTCTCCTTGGTGCAGCAGAGGAAGCAGACCTGGGAGGGTCACCATCCTGAACCTTTTGTACTCTATAAAGAGATTGAGAGAGCTGAGGTCCAGAATGGGACGAAGATCCTGTGTCTTTTTTGGGACCAGGAAGAAGTGGGAGTAAACCCCTTTCCCGCTAATGCAAGGGGACTACTTCTATTGCCTTTTCTGCAAGAGGGTCTGAATTCTCCTTCTATTAGTGGGATGTGAGAAGGAGGGTAACGGAGTACTTGGGGAGTATTTGGTGGAAACTCTGTGAACTCCAGCATGTGTCCTCTCCTGATGATATCAGGACCCATTGGTCTGCATGATACTTCACCCTTAGATGAAGGGAGATGCGCTGACTGTCTCTCCGAGTCTTCCTCTGGGGCTCAAGGGAGTCATTGGGCTGAGTTGGATGTAGGCAGAGGGGCCTGGGAGGACTTGGGCCCATGGGTAGGAGCGCCTCCAGGCTGCTGGTTACCGGCTCTCCTACGAAAGTCACCTCTCTGACCCTGCTGATTACCACGGCATGACCTTGGCCACCTGAGGGCTTACAAAATGGCCGTTTTCGTTGCAGTCGCTTGTCGCCGCGGTACATTTGGCGGACCAACCAGATGGACTTGCCAGACTCCTGAAGACGAGAAATCAAAGCTTCCGTCTCCTGCCCAAATAACACGGTACCCTGGAATGGTAAATCCTTGATACCAGACTGCAGATCCTGGTGGAAACCCGAAACGCTCAACCAGGTGTGGCGCCGGAGGACCACCCCGGAAGCGGCTGCCCTGGCTGCCATATCTGCAGTATCGTACAAGGCTCTCAGGACATGGAAGCCTAAGTCGGAGCACGATTTCATGATTTCCAGAAGTTCAGTCTTCTGATCGGAATCTGGCATGGTCTTCAATAGCTCTTGTCCCCACTCCCACAGAGCATTCTGGTATTGGACCTTATGCGCCAGGAAGTTAAGGGACCGGATGGAACAGGTGGAGTCAGAATAAACTTTCTGCCCACCTGGTCCAAATACTGAGACTCTGGATCGGGAGGCTGCGAGCTAAGGTGCTTCGGCTGCCAGGATTTGTCATGGGCAGCCGTGATCACCTAAGAGTCCGCCTGAGGGTTCTCTGCTAGGAAAACTTCTGCCCTTGGGGCCTTATACAGCCTATCTGACTTCTTAGAACAGCCAGGATGGAAGCTGGACGCCTCCAGGTAGTCAGAGTTAGGTCCTGGAAGGTGTCCACTAAAGGAGGGACCACCAGTGTTTTCGGCTCCTTTTGCCTCAGGTATTTTGCTAACCTCTGGCGTTCCGGATCCAGGTCCTCCATTTCCCACTCATTGAAGGCCTGGATATGCCTCATGACGTCCATGAAGGTTGGATCATCAGGAGGCAAGCGACGCTGGTCCTTCTCCCCCGGGGACCGCTCTAAGCTGAGAGAGAAAGATGACGAAGACCAAGAAGAGGGAGATAGACTATGTGATCTGGAAGAGTCTGATCTCTCCTTATGACCCGACTCCCTCTGTTGTCGGTAACTGGAGGACCGACGTCGGTCCGAAGACCGACTCTGGTCCAGACACCAGCAAGAGAGCAAAGTCTGACGTCCGTCAGAGGACCGACGTCAGAAGCGCTCTCCTCTAGGAGAATGAGAAGGGCTACGTGTACGAGACTTGGACTGGCGACAGTCTCCAGAGTCCTTGGAGCGTCGGCTGTGGTCTCCAGACCAGGCACGGGAACAAGCCCTAGAAAGAGGTGTAGGAAGTCGCTCCGGGGACTTCCTCGGGAAAAGCTCACCTCCTGGCTGTAGTTTGCCCGCTGGGTCCGGTACAGGTGTCTGGTCCGGCAACGTGGGGGGCACTTCTGGACCTGCCCCCACCAAAAGGAGAACAACTCCTGCAGCTCGTCCTTCGAAAAAAGCTCGGCCCGGAAAGGGAGTATCCGGGACGTCGGCCCGCAGAGGAGAGCCCTCTTGGGGGCCCAGGGAGGAGGGGACATCTGCTCTTCCATGGCCAATCCCTCACCCTTCGCCCCTCCAACCGGCGTCGGTGGTGGTACCGACAGGGTGCCGCCAGAGTCTCCTAAGGCTCCGTGGGCGCGCCTTTAGCAGGTGGTGCCTGTGCCTTGGCAGGTGCGGCTGCAGCTTTCACCTCCAAGGGCTTTGTGGTAACCCTTAGCGGGGTTACCTTCGACTTGGCCGGCTTCTCCTCCGAAGGGCCGGCCTTGGCCGGAGACAACTTGGGACGCTCTCCTGAGCCCGGGGAAGGATGGGCCTTCTTGGGAGAAGGCCGCAAACGTGATCAGGACTGCGACCGGGACCGGTGCTGGGACCTACTACAGTCTTTCCCGTGGCGCTTGGATTTTACTTTACGCTTCCCCTCTGAGGAGTGCAGATCCATCTTCTTCTCCAGTAGAAAAGTCTTCAGGGCCTTCAGACGTCGGATCCGGGTCCGGCTGGTAAATGCCTGGCAGGCTGAGCAGGCCGCAGTATCGTGGTCCGGCCCAAGGCAGAAGACACAACTTTTGTGCCCGTCCTTGGCAGGGATCTGCCTCCCACAATCGCACTTATTCTGATGGGGTTCTGGCGAGGCTGACGACGGTGAAGACATCCATCGATGAACTGCAAAAACCGTCTGAAAACGGCCTGACGACGGTAACTTGAAAAAAAAACGTAGAAAAACAGTAGCAAAAAGCAGGTTTTCTAAAAGAAGTTTAGCTGTTCCTGGCAAGCTGGAACGAAGTCTTTCTCTTCACATGGCGCGAAGGCGGGAAAAGAACTGAGGTGGAGTTGGGTCCGCCCCCTTTTGTACCAGGGCCGATGTCGGGGGCAGTCCCTGCTGTATACTGCTGGCTGAAAATGTTTCCGGAGGGTCCTAGTGCCTGCGGCATAGGCCTGATTGTTATAGCCTGCTGCAAGAGCTCCCACCCGAAGTAAGATCGTTGTTTTCTGGACGGGGCTGCAACAAGTGCTCAGCAGCTTCAGCACTACCAGAAGAAGGATCGTTCCTACTGTAAGTTAAAATAATTTATTAACCGCTTAGGAAAAATTTCAAAAGATCTGTTTTAGGTCCTGGGGCAGGCAGCTATTGGGCATGAGCTGCCTGCCCCAAAGGTGTCAGCTGATCTTAAACTTGGGTCTCACAAAATAAATAAATTCTCCTTTGAGCCTATGTTTTCTGCAGAGCTCAAACATCTAGACTGGAGAACAAGTGTGCTTAGTAGCCATCACCTCTGCAAAAAGTGTCAGGAAGATGCAAGCATTCTGTACTGACCCTAACTTTATGGTGCTCTACAGGGATAGGTGGTGCTTTAAACAAATGTTAAATTTTTACCAAAAGTAGTCGCTGCATTTCACAAGAACCAGTCCAACACTGCCTGTGTTTTTCCCCATAAATCTCACTTTAATGCAAGTGAGGAGAAACTACACAGCCTAGATGAGCTTCTACATGCAAAGAACAGGCAAGCCCAGAACTAACACAATTTTTTGTCTCTTATGGTGAGGTAGGCAAAGGAAAGCCGCACCCAACACAAAAACCTCTCGCTGGACTGCCCTTTGTCTACAGCTCAGCTATAAAAAAGGCTGGCAAACAGCCACCAAAAGGTTTAAGGGCAAACTCCACTGGAGCTACATCTCCCACTGTGACAGCATTGAGCAGTGTACCCTTCTCAGAAGTCTGTAAAGAAGCCATCTGGCCAACTGCACATGCTTTCACTTCTCACTACAGTGACTGTCTGAACATCAAACCAATAAGGGATGCCTCCCCAAACAGGTTCTAAACCCAGCCTCCCAAGTTGCAGCTTGAATACTGCATATAACACATCACTGACACACTCTTTTCTGCTAGAAGCAAAAATTACAGTAATGATGATTCTTCTAGAGGGTGCATCAGTGCATCATTCAAACCCTTCCTACCTCTCCCCCCGAACCTTAGTATTAAAAGGTCCTACATAATTCAAATCAAATATTCTACTGAAACTGTACTGATTATTTTTACAATTTTCTATCTTACAGTTTTGATCATTTATCATATAGTGAACGTGCTTTTATTGTTTTTACATTTGATAAGAAATCACTGCTCTTTTCTGGTCCTCAGCTGTAAGGCTGATGTTAGAATTGAGGGGGAGACAACACTGCAGACTTTGAAGTTAAACTTATGTTCCATCACCAGGGCAACAACTCATGATGACAAGATGCTTAAAAGGGAAGGAAACCAAGAAGCTGCTCGATTGCCCAGTGCCCTGTGCTTCTCCACTGAAAACTCTGGTTCAACAGAGGACTCAGGCAGCCGAGGGGGCTGGAGCAGCACTCCCAGCCGGGAAGGGATGGTGCTGTGGTTTCACCAATGTAGAAACCTCTGTAGTGGGACAAGGAGCGTGCTCTTCGCAGGATATCACAGCATATGTGTGAGGCCTCATGGGTCACCACCCAGAACTGGGGAGTTGGGAGGATCCAAGGACTGGAAGAAAAAACAATACCCTCTCAGGCTGCATGTACAATGGCTGCTGGTACTCTCGGGCCTATAATGTGTCGATCCCCATGGGCTTGGGCAGTGGGGGAGTGGCAGATGTGGCTGGGTGTCGCTGGCAACAGCCAGAAATAAGGGGGAAGCAGAGGATGGGGAGAAAAAAAAAAGGCCATATAATAAAAAAAAAAAAAAAAAAAAAAAAAGTACAGCGGAAAGGAAACTTTACCCCTTACCAGCATAGTGAAACAGAGGTCTAGATTTGCCTAATCAGCCAAACAAATATTCTCAGCCACTTTTAGTTTTATTTCAGATTTTATCTAGTTGATTCTGTGACCCCTAAATAGTAACAGAAACACCCAGTGGACATCAAAGGACTGCAGTGAGAGGAATAAGTCAAGGCTTAGACTGGGGATAGATACTGCAGCACTGAATGGTGCTGACAGCCCTGTCAGGGAGAAGGGTACTGGCACTGTCATCAGCACTGAGCTCTGTAATAACGTCCTTCTCAGCACAACCCATTTACTCTCACTGCCATCCTTTATCTGCGGAGGCTGATTCGGTCACTGACATCAGTCACAGGGCATCTGGGACATGGTTTACAATGGTGGTTGAGGGTCCTATGATCAACCACATAAAATCTGGAATAAAGCCAAGTGGGAAATACTTTTTTTTTTTTTTTAAAGTAGGACTTTGCCAATTGTACCTCCCAGTCCCTCAACACTGAATAGCGGTAATGTTTCCTCTCCCTGTAAGGAAAATGACAGATGGCAAGATCAAGTCTGCAACGCAGCAGTGTTGGCTCCAGATGAGGGCAGGTGCTTAAGCAGCACTATTACGGAAAGAAGGCCAAGACATAACTGGGGCACGTCATGTCATCCGGTAGCCTCTTACAATGATTACGAGACAAGCTGCACTGAAGCATAATAGCTGCAGAAGAAGTGGAGGACAAACTCTAAAATGAGAACGAAGACTGAGATGGATGCAAAGCTGAAGGGCACCAGCTGGAGTGGGACTGCAGGTCTGATGGAGAACAAGGATGCATGGCATGAGGGGCTGCTTCTCGCATCGCCTAGCATGACGAGTTCCAAGTTAGATTTGGTAATTCCTAATCTTCATTTTCAGTTACAGCTCATTTGTGTAAAATCACCATCAGTCAAGATAGGGATGGCTATACCACAAAGAACCAGGTTACAAAAAAAAAAAACCTAAAAAATCTTGACTGAAATCTACACACAAATCTGCACTTCAGATAATCAGAATTTTACAGGAACAAGATAATCGGATGCAGATAAGAAAAACGTACGAATACTTACAAGAACTCGCCAGCCATTCTCCATTTGGACTGAACTTTACTGATGAAACTGCTTTTGTATGTCCAGCCAATGTAAACTTCAGAGAATAGTTTGGTTTAACTGGTGCAGGCTGTAACAAAAAGATAGTTACCAAGAATAGATACCACTTTCCTTTCAGGATTCACCGGATTTTATGTATATGTTTTTTTTTTGTTTGTTTTTTTTTAATGTACTCCCTCTGTCCCCCCACCCCACCCCACCCCTAGCAGCATGGTGGGTCTCCAGTTCCTACCTCTCTGTCACTTGCTAAGCCACTGCCTGTCAAGGCTCTGTGCCAATCCCCAGGCTCCATCCAGATGCAGTGGATGATCCATGCACCACACATTTTGTAGTGGGGCATGGCCAAACAAAGGCAAGTCAGACTCAACATACTGAACTGAGGTGACAGGGAGAGTGTAGAGTAGGCGGAGACAGCTGAGATGACAAGTACATTTTAGCCCTCTGCCACCTGCTGAATGGTCTTGCCCTTGCTAATGCAGATGATCGGGCGCTCATTATTTAGTAACCCATTATACTCCACCATCCTTCAGAGGAACTGCTCAGCAGTGGGGTGGCCGAACCCTTCCTCCAGAGTCAGAGCATGCAGCCTCCACAGCATGCTCCAAGCTCCTTTGTCCTGGGGCATGGGAGGAGGCTGGTTTAGAAATGAACTGGGTCACCCAAAATGGTAAACACAAAGCATTAGCCCCCGCACCACCAGGCTAAAGAATTTCATATTTTTTAAATTATGAAGTTACCGTATAGCAAAACCATAATTCCATTTTAAGGAAATCTTTTTTTTTGCTATAACTTGTTTCTCTCACACCAACGTACCCCATCACTCATTCGGGACCAGCACCATCCTATGGCATTTCTAGCACTTGCCTCTCAGGGTTTCAACCCCACAGGTTTATCCTGCAAACGGGGGTGGGAGTTGGTCGGCAGCAGCAGTCAGGACCCAAGCGCATCAGGATCACTGTGCGCGATGAAAAAATTACTCACCTTAGTAATGTTGTTTCTTCTAATGGAGTCTTGCTGTATTCTGACATAAGCAGTTAGGTCCTGCCTTTCAACTGCCCCGGAGAACAAAGAGTTAAACTTTCCATGGCCAGCATGGAATGTTCACCACGAGCTCGGTTGAAGCCCCTGTCTGCTGCTGTTTAAACTGCAACCGTCAGATCTTTACGAGCAATACTCACTAGAAGTTCTGTGTGGAAACTGTAAAACTCAAACTAGCCAACTGGCAACTATATCTATATAAAAGGGTTTTTGGTTTCAAAAGGAAGACTCGAGTCAGGAAACCCAAAAACAAAACACACATCCAAAACACAATCACTCACCCAAACTAAAAGAGGGTGAAAAAAGGACACCCCTAGGGTGCCAACACTGCTCCTGCCCACCCACATCCCAAAAACTAGGTTCTGAAAGGGGAGGCGGGGGGAGTCAGAATACAGCAAGACTCCATTAGAAGAAACAACATTACTAAGGTGAGTAATTTTTTCTTCAAACAACATGAAGTCTTGCTGTATTCTGACATACGCAGACTACCAAGCAGTACCTCCATGGAGGAGGGACAGAACCTACTTTGGAAACAGGCTCTGAAGTACTGCTGTGCCAAACCGAGCATCACTCCTAGCCTGGCTATCCAGAGAGTAATGCTTGGTGAATGTATGGACTGTTTTCCAGGTGGCTGCTTGACACATTTCTAAGAGAGGAATATCCCTGGCAGCAGCCAGGGAAGCAGCTGTACCTCTAGTGGAATGAGCCCTCAGGCCTGAGGGTGGAGTTCTACCCAGTTTTTCAAAGCAGAACTGTATACAAGAAACAATCCACCTGGCAATAGATCTCTTAGTGGCAGGTTTGCCCTTACCAACCTCTCCATATGTGAGGAACAACTGGAGGGATTCAAACCTGTGACCCTTTGTACGCTCTATGTAGTAGCTCAGGGCCCTTTTAACATCTCAGCTGTGTAGCCTCCTCTCTCCAGAGGAGGAATGGTCAGTGAAGAAAACAGGGAGAGATATAGACTGGTTGAGGTGGAAATCTGAAACCACTTCAGACAAAAACTTTCTGTTAGTTCTTAGGACCACTTTATCTCTATGGAAAGAGATGAAATCAGGTTCCACCGACAGGGCTTGCAATTCACTGATACGCCTGGCAGAAGTAATGGCTACCAAAAATACAGGTTACTCACCTGTAACAGGAGTTCTAGGAATGGTATATGTTGTTCATCCACACTAACTAGCAGGTTCCTTGCCACTTTAAATCTTGCCGGAAGGTCTTCAAGCTGGCTCCTCCCACCCACCCGGGTGGTAAAACTCTCGGCTCCGCCCCATGACGCCAGATCTAGCCTGGTGGAAGCCAGTTTGTGCGTCAAAGCCGGGGAGGTCGGGTAGGTCATGTGGATGAACAACATATACCATTCCTAGAACTCCTGTTACAGGTGAGTAACCTGTATTTCTAGGGACATGGATATGTTGTTCATCCACACTAACTGGCAGACTCCTAGCAGTTCTCTAGGAGGAGGGAGGCAAGGCGCACACCCCCTACTTAGAGAATAAAGACTAGAGAACAGAGGCCCCAGACCAGCATCCCGGCGTGACCCAAGGTCGACGTGGTAGGGGGTAATACGGTATGTGCCGACTTCCAGGTAAGAGCCCTGCAGATATCCTGGATAGGGACATCCCCGGAAGCAGCCACCGATGCAGTGGTATGGTGGGTAAAATGAGCTCTTATCCCTCTGGGAGGCTCCATGCCCGCCCACCTATAGCAGAGATCTATGCAGGAGGTGACCCACCCACTCATCGTCCGCTTGGTTGCAGGTCTGCCAGGTGCGGCTTCAGCGTAGATGACAAACAGCTGGCGAACCTCTCCCGAACTTCAGCCCTACGCTCCCTGAGAAGGCGAGCACTCAACTAGGGCTCAAATGGAGCCTATATTTATTTGGCCTCCGAGGTGTGAATGGGGTAGAACACCGGCAGAGACAACACCTGGTTAAGGCGAAGCTCCAACACCACCTTCGGAAGGAAATTCGGGTGGGGCGCAGGACAACCTTGTCCCTGTGGAAGACCAGACAGGGAGACTAGAAGGAAGCGCCTGGAGCTCTCCCATCCTACTGGTAGACGTGGTAGCCACCAAGAAGGTGTTCTTCCACAACAGGTGGGAGAATCGCACCTGTGCATTGGTTCGAATGGCTTGTCCATGAGCTAAGCCAATACCAGCAGTAGATCCCACGGAGGTGGAGATTCTCGCACCGGAAGGGAAATGTGATCAAGGCCTTGGAGAAGCGCCCGACCACCTTTCCTGCGCCACCGACTGCCTACCGGCCCGCGCCCGGAGGGCAGAGGTGGCTGCCAGGAGCACCGTAAGGGTCGTCGACCGAAGCCCTTGCTGAAGAAGAAGAAGAAAGGACCACAGGTAGTCTGGAATGCTCGCCGAAGAACAGGAGAAGGGACCAGGCCCTACCCTAAGACCAAATGGAGAACTCTTCCATTTGAAGGCGTAGCATTATCCGGTCAACTCCTGACGGGACGCCTCAACAAAGTTGAGGACCTCGCCGGAAGACCCAAGGCCTGGCAACTAGCCGCACAGGAACCAGGCTGTCAGGTGCAGGGATTGAAGGTCCGAATGGAATACCTTCCCCTGATAACAGAGATCAGGTCCAGGCAGGCTGGAAGCCGCCTCAGGAGCCTGGAGCTGAGACTGAGGAGAGCTGGACACCAGAGCTGGCGGAACCAGTCTGGGACTACCAGAATCACCTGCACCTTGCCCCTCCTCACCTTGAGAAGCACCTTGTGGATCAAGGGAAATGGAGGGAAGGCGTAGAAGAGGCCCGGTGTCCACGGCCTTGAGAAGGCATCCCCCTGCAGCGAGCCCTGCTGAGGGGGGCGGGCATGGAACAGTCTCAGCTACGCATTCTCCCTGGAGGCAAACAGGTCCACCTGAGGCGTGCCCCTGTGGGAGAACAGATCTTGTACTACCTCCGGCAGGAGAGACCAATCGTGAGAACTCAGCCCCTATCCGGCTTAGGGCATCGGCCAGGGTGTAGGAGGCTCCTGCCATGTGAATGGCAAGGAGATCCGCCTCCAGGCTGCGCACGAGTGGCCAAATGCGGAGAGCTTCCCTGCACAGAGGCATGGAGCGCGTCCCGCCCTGGCGGTTTAGACAGTACATGGTCGTGGTATTGTCTGTCTGGACCTGAACCACTTAACCCCGTAGAAACGGAGCGAAGGCAGTGAGGGCTAGACGAACCGCTCGAAGCTCCAGCAGGATGATGTGGCATCGGGACTCCCGAGGGGACCAGAGGCCGTACGTTCTGTGCTCCCCCAGATGGGCACCCCAACCCATTAGAGATGCATCGGTCAACAGAGACCCCGTCGGCTCAGGGCGGACGAACGGGATGCCCTCCTGCAGATGTGCCGGAACGGTCCACCACTGGAGAGCGTTCCACCTCTCCTGGGTCACTGTCACGGACTGGTCCAACGGATCACAGCGATGTGACCACTGGCTGGCCAGACCCCACTGAAAGGGACGCAAGTACCAACGGGCCCAACGGACCATGCTGGTGCAGGCCGCCACGAGGCCCAGGAGGCGCAGAAAGTCCCAGACAGGGCACAATCACCCAATCAGACGTGATTGGGTAAAGGAGGAAGAACCTTGGCCCTGTCCGCCGGGAGCCGAGCTCTGGCTCGAAGAGTCGAGCTCTGCCCCGATGAAAAGAATCACATGCTTTGGTACGAGTTCCGACTTGGCTCCGTTGAAGAGGAGGCCCCTCTGAGAGCAACCTAGAGGGCTAGAACTCCAGACCACTCCACCTCCGCTCTGGAGGGGGTTGCAATCAGCCAGTCATCCAGGTAGGGGTACACCCGGACCCTTCGACGCCGCAGGAATGCTGTCACCACTGCTATGCATTGGAGAAGACCCTGGGTGCTGGGAAGAGGCCGAAGGGTATGGCTCGGAACTCGTAAACAGATCCCTCCGCTCTGAAGCGGAGAAGTCTCTGAAGAAACGGACGGATCGGAACGTGAGGAATGCGTCCTGGAGGTCCAGAGAGCAGAGCCACACGCCTCGTTCCAAGGATGGGGTATCTGAGTCAGAGTGACCATCCAGAAGGTCCAAGACCTTAGGAACTTGATCAGGTCGTGCAGGCCGAGAATGAGGCACCAGCCCCCCCGTCCATTTGGGGACCAGGAAGTACCTGGACACACACCCTGGGTCTGGAGGAGGATCCGCCACCTTCCTGATCACCTCTTATTTGAGGAGCAGGGCAATATCGTCTCGGCAGGCCAACAGAGGCTGTGGACCCCGTGGACCCCCCCAAGGGGCGACAGCTCAGAAGGGTGGAACCTGTCCAAACTCCAGAGGCAGGCCCTTTCCTAGCACCTCCAACACCCAGCGGTCCGTGGTGATAGCGGACCAGGCAGAAGTAAGTGACGGAGCCGTCTCCCCACGGGAAGGGGGGGGGGGGGGGGAGAGACCCGGATAGGGGTGACGAGGCCGGGGGCGATGCCCCTCAGCCCATCACTGAGCAGGCTTGCAGGAGGGACTGGCCGAGGGAGCTCCTGGGCCTTTACCTCCTTGCTTCCCTTTAGAGGAAGCCGCTGGCTTAGGTTTGGGGTGCCAAGCGCAAGCCTGCTGGCCCTCTTGCTGGTGCTGATGGGCCGGTCGTGCCGCAGGGGCCAAAGGGGCTTACGCAGAGGTTGCCGGCGGCCCTTGTCCCTCTGGGCGGGGGTGTCCGAGTCCAGAGTGGCATTGGACTTCTCGGTCCCCTGGAGGTGTCCCTCCACTCCAGGGCCGAAGAGGTCAGTCCCAAAGAAGGGGGATGTCCGCCAACTTGTGCTGGGTATCCGCCGAGAAGGTGGATATCCTCAGCCATGCCCTGCGGCGCATGGCCACCGCGACCGCTACGGACCTGGCACAGGAATCACCTATGTCCAGAGCAGTCTGAAGCTGCTGCTTCGACACTGCCCTACCCTGGTTCTGCACCTGCCTGACCGTGGTCCGCAGGTCGGCCGGGAGATGAGGTATCACCTCATCCAGGGAGCCCAAGAGGGAGTGGGAGAAGTGTGCCATCAGTGTGGCCGAGCTGGCTTGTCGGAGGCCTAGGGAGGATGCAGCGTAAACCTTGCGCCCGACATAGTCCATCCTTTTGGACTCTTTGTCGGGAGGCCTATCCACATCCCGAGCATTTACAGAACGCTGGAAGACGTTATCGGTAACTAACCCCTCAGCAGAGGGATGCTCCGAGAAATCGGGCAAAGAACCGATAGGGACTGCATACTTCCTGGCCGAGGGCGCAGGACAGGAAGTAGGCCGCCACCAAAGCTCCAAGGCCGGGCCAACAATGGCCTCAGCCACAGGGAAGGCCTCCGAGGGTGAATCCCCTCGGTCTAGGATCTCCGTCAGGGGAAAATAGGCCCGTTTGGACACGGGCTCGAGCTGCATCCCGGTGAACTCCGAGATGAGCCTGAGCAGACCCAGGAAGGACAATGGGCTGTCGTCCAAAGACCGGTCCAGGGAGGACTCCAGGCCCACCCGCCTGGGGAACACGGAGGAGTCATCGTCTGACTCCGAAGGGTCTGCAAAGAGCTGCCTCAGGCCTGAGCCTCTCTTCACCCGCCGAGGACGGGCGGGAGTGAGGATGACAGACAACCTGCGGGACAGGCCGTGACCCGACCGAGGTTCCACCACAATTGGTGGGGCAGCAAGATTTGGTCGAACAACCGGCCCGGAAGTGGGCACCTCAACTGCAGCGAGTGGTTGCGTCGGCCATTCAGGCGGCAGCCGCTTGATAGACGGGGAATGAATCTGAGTCAATTGATTCCCAGACAACAGCAACTGCTGCCACATAAACTCCTTGCAACGTCGACGCCATCTGCGTCGAAGCCTCTCCTCATCCGAGGAGGAACGTGTTGCCACTTAACTCAGTGCCCCGACCGAGACCGCCGAAGTCTGCAGGAGCGGCTTGACCGAAAAGATGACCGAGACCCTCGGTGAAACCGAGGGCGGGTCTGGGACGGAGCGGGGGACACCCGCTCTTCCCTAGGCTCGGACACTTTGACCGAGGACTGGTGCCCCGGAGACGCAGGCAGAACAACGCCCCCACCGGAGAAACCGCAAAGGGTTGACGGTTCTTCCAGTCAACCACCCGGTGACGGGTCGAGAAAACTCCACTGCGTCGACGGGAGTCTCGGCCGGCTGGCCTGACGGGGACACCGTGAAGCCAACAGCCTGAGCCGCAACCTCGACCGAAGTCGACGGTCGGCAGTCCGGGGAAGGAGACCTCTCCCGCTCCCACAAACGCCGATGATGGGACTTACCCTGCGACTCCCTCAACCTGGGCTGAGAGGCAAGTCCCGATGGCCCCTCTCCCTTCGTGGAGAGGGAATGGCGAAGCTCCTTGAACAAAGCCAAATGAGAGGAACTCAGAGCGGGATAAATGCCGCGACCGAGAAGGAGGAGGAGGAGGGAGAAGCGGCCTTGACCGTCGCCTCCTCCAGGGCGATAGTGTTCGAGCTGCTCAGCCAAGTCAGCCATCGCGGACACCGCCCGACAAGCCTCTATGGATTTTACTGGCGGGGAAAAAACCTCGGGGCGCCCAAGCCTCAATCGGGCCGCACGATCCTCCAGGACGTTGATCGAAAAGGCGCGGCAGAACTCTCAGACTTGCAGGTCATGGTCCAAGTCGAGACAGTATACGCACGAGGGGTGCAGATCAGTCCTGGAGAGATTACACCAGTCAGGGTGCCTCCGAGAGCCGGAAAACGAATTGTCCATCGCAGCCACGAGGGAAAAGAAGACCGAAGTTTAGAAAACTTCAAAACTAAATTGACGAATCAAGAATCAGGAACCAGTCGAAAAACGTGGAGCGCTACGGAGGAACCTGAGCTTCCAAGTGGTAAGGAAGATCAAGGCCATGGGGCGGAGCCGAGTTTTACCACCCGGTGGGGGAGGACAGCTTGAAGACCTTCCCGCAAGATTTAAAGCGGCAAGGAACCTGCCAGTTAGTGTGGATGAACAACATATCCATGTCCCTAGAAACACAGTTTTCCAAGTCAAGTACTTAAGCTCTGTGGAGGACAGAGGCTCAAAGGAGGGTTGCATAAGCTGAGCAATGCAAACATTAAGGTCCCAAGCAGGAGCAGGATCCCTAAGGGGGGGGAGGAGGGATTGGTGTGAAGCAATTCTTGAAAAACTTACAAAACACAGGATGGGATGATACAGAGGAAGGCAACTCAGCAGAGTCTGGAGAAATATCTGTCTTAGAACATCAAATGCTGAATCTTTTCCATTTGGAGTTGTAAGTCTTTCTGGTGGAAGGCTTTTGAGAAGCCTTAAGGATATCTAGAATCCCCTGGGAAAGATGCAGATTTGCAAACTCTAACTCTTCGAGAGCCAGGCCTTGAGATTGAGAGACTAAATATTTAGGTACCAAATCCTCCCCTGAGAGGATGTCAACAGGTGTAATTCCTGGGAAGAGACAGGGGAAGGTGGACTGCTAGGGACAGCAACAGGGGATACCAGGGCTGTCTGGCCCAGTCTGGAGCAATCAGAATCACTTTGCATGGCTGTGACCTTATCTTGACTAACACTTTGAACAGGAGAGGAAGGGGGGGGGAGAAGCATACAGAAGTTTCCCTTCCCAGTTCAGAATCAGAGCATCCAAGGGGACTGAGCCCAAGACTGGGGGTCTGCAACAAAAGAGAGAAAGCTGGTGATTGTCTGGGGCTGTAAAAAGATCCATCTCTGGAGTGCCCCATCTCGAGAAAATCACTTTCAAAACTAGAGGATCTAGGGTCCATTCGTGATGGCCCTGGGATATTCTGCTCAGACCATCTGCTAGGACATTGTCCTTCCCTGGGAGGTGAACTGCTGTCAGAGGTTTGCAGGGAATAGGCCAGGGACCACAACTTCATTGCTTCTGTGCACAAGGCCGTAGACAAAGTGCCTTCCTGCTTGTTGATGTACCACATGGTGGTGGTGTTGTCTGTTCTGACCTGGACCACCTTGTTCTGTACAGATTTGGAAAAAGTTTGCAGTGCCAGAAACACTGCTCTGAGTTCCAAGAGACTGTCGTGAAGCAGAGATTCCTGAGGTGACGACAGTCCTTGGGTGGTAAGATCCCCCAAATGGGCTCCCCAGCCCGGCAGGGAAGCATCTGTGGTGAGTATCACTGAATGAGACTGGGTGACAAAAGGAACCCCTCACCTCAAATTGTCCTGATCCTGCTACCATTGCAAGGCCTGGATCAGGGTTCGAGTCACTGGGACTAGTTTGGTAAGGGAATCCTTTCTTTGGGACCAGAAGGCTCTTAAGTGGAACTGAATGTCCCTCATCTGAATCTTGCTCCTTGGACCACTGCTGTGGAAGCTGCCATGTGGCCCAGAAGCTGAAGGAAATGCCTTGCTGGTCGAGACACCTGAAGGGTGAATGAAGAGGCCAATTCCATGAGGGTCCTTGCCCTTTGCAGGGGAAGAAAGGCTCTTGCCTTTACTGTATCCAGCTCTGCCCCTATGAAGGTGAGGAGCTGTACTGGTTCGAGAACTGACTTTGGAAGGTTGAGAAGGAATCCTAAGGAAGTGAGCACTTGCTGGGTGACTTGCAAATGTGACTTGACTTGGTCTGTAGACTGACCTACTATGAGCCAGTCGTCCAAGTATGGGAAAATGGAGATCTTTTTTCTCCTTAGAAAAGCAACCACTACTGCCAGGCACTTTGTGAAAACCCTTGGGGCTGGTGTTAGGCCAAAGGGCATTGCTCAATTGATAGTGGTCTGAGGGCAACTTGAACCTGAGGCACTTTCTGTGGAAGCACCTGATGGGAATGTGAAAATAGGCATCTTTGAGGTCCAGAGAGGCTAGCCAGTCCCCTGGCCTTAGAGAGGAAAGAACTGTTCCCAGAGTCACCATTTTGAATTTTGGCTTTAGTAGGTGCTTGTTTAGGTATCTTAGATCTAGGATGGGTCGCCACTCCCCTTTCTTTTTTGGGGTAAGGAAGTACCTGGAGTACAGACCTTTGCCCCTGTATGGGGTAGGAACTCTTTCGATGGCTCTTAAGGCCAGTAGAGACGAAACCTCTGCCCCTAGAGCAAGGGTTTCTGATGTTATTTGCAGGTGGAAAGGATCTGGGTCTCTGCTTCGGAAAATTTTTGAAACTGAGAACCAGCCCCTGGCTTACAACCTCCAGGACCCACTTGTCTGAGGTAACAGACATCCAGTCCTGGATGAAGTAAGCCAGCCTGCCCCCTACTGGTATGGGGGAATCGGCCCGGGCAGACCCATCAGGGTGTCTGCTTGGCAGGGGCTTTAGGCTGAGGGGTGGATGCAGGCCTGCTCATCCCCCCGTCTTCCTCTCCCTCTAAAGAACCCCCTCTGAGAGAAAGAAGAGGAGGCCTGAGCTTGGTAAAAAAGGCCTTTGCAAAGGCCTGCCCCTGCCCCTGGACTGCCGCCTTTGAGGAGTTGCTTGCCTTTCTTTGGCCTGAGCACTCCTGTAAGTGGTCCTGTACTCATCCATCTTTTTCATGTAGTTCTCTGTCTGCTCCCCAAACAGAGAATTACCAATTACAGGGAAATCCATGGCTTTAGCCTGGGTATCCTGTGAGAGGCTAGTACATCTGAGCCAAGCCATCCTCCGAAGAGCCACAGATGTAGCCATGACTCTTGATGAAACATCACTGGAGTCCACAGCAGCATGAAATTGTACTTTAGATGCCTCAATCCCATCTGCAGCCACCTGCTCCAGCTCCTTGGCAAGCTGGTCAGGGGCCTGTTTAGCCAGAGCCAGCACAGTGTCCCACCTAGACTTCTGGTATGGCTGTGTAGGCCATATAGTTAGCCTGCCTGAGTCCCAGAGATGCTGCCATGTATTGTTTCTTTGCCATGGCATCAATCTTCCTGGAGTCCTTGTCTGGGGGGTGTGATGCCAAGGGGATGTTTGCCTTATCACAGGCAGCAGCCTGCACTACTCCAACATGGCTGCACTGCTGGAAAAGGAACTCTGTGTCTGAGCCTGAGAGAGTGTATCTCTTGTCCATTCGTCTGTCCACAGGAGGTATGGAATTAGGAGACTTAAGAATTTTATGTGTGTTTCCCATAGGATTTGTGGAGGGGAACAGAGTCTCCTGGGCTCTGGGATGTCCGTCATCTCAACAAAATCAGGCTCCTCCTGATCCTCTATTGCTTCCTCCACAGGAAGTTGGAGGGTCTCAGCCACTTTTTTGTAAAACATATAGTGAGAAGGGGACTCAAAAAGCCTAGGAGGAGAAACACCTGAAGGTCTGTCTGGGGAGATGTCCAGGTCAATAGGCACATCCAGACTTTCATAATCACCATACTCATCCTCATACTCTCCTTTCTCCTCCTCCAGTTCATACAATTCTTCCAAAGTGTAATCCGGAACCGGGGGAACCAACCGAACCAAACCCCTGCCAGATGGTGCCGGTTCGGTCGGAACCGAAGTAAGCGATCGCACTATCCTTATCGCCTTGGATAGCTCATCGACTGTCAGAGTATGGATTTCTGGGTCCGAACCGGACGATTTATCTTTTTTCCTTTTTACCAGGACCGACTGCTCAGAATCTGCTCTCCTTTTGCCCGAAGAAGTATCGCCCTGGTCAGAGGGCACTCCTTCTGGTTCGGTCGGAACCGAACCGGGCTGGCCATCCAGGTCAGCGGACTTCTCGGCCTCCCTTTCCCTCAGTCTACCTAATCTCTTTTCCAGGGTAGATTTGCGAAAATTCTTACAAATTTGGCAGTCTGAATCGAGGTGGTCAAACCCCAGACAAACACAGGTGGTGTGGGGATCAGCCTTGGCAAAGACTTCCCCACACACACTGCAGTGTTGAAACCCAGTGAGCCCGTTTTTTTTCTTGAGTTTCTCAGACATTGCCAATCCTATCCAAAACGTACCCTTTTTTCGGCAATCCGCCAGGCAAGATTCCCCTAACGGTTCCTGACCGTGTCACGGGTCTTGGAAAAAATGTAATAAAAATCAGTTTTTTTTTTTTTTTTTTAGAACCGATACGGACCGGTTACCACACACTAAATAAATCAGAAACTTTTTTTTTTTTTTTTAATATCAAACTAATCGGTTCAGCCAAACCGATCTACAATTTACAAGTTCCACACACAAACTACACAGAAAACCTATCTAGTACTCACGGTACCACAGAGAGAGACTTGAACCGACTGAGCGGTAACAGCAATTCGGTAGAAACCGACCGAAAAAAAACAACACTTCAACCGACTTCTTTGAACCGAGCAAAAGAGAAATCTCCGCAGCGACTGTTCAGTGAGGCGGAGTAAAGAATCTGGCAGTTGCATTTTAAATAGCAGCAGACAGGGGCTTCAACCGAGCTCGTGGTGAACATTCCATGCTGGCCATGGAAAGTTTAACTCTGTTCTCCGGGGCAGTTGAAAGGCAGGACCCAACTGCTTATGTCAGAATACAACAAGACTTCATGTTGTTTGAAGCAGGCATTTTCAGACCCATCCCAAGGACACCGGAACGGGTGGTCCAATCAGAGGCAGGTAAGTATGCCTCACACAAACCCCGGCTGGTGTCCTCCATCCCACATGTATTGCCAACTACATTACCACCTGCAACTGCCCAGGTGGCAGTACAGCAGCAGCTGTGCCCTCCCTAGCCAGAGAAAGTGAACTTTCTCTGGGACACACAATCCCTACCCCAACTGTCTCGACTGTCAAAGTTAGGGTCACCAAAATCATAAACAGTAGCGCCTACTGCTGCATCGATAGACCACCATACTGTGAGATTAACATTTATCAATAATTAAAATTTCAATAATGTGCATCATGTAAAGTACCACAGCTGAACAGACCTTGCTCTGATTGGCTGAGGAGGAAGGCGTAGACTGTGCTTTAGTTGCTTCTGTCTCCGGTTTCTTCTCTTCTGTTGCCATGGTTCTGCAGCAAGAAAGTCAGGCTAAACCTTGGTCTTTGATGGGTATAGCAGAGCTTCAAGGTGAAGCTTTTACAACAGTGTAAAAGATACCTATCTTCCACTTATTTTAAACTGGAAAAAAAACAAAGAACGACTATGTAAAATGTCTTTAGTTTAGATTTTTTTTTTTTTTTAAATCGACCAGGTAAGCACAAATGACTATTTTTGAGTATGACCCAGGAGGTTACAAGATATGCAGGCATACAATTTTATCAGTGAAAATACAACAACACATGGCAAAGTAACAGTCGAGTAAAGGTCACACCATTAAAGGGGACCTGCAAATTAAATACAGCAGCCGCTCCTCTCCCACATACCTTTCTAAACTGCGGCAGAAGTCCAAGGCCATCATCAGTAACAGTTTTGCAATAATTTGCACATTTTAAAATACTGTCGAAACTTTGCAGCGAATATGGAAGTGCCGCCTGGGTCGCGATCGAGCGGAGGAAAGTTTACATGGGTATTCCACCCATTTAGTGATATTGCAAAAACTACTGCTCTCAATAGAGCACAGTAGAGGAGGGTTTATTCTTATTTTATTGCTTTCACAGGGGTCTTGATGCCTAAATTAACACTTACAGCAACGACCTATTCCAGTGTTACTGTAACCAGGGCTCCAGATAAGGTGTGTACCAGCTTATTTTACTCACCTCATTTTAGAAAATACTCTTCAGAAATTTTTTTAATGAGTACCAGTACTCGCCCAACATTTGTACATACTCCACACGCCAAAGAATAGTGCTTCATAACATAACTGGTGATTCAAAAGGAACAGTTTTTTGCAAGATTTACAGCACTTGTATGCATCCCACTTTTGTTTTACTCACTGTTTTAAAACTGGTGAATAAATTCCTACCTGCCAACATTATTTGGAGCATTGTTGGCACCTGAAAATCTTATCTAGAAAAAAACACATTTTTTTTTTTTTTTTTTAAATAAATGTACTCAGTCCACTCTAGCAAGACATTTGTACACATCTGAATTTTGTTTTACTCACCTCACTTTCAAAATGAGGAGTACAGGTACTCATCTGAGTGTAACTATTAATTTAGGCATAAAGACCCCCGTGAATGCAACATCACTAAATGGGCGGAATACCCATGTAAACTTTCCCCTGCTCAATCGTGATCCAGGCATGTTCGCCGAAAAGTTTCGGCAGTATTTTAAATGTACAGATTACTGCAAAACTGTTACTGATAGCAGCCTCAGACTCCCGCCGCAGTTTAGAAAGCTATGTGGGGCGGGAGTGGGCTGCGGTATTTAATTTGTAGGTCACCTTTAAGGCAGTATATACAATACGACAAATGTATATAATCATGCACCTGGGCAGACCATGCCAAGTACTAGAGCACATCAGTCATAGGAAGAAGAGGATAACAGGACTAAGTACAATCACATGCCGCATTAGATTTCAGGTGCTCCCACAGGGACATTCTAAAGAGGTAGGGGTAGATGGCACTGAGAACGTACAATGGGAGAGAGTTCAATAGCCTGGGTGCAAAGACAACAAATGCCTGGTCTCCTATGGCTGTGCAGGTTTTTGGAACACAGAACAGAGTGATAGAATATGAAACAGAGATAACCCTATTACAAATGGAAAATTCAACTGCTCAATTTTTTTTTTTTTTTTTATTTACATTTTTACTCCCCGATCTCCACACAGCAGTCCCCATCCTACCGACCCCCTCAGCCCCATCACCTGGCTCCTCTGGGATCTTACCGTAGCCATCCATGGCTTGAAACTCTTCCTGGCCACCGGTATGGAGCCTGCATGGGGGGGGGGGCAGTCGCCATCCTACCAACGTAAGGTGTTTTCCTCTGGTTCTCTCCCCGGTCCGACGCACGTGCAATGGACAGAGTGGCAGTCTCTGCCTCCACGTAGGCAGTCTTACACCTTGTGCGTGGGTCCATCCCATTCTGAGCAGCGCGCCTGTGCTGACCCCCAGCCTCCAGTGGATGTCAGTCTACAGCATGCTACATTGTCCCTCTTCCCCCAAGGAAGGAGAGCTGTCAGGCACTCAATTCTTCCTCGCCCCAGCAGACCCCCGAATGACCAGAGTCCATTACCAAACCCAGGTTGCCAGTGTGGCGCGAGGTGTGGCACCAAGTGCCTCAACCCTTAGTGCCACTGGGCCGGCAGTCCACTGCACGATTTTAAGAAACATGAGGTTTCTTTTTAAGTGTAGCTGATACCCAGATAGTAAAAACTGCAGAGCAAAATAAATGTTTAAGTAGTTCGACCTACAACTTTTTCTTGCAGATCATCAATTCTCTGGGCACTATCCTACAGATAAAATACACACACACACACACACACACACACACACACACACACACACACACGTATATTTATATTTTAATTCTTTTTACATTCCAAGGGACCAACAATCAAGACATTTTTCCACTATCACCAGAAGCTTCCTTCCCATCCTGTGAAGCTCCACCAGAAGACCAGAAGCCTGAGGCACCTCTCTTCTGTCACAACAGAATACTCCCTCAGATAACACTCCCCACATTCACCTCTTCACTGTGGTGGCAGACTCCTTCGGATGACACTCCTCCCCAGTAGGGTTCCTCCTCTAACTTCTGTGTAATCCCCTTGCCTAAAGGGGTCATGCAGAGCTTTCACAGGAAGAAAACTGTGGGGGGTGGGTATGCAAAGTTCCATCTGCCTGGTGGTGATAACCGGCGATGTTTTATCCCTCCGCAAGAGTGCACGTTAAGACATCTGGAGCCAGTAAGCCAAACGCATCAAAGTCCATGCATTCTTCCCTCCTGGATGTGCCCTGTTCTGCCAGCTGCGATGCCACCTGTGGTCACCCAGGTGGCAGTAATGCAGCATGAGGCAGAATCCTCACTGCTAAGAGGGGAGTTTCCTCTAGCGTGCTCTATCCTCCTCTCTCCCAAGTCAATCCAGGTCACCAGCACCAAATGTAACCCATCCTTAATATTATGTTAATAAAATGAGCACACAAAGTATTGGTGGCAGGACTGGTATTTCAGTAATAAAAATCATAAATACAAAATCAGGTATATTTGACTGAATACCTGCTGACATGTTTTTGTTATTCCATCTTAAAATCTGGTATACATATACATTTTTGTACACCAGACCATTTAACACATCCCCCCTGCCATTTTGACTACTGCACAAGATGTTGATTAGCCTTCCACACAGACCCTTAGCAAGACAAAACTAAGTTAGGTTAAAAGCAGTCTCCCCTTCCCCATGGCAGCAATAGTCTTTTTCCTTTACATTTACCCAGGATAGCACACCTGAGGTGAAACATTTCATTTTCAGTGTGGTTCCAGCTTCTACTCACTTCTGCAGCCGAGTGGACTAGTGCACCTGAAAGTTAAATCATTTAGTGACTTAATTCTCAGCCTCCCCAATGTAAAGTACTGTGGGGCGCAGTGTGGTTATGTAATCTCACCTCTGCTGCCATCCTTTCAGCATCCAGTTGCTGCAGTAGTAAAACCTGTCCCACACCCAGTTCTGCACCGTCACACTCACAACCCAGTCCTCAGAAGTCCCTGCAATCAGTCCCAGTACATTACAATTAGTACTTACACAATCCAGTGCACTACCACGATCCTCATTCTCTCAGGCTCAGCGAGGAGCCCAAATGATGGTAATGTAGCTTGGTGGTGCTTTGGTGATCCGGCGAGATTTCCAGCATTAGGGCCTGGGGTGAGATGAAGAGAATGCACATCTTTGTGCTGTACCAAACTGTTCAAGTACTAACTGTAGGTGAGGATGGTGGCAGGGCTGAAGTGGGTGGGGCAAGTTTTCATGATACTGCAACAGGACAATGGTGGTGACCAGCTGAACAGAATTTTAACCCGGAATTCACCGCTGGCTACCTAAAGATGCAATTTGGCATCTCCTGTATAAAATCTGACATACATGAAGCACCAAACAGATGTACATTTTGAGCCCTATAAGAGCATCCCCCTAAATCTTCTCAAAGGTAGCAGCAAGATGACGATACTTACACAAGCTATTTAGTAAAAACAAAAGACATGGCCAGCCTTTCATCATCCCATCAGCTGCAGTTTCTCTGTCCCATCTGAAGCCCCATTTTCATCCACCCTCCTTCCTTTAGCATCTCTGTAAACCATATGGACATAGCACATAGCAGTAACATTGCACGGAGGCCCAGTGGCATTCTGCCCAAGCAGGACATGTATCCAAACCTTCCTTTCATCACAGGAGCTGCTCCACACAGCACAGTAAGAGAATTTACTTCGGTATAAAATTTCATGAACCTACTCAGCTACTACAATTAACTAGAGAACTTATTTTTTTCAGACTTATATTTTGACTTTTAGAAAAGGTCCACATACACTGGATGATACAGTAACATAACTACATGAGTTAGAGTGTATGCATGATAATCTTTGTAAGACAGTACTATGCAATCGCCATTCTAGCCAAGTCGCCCTAAGTGACTGTACAACCCACAACCACTGAGTACGGACACCAGATACTGATGGTTGGACAAAGACCATTTAGTGTGTCCTTCCCTTCCCCACCTACTGGGTAGGAGGGGCATGCAGTGATCAAAGTCTTGTATGGTTGTACACCCTACAACCAAAGGGATGGACAGGAATAGAACATGGGGCTCAGTGGGAGACAATGACATAAGCAAGTAATAAAGCACGACAAGGTGTGGGTTACATCCTGATAAGAGCACACGCGGTCTGTTATAAGGCACAAGGCGCTTGTGCCGAGTGCCTTATGCACCTGGGCGTGCTCTTAGGACGAACCCACACCTCTGAGCATACGCTTTATAAAATGGGCTCCTCATGTAAATAAAATTAAATAAACTAAAACAAAGTGTTACAAATAATTAGAATTCTTTTTTTTTTATACAAAAAACAAAAAAGTCCCTCAATCTGGTGTGGTTTTCTTATTGTATGGCTGCAATGATGTAGATCAGTCACTAGAGGTCACCGTTATCTGTGTCCTCCCATAAGTAACAGTAAAACTGCTTGTGTAAGTGGTATCTGCCTCTTTGCCCCTCCCCCACCCGCTGCAGAGTAGCACTGGCCGGGCTTTAATCACTACATGTTCCAGTATGTGGCGATGAAGCAGTTACCTTTTGAACATAGCTTGGTGTTGGTTTTTGGGCGAAAGCAGACTGGTGACAGAGCGACTTCCATTTATTTTATCGTAGCGGTATCAGATTGTGAGATCAGAGCGAGGTAGAGTAGTAGTTTGCAGCTGGACTCAGCAGCCAGCAGGAGCTGTGCAATTGGCAGTGTGGGGGCCGCGGTAATGTGATGTGGCCCCCCTCTGCTCCAAAGATAGATCATTTTTGTGCATTTTCATTTAAAAAAAAAAGAACAACCACGAAACACACATTTATTTCAACGGCTGGCTTCACTGCAAGTGAGCGTGTCCCTCAGCGGCCACCATACACAGCCATACTGCTACGGTTTCAAATCACAATGGACGGTCTGGGCAGAGAAGAAAACTGCTGCAATTTTACAGTGCAGTTCGTGAGGATTCTTGCGGCTGGGATGAAGTGTGTGGGTGGGGGTGGGGGAGATGCAGTCTGGAGATACAAAAAAAAACGAACAGATGGACCAGTGGACCTACGAGGAAAATGGGCAGAGTGTATGTGTAAAACAAAAAAATTCAAAACTGTATACGGTTTCTGCAGGAAGCGGGAGATGTATTTCTTTGGTTTTGTCTTGTAGTGCCGTGGTGTTTATGACTTGCTTCGGTTTACAAATGATGGAAGTCTTCACGTACTTTGATACGACTTGGCCACTGCTCTCTCAGTTCTATCAGATGCTGGCTGAGGAACTACTGTGGGACAATAGTGGCATGCACTGCCCGTCTGTGAAACCAGTTTGAAGCTCTGACAGCTTATTGATATTTCCCTGTTGTGAGGTCACCCAGGGAAGAAAAGTGCTGGCTGGCATAGATATGGGCTGATAAGGACAAGGCTCAAAGGTCCTTTCAGCCAATCAGATTAAGACATTTTCTTTACTCATTGTATAAGGTTGCTTATACAGTCAAAGCTATTGCCTTCTTTATAGGTACCTTATGATGACATACACAACACAGAAAAAAATAAAAAAAATGTACATAACCAGCATAGAACATTTAACTACTAAGTCATTAAATTAACCACGACAATCTCACTCAGAAGCAGACTCTAATAGTCAGTAGACATACTTTACCTAGACTACTGTTTACTTTCTGGAACTGTGGAGTGACACTGAAAATTTATCTTGTGGAAATCAGCAGGCTGAGTGTCATATCTGTTTGTTCTGATAGGGGATACTGACAGGTAGGTAACTAGGTTAGTTTGGGTACACTAGGAGTCTTCATCTGGTATTGTTATCAGTGCTTCTAAGGCTCCAAATACTGTTAGATATGCCTGCTGGGTGATAAGAAGATTTTGCACCAGGCGTTCTAGTTTGAGACGTACTAATGCATCTGGCAACCATTCACAGTATGTTGGCAGTCTTATCTGACCAGAGCTAGAGGCTCTGGCATTTTGCTTTGTGGGCCACTACACAGATTGCATGCTGTCTGTTTAGAGGGTATCTGGTGTGACCAATATTACCTACTACACAGATGTCCGTTTCGAAAAGTTCTCTCAGTCACAGAAGCAACTGAGTTTCGATTTGATCTCACATCAGAAGGTTTGTATCATGGGACATGTCCACTGTAAGTGTACGAGTGAACAATATGGGTGATCACATTTATAACAATTCTCAGTGGGCAGTAAGCCCATTTTGTGTAGCTTCTTGGACGTTGGGTATTCCAAGGATCTTAAATTGTTAAATCCTTAGGGAAACAACTGATGTAGCTTTTCATAAGTGCCATACTTTAAATCAATCCCATCCTATCATGCCTTGTGCTAGTTCCCTGGGCTTGACCATGTATTGAGATGCTAAGGTGTTGTACTATTGGGATATCGAGTTTTTGCCAGAGAGAAGGTTGAGGTGGTCATTTACTCATTGTAACCCTTGTTCCTTGGGGACTCAGCTTCCAGTGTTGAGTTAGGAGGTGCTGTAGTTCTAAATACTTGTAAGCATCTCTAGGTGGGAGGTTATGCTTTCTTTGCAGTGTTGAGAAGGGATATATTTGTCTGCAGATAGGATCTCCTTCAGCTTTCTACGGCCTTTGTCCACCCAGCCTGGGAAGTCCACTTTGTTACCAATTATCTTGAAAACTGTTGGAAAACTGCCGACTGCTGCTTAAAGATAGAGGTTGGCTGACTGGAGAGGCACCTAGGTGGTACCAGACTCTGCTACATGGCTAGGTCTGGTGAACCTGAAGAGGAAAACCAGCAGTAGTGCTGGGTACAGTCGATCAAGACGAAGACTCTCTAGCACCTGCAGTGAATAGTGCTCTGAAGCGCTAAGTAAAGAAAAATCAAATGAAGAGAAATCCTGTGACTCTGTCATTAATAAAGGAATTAATGGCTTCCTCTTTTTTCCATAAGGAAACCGTGGCATAATTTGCCGTTATAAAGGAGCATTTATCATGGCAAACACACGCATGGGTTTCTCCTCTCTGCGCATGTGCCTGCTCATACTCCTCGATCGCTGTCCTTCCCTTAACCGCAGACCCAAACGTGAAGAGAAAGTGCCACGGCCACTTGGCAGTAAGTAAAATACAATTTAAATTAAATGTGCCACATCCCTATTGGATCAATCCTCCCTCACAATACTGTGGGGAAAAAAAAAAAATTTTAAATAAGAGAAAGCCGACCACCCGCCATAATGGAATCGGACTGCAGTGGCACAGCAGCCTTTTTCATTTATATAATTGCTGAAGCGAAAAATAGAAACCCAACAAGTATATAAAATAAAATATGGGTCTGGGTGTGTGAAAACGTGAATTTACACACACCCTCGGGGTTAGATGCTTCACATAAACCCCTCGGGTGTGTGTAAATTCTCATTACACACCCAGACCCATACTTTATTATCTATATAATGCATGACAGGCTGGGTGTTATGCTGGGGTAACATCCTGCCTGAAGTGGTTGGGCCCGAGGCTACAGGCCGAGGGCGCTCAACACCTGAGAAGGGATGTTATCCCAGCATAACACCCACCCTGGAGTGCATTATTCCTATTATACAATGGCTCATTTACATTTAGATTAAAAAAATCAGTTACAAAAATTGTGTTTTAATGGTATGTTTTGTAGTTTTAATTGTGGAAGGATAATGGTTTAAAAGTAGTGCCTTATAGTGTTCGTCCAGCAGGTGGACATGTTATTTTGTCTGTCTGTGGCTGTCTGATAGCTGCCCCCCAGTGGTGTCATGTTTTTGAGTTTGTTTTTCTGCTGGTTGCATTCGCTACGTTAAAAAAAAAAAAAAAATACTGAAAGAAGACGAGCTGAACAGTGAGTGAGTTTTGCTATAACGGTTGCGTGCGGACTGTTGAAAGACACTGTGCTTACTCACGTGCTCAGCTTGCTTTTTACTGGGTTCGAGTGTTTTACTGATTAAAAAAGTGGGGGCGTGGCTTGCTGCCTAGCTGAACGTAGGTTTTCTTTGTGAGCTGCCTGAGGACATCCAACATTTGTTTAAAATCATACGAAAATAGTTACTTGCGCATATTGTAACCTCTATGGTGCATCCCAGATAGAGAGAAGGCTGTTCTGTCCGCATCTTAAAGCTATGGGTCGAAAAACCAGAGAGCAAAAAGCAAATTTCTTTGCGCCACGCGGAGGGGCCTGTAAAACTCTGGCAACGCCTGCAACTTCCTTCAATGTGGAGCAGGATGTACAAGCCGCTGGGCCCACGACCTTGGAATCTCTCCAGCAAGCAGTGACCACCCTTACAAAAACTGTGCAGCAAATGGATAAAACAAATGGATGTGGATAATGAGCGGATGGAACAAGTGGAACAGAAATTAGATGCTGTGGTGGAAACTGCAAATGCCTCTGAACGATCAGCAGAACGTGCGCAGGCAACGGCAGCAACATGTGTTAAGGAGCAGACTCTTCTAAAATCCTGCTTGGAACATTTAGAGAACATTACAAGATCAGCGAATGTCCGTATCATTGGACTGAAGGAGGGGATAGAGGGAGAGGATTTACATTTATTCATTGTTGATTGGATAAAGGAAATGCTGGACCTCGACATTCAAACCTCAGTGATCCGAGCCTATAGAGTGAATATGCAAAGTGCAGGTGGCCCTCCTGAGGCCCCGAGAACAGTAATGTTGGTGACAACCTCTATGGCAGTAAGGGATAATATTTTGAATGCAGCGCGACGAAAGAGAGGGGTAATGATGGATGGGGTAAAAGGTATTTCTGTTTCTGGATCTGTCGTACTCCACCTGCATGAAGTGTAAGGCCTTTGATGCTGTTCGCCAAAGGCTGAGAGAGTTAGAGATGCCGAATAGTACGATGATGCCGGCACGCCTGCATGTATCAGTGGGCAGGAAATCTTATGTTTATACAGACCCCAAGGAAGCAGTTAAATTGCTGGGTAAACCGGAAGCGGAGAGAGCGGCAAGAGAGGGAGATCTGTCTTCAGAATCTGAGATGGGGGACACCTGAACTATTCTTTTTCTCTTTTAGTTTAGCAAATTCGCTTTACTCTTAAAATACCCACTGGAACAGAGAGGAGGAATGTATCTGTGTGGACATAAACTGTTAGATACTTTTGGGAGAGGTCATTATTTGTCTTTTTAAAGGTGTTCAGCCGCATTAGTTTTAGATGGGAAACGCAACCTATAATTTCATTTGCCGCTTGACTAAACTTCCATCTTTCAGGTCAGTGGGATAATAAATAAATAAAAATCTGACAATTTATAGATGCTTATACTGGGAAAATGTTTGGATGTTTGGGGAACTATACCGAGAGTCTGGAGTTCTGTTATATTACTGAATTCATATTATAGGTCAATTTGACCCGATTTTGAATATATTCTTTATATGAAGGACTTAGAGTCAGTTCAATTATAGCATTGGCATCTCATCTTTAAGTGTTGACATTAAGGATTAACTTTTATAACAATTATACCCTCATATCTTGTACCAATTGTAGTATAGGCTTATTAATCTGCTTATCACCAATGTCCGATATCTGTATGATATATGGCTATACTCAGAGTGTTTATGTACAACATTATGGCATAAAACCTATAAATAAAGTGGAAAAAAAAAAGTTATAAAGTCAAATCTCTGGTTGTGTAAAAGAGTAACAAAGGAAGTGAAGCCATAGGTGGTGCCAGTGTTGGCGAGGCAAGCAGCACGGAACTGCTGTGAAGCTGGTCGCGAAAAAACTGCTTTCACTTGGGGTTTTTTTTTTTTCTTTTTTTTTTTTTAAGGTAACAGAATGCAACTCTGATTGGGGGAACATCTGAGGGCTCTGGTTTAAACTACTGTGAAGCCAAATGGAAAGGCGGCTTTCACTCTGGCCCGGAGTGGGATTCACTGAAGCCCATGTCAGAGGGACCGGTGCAGACTGTTTTTTTTTTTTTTTTCCCCTAACTTGCTGCGGTCATCTCTGTGCTGGGACTAGAGCTGAGATAACATCCTGGGTCCAGTCCCAGACTGACCGATCAGGGACCAGCATTCTTTCTTGCCACTGTATAATGACAGTTGTTCTTCAGGCAGGCAGGAAGACTGCACAATCCACTGGAGGTGGGTATGGCCTCCTGTGTGCTGCTAGTCAACTTCCTGCCTCTACAGATGCCAATGAGGGAAGATTCCAGTAGTCCTACAGCCCTGCGACCAGCACAAGGAGAGAGAACTGGTGTTATAACCCATCCACCTCCCCCCCCCCCCGGCCTGGTCTCCCAGTCTAAAGATGAAAAATCTGCTGGCAAACCGCAAGATTGTCAAGCAGTCAACAGCTCTTTGTGATTAAACAGCAATTTGAAAGCAAGTCACAGGCTTTAGTCCCATGTGTCAACATGCAGTTGAGGCAGATTTTACTGACAGTTATTGCCGGGCACAAGGTAGCTCTGGATGTCAAGTGGGGAAAGATTCAGTGGAAGTCGTAAATGGCAGAAATAGCTCTTGGGTTGGGGCACGCCGCGCCCTAGACTTGTTACAGCTTGCTGCGCATCACTCCGTGGTAAGCCAGTATGAAGGCCTCACTTGCAGGCAGCAAGATGTCCGTGATTACCATGTATAAAACAGATACCAGAAAGGGTGGTGGGCTAGTGTTATTTATTAATAGTAACCCGCACATAACAAGCATATCTGATGTGATCAAATACCGAAGCACTGAAGCAGAATCCTTATGGGTCAAACTGACTCAAAAGGAGACTGAACAGTACAGTTATTTAAGAACTTACCGTAACAGCAGATCTTCAAGAGAGGCTCTTGCAGTAGGTATTTACATATAGGACCGACCAGCCAGGCGTCAGGACCCCACAGAAAAATTTCTAGCTAGCAGTCTGGCAGGGGACCGCCCCCACGTCAGGTGACTGACATCAGTATAAAGGGGCAGTCACCCACGCCCGCCTTCCAGTTCTTTACCACCAAGGGCCAAAAGAGGCGAGATAAGAAGATATTTCCCCACATGGAAAAGGAGCCAAAAAAGCTTAGGGGGATGGATGGCGGGAAGGCAACACCTACTGCAAGAGCCTCTCTTGAAGATCTACTGTTATGGTAAGTTCTTGCGTAACTGTACTATCTTACTTCGAGAGGGCTTCTGCAGTAGGTATTTACATTGCCAGTGTCTGTGGCTCAGTAGGTAGCACACTCACCTCTGAAGCCGGGAGATCAGAGGGCTGGGGGTTCAGTTCCCACATCTGGCACTTGGGTTAATATCCCAGTACTGACACTGTAGTGCAGCATGAGAGGGGTGCTGCACTTCTGAGGTGCTGTCTTTCGGATGAGACATTAAACCGAGGTCCCATCTACCTGGATTGGTGGTAGTTCAGGTGGATGTTAAAGATCCCATGGCACTTAACGAAAAGAGTAGGGGAGTTTCCCCGGTGTCCTGGCCAAATTTCCCTCATTCACTAAAAATACCACCAACAGCTTAATCTGACTCAAGGTCAGTTAGCATTCATCTGTATCCCCTTCCCCCGGGTCGTGCCTGAAAATAGGCAGGATTTGTCTAGTGCACTTACCCGGTCAACAAAAACAAAATAAATAAATAAATAAATACATACAAGACTGAGTCCCAAGCAGTCTGTAACAAGGAAAAGCACTCGGAAGGAGGAAAACTATCCATGGAATGGAACCTCTGGCTGAACGGGTCTTACGAAAGAAGACCTTGAAGCACAGCCAACCCAAAGCCTGCTCTATGGCGAGAGGCAATGTCAAACCTGTAGTGTTTTGTAAAGGTATGGACAGAAGTCCAAGTTGCGGCTGTGCAGATATCTGCCGCTGACACATTCTTGAAACAAGCCACAGAGGCAGCTACTCCTCCGGTAGAGTGACATCTGACTTGATCCGGCAGGGTCTCGTTGTACTAGTCATAACAGAAAGTGATACATTGAGCCAACCATTTAGATAGGCATTGTTTGGAAACAGCATTGCCTTCTCTTTTGTGAGCAAGAGAGACAAAAAGCTGATCAGATTTCCAGAGATCCTTAGTTCGAGTGGTGTAGTATCTCAGTATTCTGCAAACATCCAAAACATGCAAGAGGTACTCCCCTTGACTGGAGTGTTGCATAAAGAAAGCGGGTAGCTCAATGGATTGATTTAGTGTAGCTTCAGCCACCACCTTAGGGTTGGTGCACAGAGCCACACGTTCTGTGTGAAAAATCAAATACGGGATTTCAGACATCAAGACCTGAAGCTCAGAAATTCGTCGAGCTGAAGTAATGGCCACTAGGAAGAGAGTCTTCCAAGAGAGGAACTTTAAATCTGCTGAGGCTGCCAGCTTGAAGGGAGGCAGAGTAAGCTTCCCAAGAATAAAATTCAAGTCCCAAGGAATAGCAGGAATGCGGATGGGGGTCTCAAATGGAGGAACCCTCTGGGGAATGTCTTAAGACTTCTAACTAAGCAAAAATCCCATCTCCAAAGCGGACATGGTACGCTGAAATCGCTGCCATGTCGACCTTTAAAGAGGAATGAATAAGACTCAGATCAAAAAGATGACGCATGTAGTCCAGGACTCTGTTGGCTGGGCAAGAGAAAGGTTTGAAGTCCTTTGACGTGGCCCAAATAGAAAACAGTTTCCACTTCATGATGTAGGTGGACCTGGTGGAAGGCTTTCTAGCCTCTACCAATATGTCTGCTACAAGTGAGGAAACCCCAAAGCGGGCTTTAGCTATGTCTGCAGGAGCCACGCATGCAAATGAAGGGATTTGAGACCTGGATGAACAAGGGTCCCCTGATCCTGGGTCAACAAGTGCTGCGACAGAGGAAGGGGAAGCAGAGGTTCCTCTGAAAACTGTTGCAGAAGAGAGAACCAAACTTGCCTGGGCCAGAATGGAGCGATGAGGATCATTCGTGCCCCCTCTGATCTGAGCTTGTTCAGGACCCTTGGAATTAAGGGAATAGGAGGGAAGGCATAGATGAAGCTGTCCCTCCAATTGAGAGAGAGAACGTCCCACCAAAAAATGCCTCGCCCTGGAGCCAGTGAGAAGGCAGCGGGAAGTTTTACGTTTTGAGGAGACGAAAACAGGTCTACATGAGGGGTTCCCCATTGCAGAAAAATGTTGTCTATGACCGCTTGATCCAGTTCCCATTCGTGGGTCCAGGCTGAGGACCGACTGAGGTGGTCAGTGTGTTTTCCACTCCCGGAACATGAACGGACGTCAGGTGAAGGTTGTGCTGCGTAACCTAGACCCACACTCTCATTGCTTCCCTGCATAGAGGGTAGAAACATGTTCCTCCCTGCTTGTTGAGTTGCCAGACTACACACATTGTCTGTCTGTATGAGGAGATGACCGGGAAGGATGGAGGAGTGCAGGGCCTGGAGGGCATAAAGGACTGCTCTGAGTTCGAGCACATTTATGTGCAGATTTTGTCCGAACCGGGACCAGCTGCCCAGAGTCCTGTGAGACCCGAGATGGACTCCAAAGCCCTCTCCTGAGCCATCTGTCATCAACGTCTGGGAGGGGGGTTCGATGTTGAAGTGAACTCCCTGGCAAAGGTTCTCCTGTACCATCCACCATTGCAAGTCCCTGATCATGGGATCGGGAACTAGTACCTCTTGGTCTAGGTCGTCCAGTGTTTGGTCCCATTGAGACGGAAGCGTCCACTGAGAAATCCTCAAATGGAGCCGAGCGCGTGGGACTGTCTGAATGGCAGCCACCATTAGCCCGAGGAGGTGGAGGACTGAACTGGCTCTGACCCTTCTGCGACTGGACAGAAGACAGGCCTGAGTCTGAAGGGTGTCCACCCTGTCCGGAAGGCTTTGCCGATGGTCGTGTCCAGAATCGCCCCTATAAATTGGAGGGGTTGGTAAGGGACCAAATGGGACTTTGCCCGGTTGATGGTGATACCCAGGCTGAACACCTGCAGGGTAAGAGTGCAGGAGTTCCTCCCTGGAAGGGGCCGCCAGGAGCCAATGGTCCAGGTGCAGGAATACCTGAACTCCCTGGGAACGCAGGTGGACTGCCACCACAGACAGGCATTTGGTAAACACTCGGGGGGCCGAGGAAAGACCAAATGGGAGGGCCTTGAATTGGTAGTGGTCCCCTAAAAGCAAAAATAATCGAAGAAATTTGCGGTGGGAAGGACATATGAGGATATGTAGGTAAGCACCCTGTGTGTCCAAAGTGCACAGCCACAATCCCTGCCGAAGAAGAGGCAGAAGGCCCTGCAGGGAGAGCATTCTGAAGCGTTTGTACTCCACGAACATGTTCAGGGAACTGAGGTCTAAAATAGGTTTCATGTATCCAGTCTTCTCTGGAACTAGAAAGAAATGGGAATAGTAACCCTTACCCCAAAGGTGGTTGGGAACTGGTTCTATCGCCGCCTTCAAGAGAAGGGAGGTAATTTCTTCTAGGACCAGAGGAAGATGTTCCGGGGAGTAAGATGACTTGGGGGTTGGTTTCTGTAGAAACTCTATTGAGTGTCCTGCTACAATCAACTGAGCACCCAAGCATCCGACATTATCCTCTCCCAACCCAGTAGATGGAAGGAGAATCTCCCACCTACCGGTTCCTCTGGGACCTTCAGAGGCAGTGGGAGAGGTGAGGAGTCAGGAGGTCTGGGGCAGGGCAGCAGTTGAGGCTCCAGCGGCTTTTTTGGTAGAGAAAGTCTTGGTTGCTGGAGGGGCCAGACGCTTGTTGGCCCGTTTGCCCTGTAGTTTTGGTTTTTGTCGGTTACGTCTACGAAAAGGATGCCACTGGCCCTGAGGGGGTCTGTACAAAGAGTCCACGGACCTGAGTGCAGTGCCCTTCTCTTGCAGGTCAGTAGTAATGTCCTTGACATCACCGAACCCCTGAAGGGAGCATCCTGAACAGCAGATTGCACTTGAGGGACCAAACCTGATACACAGAGCCAAGCATGACGCCGAAGGCCTACGGCGAAAGCCAAGCTCCGTCCAGCTGTGTCCACTGCGTCATAAGTGGCACAAAGCATGCGCCAACTGGCCGAACAAGCAAAATGGACAAAATCAGCCAATTCCTGTTTTGTCTGGGACTCAGGAAGGGAGTCTGACTGATTCCACCTAAGTATGGTCTTCTGGTAATCCCCCATATGTGCTACATAATTCAGGGCCCTAATACCCAGGGTAGAAGATGTGTAGATCTTCCCATACTGGTCCAGAAGCAGAGACTCCTAGTCAGGCGGAGACAAGCTGAGATGTTAAGGATTAGCGGAGCGGCTGTGAGCGGCGCTAATCACGACAGAGTCCGCTTTAGGGTGTAGGTTCAAGAAATCTACTCCCTCGGGAGCCTGGAATAGCCGATCTGCCTTCCTCAGAAGGTGGGTTAATGAGGAAGATTGTTTCCAAATAGTGGAAACAAGATCCACGTGTGGCTCTATTCAGGGCAGAATCAATGTAGGAGCAGTATCGGGCAGATCCAAGTGGTCAGCGAGCTTTTTACACTGTGGATCTGGCTCCAGAGATTGCCACTGATGAACTACCTGGATCTTTCTCAGTAGCTCCAGAAAAGAAGGTTCCTCCGGAGAAGACTTCGGAGGGATCACTGGCCTAGGTTAGTCTGGAGTACGAGGCTCATCATCCGGGTCAGAGCGTCCCCCTGAGTCCGAATCAGAGGTCTCCAAAGAAGAGGAAGACTCCTCCCTACGCAGGGGAGGGACAGTCTCTTTGGGAAGCTCTCTGCGACATGTATCTTCCCCACCCCTGGCGCCCGAGGGTTCACCTCTGGTGTCAGGTAATGGGGAAGGAGTCTCCCATCTCCGACGCAGGGGATCATGCGAAGGGTCCAGCGTTGGTAGATGACTCTCTACCTCACTGGTGAGTTGAGCCTTGGCCTCAGCCCACCAAGAGGCTAGAGTCTGCTTCAAATCTGCCGGCGGCTGGGGCATGGGCGGCGGAGCAGGAGGGAGAGATGGATACTGAGGATATCCGTACACTGAGTATCCATAACCCAACGGCAGGAAGCCCAGCATCGGGTATTGAGGTGCTGGGTACTACGGCATCAGGTAAAGCGGCATCTGGTGCTGTGGCATCAGATACTGTGGGGCCAGGTAAGACAGCACTGGATATTAAGGTCTCAGATACCCGGGGGCCAGGGGCTCTAATGGAGCAGAGGGACCCGGCAGAGGCCCAGCTGGCGGGCCAGGCAAGGGAAAGAGTGGCCCAGCGTGGGAGTGCAGTCTGGTATGGGGACATCGGCCAGCGTCTGGTAAGCTGGCATCAGGGTGTCTGGTCCAGAAGGAGGGGGCCCCGATGGCAGCGCTTCCAAGTCCTCCGTGACAACCAGGGAGGGAAGGTTGGAATCCCCGGGGGTCAGGAGAGGTGACGCAGGGACCGCAGAGGGCAACACCAAGCGTTGCAGGGAGCCTGGGGCGTCAGACTGGTCAAGGGAGGTCCGACGCAGGCTCCTTGGCCGGGCGGGTGTCGGAGAAGCAGACGTCCGACTTATCGGATCCCTTGCTCGATAAAGATCGTGCTGGAGATCCGGCCTTGTAGGGTGGAAAAGCGACTCTGCACCTTCCGAAAGGAACGAGCGGCTTACTAGCCTTGTCCGGGTGGACATCGGTGGCACTGGCATCAGACATAGCGGACCTGCTCAAACCTGAGGGCCGGGTATCAGCGACCTTCCCAGGAGCGGAGGTCTTTTACCCCAGAGGTACCAGAGGGTCCCGAGCACGAGCCAGACGGGAGGGGCGACACCTTTTTGGACACCGCCAAGAAGGTCGTCGTGGAGCGGTGCATTACCTTCAGAACCGTGACTCCAGACTGAGTCGCGGAGGCTTGGAAGTCGAATTCCGCTCCCGGTGCTTCTCTTTTCTACAGCCTTCGGAGGAACTGGACGCCTGCCTCAACCTTTTTAACTCCTTCTACATGGATGCCATTTTTTTCTTGAAAGTATGGGCTTCCAGGGACTGCTGCCTCCATTTTTGGGTAGCCGGATTAAATTGCTGGCAGTGCTGGCACTTCTCCACAGGATAATCCAGGCCTAGGCAGAAGAGGCACAGGGAATGGCCGTCCTTATGTGGCAGCTGGCAACCGCACGATTCGCACTTGTTTATGCGACTCGGAAGGCGTCGGGGACGACATACATAGTGTCTAGAGAGACAATATACATATCGAAAAAACGGTCGAAAAGTTCGAAAACTGAACCAACTAACAACTGACGAGCACTGAACTCTACCTTGAAGAACTTTCACAAGTTGACGGTGGGAAAGAACTGGAAGGCGGGCGTGGGGGACCGCCCCTTTATATGGACGTCGCATGACGTTAGTCATCTGACGTGGGGGCAGTCCCCCTGCCACAGACTGCTAGCTAGAAATTTTTCCATAGGGTCCTGACACCTGGCGGGTCAGTCCTATATGTAAATACCTACTACAACAGCCCTCTCAAAGTAAGATCTATTATTTTTGGTGTATGCTATAGACCTCCCAGTTCTGTACTATTACTACTACTAAATACTACTGAAGTCATTTTGCATGAACTAGAAACTACATGTGAACAAGGGAATATATGCATGGGTGATTTTAACCTTGGAAATATAAACTGGAGTACTGGTACAGCTTTCTCAGGTTCAAGGAAAAAAATTACTTTCCACATTTCAACAATTAAATCTTAAGCAATGTGTTATGCTGCCAACTAGGGGAGAACGCATTCTCAACTTGGTACTACATAGTGAAGACCTGAGTACTGGCAACGTGTCAGTAATAGCACCAATAGGAAACAGTGATCATAATACTATTTCTTTTTTTCTGGATATAAAAAGTGTCAGTCACAACTCAACAACCAAGATATATCAATATGATAAGACAGATATGCAAAATATTAAAAAAGATTTAACAGCTATAAACTGGGACTGTATTTTCACCACTCATTCCATTCAGGACAGCTGGAATTTGTTTAAAAAATGAACTACTTAGCTTGAAAGATAAATATATTCCCTCCAAAAAGAAGCATCAAAATAAAAATCCACATCCAAAATGGCCGAACAGGTCTATCCATACACTACTAAAACAGAAAAATTAAAAATAAGCAAAATATTTAAAATTAAGTATGTGAAAATTGGGAAGCATTTAAAAAAAAAAAAAACGCAAATCAAAACTATGTCAATCTAAAGCTTCCTGGGAATATAATCTGGCAATTTCTGTAAACAAAAATATTAGCAAATTAGTTTATTCCTTCATAAATTCCATGAAAAAAAAAAAAAAAAAAAAACACGTGTCAAGTAGGCCCATTAATAGTTAATAGTACTGTCCAAGAACCAAAACAAATGGCAGATATTTTGAATACAAATTTTTGTAATGTGTTTCATAGTCCGGATACTATTCCACAGGTACAAACAGAAAACAATAATGATTCCATAAAAATCCACGAAGATACTATCCATAAGTAGTAAAACAAAATTACTTATACCTCCTAGCAGATATCACCCACCCTCTACGGCTCACTTTGAGAGCTGTTTAGCATACAGTTATGTTCCTAATGAATGGAAGTCGGCATACGTCATTCCACTACTTAAAAAAGGACCAAAAACAAGTTGGGAGAATTATAGACCAATAAGTCTAACTTCCACCATTTGTAAAGTTTTAGAAAGCATTATTAAGATTTAATCACCCCAATTCTTAATACAACTGCTATGGAACAACATGGCTTTAAAAAAAGGCAGGAGTTGTTTGAGCAATCTATTATGTTTTTATGAACAGGTCAGTTCCCACCCCGAAAATATTCCATTTGATATTATATACATAGATTTCAGCAAAGCGTTCAACGTCATGCCACATAGGTCATTAATAAAACTCCATACTACTATTAACAGACATATTATAAATTTAAGACCTGGCTAAAAAAAGATCTCAGCAAGTTCAAATTAATGGACATTTGTCTGAATATGGTAGGGTGACAAGTGGAGTTCCACAAGGGTCTGTTTTGGGCCCTTGTATTTTTCAGCTGTTTATATCAGATCTTACTAAAGGCTGCATCTCATCATCTATTAAGTATGTGGATGATATTAAAATAGGGGGCCCTTGCATATGTTCAGAGAACACCATAACCATTCAGAGTGATCTTGACTTAATTTCAAGATGGGGCATGCGAGTATACACCTCTAAATGCAAAGTTATACATATGGGTGTTAACAATCCACTTGCGGATTATTATTTGGATGATACCCCATTAGAATCCACTTCGGAAGAAAGAGATTTAACAGTATTAGCCGAGGGGGCACTGGACGAGGCAGTTGTCACTGAGACCTGGACCTCCAAAGGGCACGACTGGGATCCAAACCTGGAGGCTACACTATGTTCCACGAAGGGACGGGAGAGGGGGTAGCACTGGTCAGAAATGGCATTGGGATGGGAGGGTTGGAGGGGGCGTGGAAGCAATTTGGGTCACCTGCAAGCCTGGGGGTAGGAACAGTAAAAATAGGGGTGGAATACAGACCCGCCCGGCTGGTGAGGATCTGGAAGACAGTCTGGTAGCAAATGTTATGGGACACAGCAGATAGTCAAGGGAAAGGTAGTGGTGATGTGGGACCTAAACTTGCCAGGGACAGATTGAGGGGGACTATGACATCCCCAGTGGCCAGGGAGCAGAGGTTGCTGGATGTCTTCCAGGACGCATTCCTAACCCAGCACGTCAGGGAGCAGACTAGGGAGGCCCGGATACTGGATGTAGTCCTGGAAGACAGTGACCAGATTAGGGGCCAGGAGGTGAGAGACCCATTGGCAGGGACTGATCATGCCACAGTCTGTTTTTTCCTGGACGAGGGGTGGGGTGGAGGGGACAGAAGGAAAGCCGCACAAAGACAGAGGTTATTGACTTTAGGGGGTGTGGATTTCAGGGGGATGGGAGGGATCCTTAAGGGTCAGTTGGATCAGATAAGGCCAGACATGGATGCTGACATTAAGTGGGAGATCATTAGGAGGGGGTGCAGGAGGTTACCAAGTCCTGTGCAAGAGTGAGGTGCAAATTAGGTAAGGCCAGAAAACCCTGTTGGTGGACCCAGGAGGTTCAGGAGGCGGTGAGAGAAAAGAAGGTTGCCTATAGACGCTTCAAGCGCTCATGGAGCGAAAGGGATCAGGGAGAGTACGAACTGATGGCCAGGAGGGTCACCAGGGTGGTGAGATCAGCTAAGGCGAGGAAGGCCAAGAACTTGGCCAAGGAAATCAGGAGGGGGTACAAGGGGTTCTTTAGATACATTGGGAAAGGAGGAAAGTGAGGGGCAGATTAGCAGTATTAGGACAGGGAAGGGATGGGCATAGGATGCGGGGGAACAGGTTGAGGTACTAACCGAGTACTCTGCCTCAGTTTTACCACGGAGGATGGGGAGGGCCATGTCAGTCAAGGCGGATGGTGAACCCCTGTGGAGGGGAACCCTTACAGATCGAGAGGCCTGACGGATCGGGGGGGGGCAGCACCGTCAGCTAGGGGAATGCAGATCAGGGGGCCAAGGGGGAGGACGTGGAGGTGGAAATCCCAGTAGAGAAAGTGAGGGAAGCCCTTAGGTCCCTCAGGACGGAGAAAGTACCAGGGCCAGATGAAATGCATCTCAGGGTGCTGAGCGAACTGGCGGATGTCACGGTGGCCCCCCTGGCAGAGCTTGTCAACATCTCTATGAAGACAGGGTGGGTGCCCCAAAACTGGAGGGTGGCCCATATGGTGCCTATCCACAAGGGAGGAACAAGAGAGGAGGCGGGAAACTACAGGCCTGTTAGCCTTACATCAGTGGTGGGTAAGGTGATGGAGGGAATCAAGGAAAGGCTGGGGGGGTACTGGAGAAATTGGGGTACCTGGACAACAGACAGCATAGCTTCGTCCCGGGAAGATCATGTCAGATAAACCTTGTGGTGTTCTACGATTGGGTGATGAGTGCCCTGGACCAGGATGTCACAAACCCACTCAGCAGGTCAGGCCCTCTACTCCCAAAGTGCCAACCTCAGAGCGCAGTCTTGTGAACAGTTTAACAGAACAAGGTAACCCTCTTGTCTGTTTTGTGAGTTCAGATCAACCTTTGGTCTCAAGTCTTGGAGGGGTTCAAACTGTGAACCTCTTGCTAGCGCACCCAATGCACAGGCTCAGATATTTCTGTCTTCGGGGGGCCAGATATCTTTGCCTACGGGCACCTAACCAGGTATAGAGATGAACCCTTAAAAACTTTAATAAAAACCTCAGATTTAAAATGCTTCTCTTTCCAGTTTGGTACCACCATTCAAGCTATGCCTTGTGTTTGCTATAACCATATACACTTTTCTTACAAATCTTTTAAAAGAACAAGGTTTAAACAGTGCAAATTCCTACTTACAGTACTTAGATTTGACTCTCTTCTAAACATTTGTTTAAAAGTGCTCACAGATGTGTCCTTGTCAGAGTCTAGATACAAGTGCCTAAGTAAAACAGAATATTCCTTAAGCAAACTATTTGCCAACCCCTCTGTGTGGTCACCTAGCTCCTCCTCTGTCAGAATATATAAAAAAAATATATATTTATACAAAAACAGGATGTCTTTTCAAAGTATTATATTCTGCAATCTCAGCATACTCATATGTTCTCCAACTGACATCTCTCTGATCTTAATCAGTATCCTCTCTCACACAGGCATCAGAGGAACATTTACAACTTCGCGCCAGTTTGCTAAACCTGGTTTCCCCTTCTAACGTCAAACCGTTTTTTTTTTTTTTTAATGATTTCCCTCTTACCAACATCTATAATTAACTCCTTGATTAAGGCCTTCCATGTAACACCTAATATCTAAAACTGTGTGCGTGATCTCACATGCTGTTTTCAGCATTTTCTCATCTTTCATCTGAAACCGGGGATGAGTGAGGTCATTCTAAGAGCACCATATTTTTAAGCAGAGACAGTCAGTAATACATTTTACAAAAAAAAAAAGGTACAGCACTCACAACTGGCAGTCCACGTCACACAGGGTAGGACATCCTCTTTCTTGACTTTAGCAAGGCGTTTGATTTGGTGCCTCATGGTGGCCTGCTGGCGAAGGGGAAGCAGATGATCAGATGGATAGGAAATTGGCTCTCTGAGTGTACTCAGAGGGTGGTGGTTAGGGGGCTAGACTCATCTCCAAGGAGGGTCATTAGTAGGGTCCCTCCTCTTCAACGCCCATGTCTCTGACATAAGGAAGTGTACCAGGAGTGAAATGAGTCTCTCTGCAGACAACTTGACGCTGGGAGTGATGGTGGATGGGGAGAAAGGGAGAGTGGCCCTGTAGGAGGACCTGGAGGCTATGGGAGGAGGTCGAGGAAGTGGAAACTGAAGTTTAATGCAGGGAAAGAAAAAATTACTCACCATAGTAATGTTTCTTCTAGTGGAGTCTTGCTGTATTCTGACAACTGCAGTTAGACCGACCGGTTCAGCTGCCCTGGAGCACAAAGAGTTAAACTCCATGCAAATGCATAGAATGTTGAGCTCGAGCTTGGTTTTCAAACCACTGTCCTTAGTACATTCCAGTAACTGATCAGATTCCTTCGAAGCTACTAGTATAAAGATCTAAGTGAAAAAAAAAACTAACCAGACCTAAGCACCTCCAGGGGCAGTACAACTACCAGAAGGGCATGTAACAAGTCACAGATGCCCAAGAAAAAAAAAAAAAACAATTACCCACTGCTGGGTGAAAACATAACTGTAATGCAGAGAACCATCCTTTCCCCAGGTTCTGAAGGGGAGGCAGGGTGGGAGGTCAGAATACAGCAAGACTCCATTAGAAGAAACATTACTATGGCGAGTAATTTTTTTCTTCAAACTACATTAAGTCTTGCTGTATTATGACAACAGCAGACTACAAAGCAGTGCCCTTTGGAGGTGGGCACAGAACCTATTTGGGATCACTCCTGGCCTGAGTATCCAGGCAGCAGTGCTTAGTGAATATATGAAAAGTCTTCCAGGTGGCTGCTTTGCAGATCTCAAGCAAGGGAACATCACTGTCAGCTGCCACTGAGGCAGCAGTCCCCCTAGTGGAATGGACCCGAAGGCCTGCTGGTGGGTTCTTCCCCAGCTTGTTACAACAAAACTGGATACAAGCCACAATCCATCTGGCTATGGCTTTTGGTGACTGGCCTGCCTTTACGCACATCACCATAGGTAAGGAATAGCTGAGAACAGTCTTCCATTAGCTCTTTTGTCCTGTTCATGTAATAACTAATAGCTCTTTTTACGTCCAGACTGTGGAGTCTTCGTTCACCTGAGCTGGAATGATCCGTGAAGAACACAGGTAATGTGATGGACTGGTTAAGGTGGAAATCAGAAACCACCTTAGAGAGGAATCTCTTAGTTCAAAGGACAATCTTATCTCTGGGGGAAGCAATGTAATTGGGCTCCACTGACAAGGCCTGGAGCTCACCTATCCTCCTGTCAGAAGTGATGACCACTAAAAACACAGTCTTCCAAGTGAGGAACTTGAGCTCAGAAGATGACACGGGTTCAAAAGGAGGCTGCATAAGCTGACCTATACAAATATTTAGATCCCATGCTGGGGTAGGCTCCCTGTGCGGAGGGTGGTGGTAGAGCAAACCTTTGAAAAACTTCTTGAAAATTGGGTGTGCAGCCAGGGAAGGGCCCTTCCCTGCTGAGAGGTATGCAGAGACAGCTGCCAAGTGCACCCTCAGGGTAGATGGATGTAAATGTAACGACTGAAGATGTAGCAGGTAATCCAGGTCTGCTGACACACCAGCCTGCTGTGGTTCCAGGCCCTGTTGGGAACACCAGATGGAAAACCTTTTCCACTTAGAGGAGTAGGTCTTCCTAGTGGCAGGTTTCCTGGATACTCTTAAGATGTCCAGAACACCTTCAGAGAGATGCAGACCTGCAAATTCTAAGTCCTCAAGAGCCAGGCCCTGAGATAAAGGGAATGAAGACTGGGGTAGAGGATCCTCCCCAAGAGGATGTCAGCAAGTTGTACCTCCTGGAGAGGCAAATCGGACTGGTCATTGACAGAGACAACAGCATCAAATACCATGGTTGGTTGGCCCAGGCTGGGGCTATGAGGATCATGGTGGCAGATAGATCTCAGCTTGTCTAGGACCCTGGATATCAAGGGAAAGGGAGGAAGAGCATATAGGAACTTGTTCAACCAGTCCAGCAGCAGAGCCTCCAGTGGTACAGAGCCCTGCAACAATATAGGGGCAACTGATAACTGTCTGGGGCTGCAAAAAGATCCATCTCTGGTACCCCCCCCCCAAATATCCTGAATACTGACAGAAGGACCTGCCTGTTCAAGGTCAATTCGTGATGGCCCTGGACGATTCTGCCGAGAGTATCTGTTAGGACACTGTCCTTCCCTGGCAAGTGGACAGCTGACAGGGATATGTTCAGGGAGTAGGTCAGATTCCAAATCTTACGAACATACAAACATACGAAATTTGCCAGCAGATAAAGGCCTAGAGGTCTATCAAGTATGCTCGAATGTGCAGCTTGCACCCCTTATTCTGCAGCTGCCCCTCCCTTCCACCCTTCCCCTTCATTGACCCCCCCTTGTCCTGTCCCATCCCCTTTTAAAGCAGTCCACTTTTCTACTGGATACCACTTCTGCAGGTAACGCATTCCACCCAGCCACCACCCTCTGTAAAAAAGTGTCTCCTCATCTCCCTCCTGAACCTTCCTCCCTCCAGTCTCATATCATGGCCCCTGGTGTCCCTCCCCTACCTTACTTTGAACAGCCTCTCTGTACCAGTCTTGTTTGTTCCTTTCATGTACTTAAAGGCTCCAATCATGTCCCCAGTCCCTCCTCTCCTCTCCTCCAGTGAGTACATGTTCAACTCCCTCAGCCTCCTCTCGTATGATAAGTCCCACAGCCCCTTGATCATCTTTGTCGCCCTGCGCTGCACCCCCTCCAGTAACTTAATGTCCCTCTTCAGATACGGGCGCCAGTACTGCACGCAGTACTCCAGGTGTGGTCTAACCAATGACCTATACAGTGGCCGAATCACCTCCTCCCTCCTCAAGGATATATCCCTTGCAATACAACCCAGCATTTTGTTGGCCTTTGCAGCTGCCTTCCTACATTGTGCCGAGTTGTTCATTGACCCTGTAATGAGCACCCCCCAGATCCTTCTCCTCCTCTGTCTGGGCTAGCTGCACTCCCCCCAGCTGGTAACTCCTCCTTGGGTTCTTCATCCCAAAATGCAGCACCTTGCACTTTTTGGCATTAAACTCCAGTCGCCAGGTGTCTGACCAGGTTTCAAGCTTTGCCAGATCATCCTGCAACCCCTGCCATCCACCACTGCTCCTACCTTGGTATCATCAGCAAACAGACTGATCTTGCTCTTGATGTCCCATGATATGTCTGCAATGAATATCCCAAACACTGGTCCCAACACCGAGCCCTGTGGAACACCACTCGTCACTACCCTTGGGTGTAAAAGCTCCCCACCCACCACCACTCTCTGCTGCCTTCCCTGAAGCCAGTTCCCTACCCATCTCACCAGCTTTGCACCTGCCCCTGTGCCTACTAACTTACTTCCCAGCCTTCCATGCGGCACCGAGTCGAATGCCTTACTGAAGTACAGATACAGGACAACCACTGCATGGCCCCTGTCCAGTTGCCTAGTTACCCAGCCACAGAACTCCACCAGGTTGGTTTGGCAGGATCTGCCCTGTATGAAACCATGCGGTCTGCTGTCCTGTAGTCCTTTGGCCTCTAGGAGGGCCACCAGCCTTTCCTTCAGGATAGTCTCCATCAGCTTACCCACGATGGATGTGAGGCTCACTGGTCTATAGTTTCCCAGTTCATCCTTGGGGCCACTCTTGTGGAGGGCACCACATCAGCCATCCTCAGTCCTGGGGTACACACCCGAATGTGGTGAAGCATTAAACAGGTCTGCCAAAGGTCCTGCAAGGACCTCTACCAACTCCTTTAGTTACCCTGGGGTGGATGCCATCTGGGCCTGGCCCTTATCCACCCTCAGTGCCTTCAAACCTCCCAAACTCTGCCCTCCATGATTTCCCCATCTGTCAACCCTCCCCGTTTCTGCCATTTCTCCCCCTTGGGTGTCACCCCTTCTTCTCTTTAGTAAATACTGAGCAGAAATACTCATTTAGTGCTTCTGTCTTATCGTACCTGCTCCACCCACCCCCCTTCCTAATCCTTACTATGTGGTCCTTACAGCTCCTTTTCTCCTGATGTACCTAAAGTCCCCCACTTAATGCCTTGTGCCAGCCTGAGTTTCGTAATGCCTTGGCTCCCCTTACTGCCCTTGTCACCTCCTTCGATTCAGTCAAGTACTCTTCCCTGTCCTCCCCTCTCCCTGTTTTCTTGTACTTCCTAATGGCAGCTCTTTTCCATGACCTCCTTGCTCAACCAGCTCAGTTTCTTAGCCCTGGCCTTCTTGCTCTGGGCCAGCAGCAGGTTTTGGTTGCCTCCACTATCCCCAGCTTTATGAGCTCACACCTCTGGTTAGTGTCCATACTAGATTGAATTCTGGCCAGGCCTTTACCTTCCCCCCCATCCTCCCAAATTCGGCTCTCCGAAGTCCAGCACTCTTGTGCCAGATTCCACTCCTTCCTTGCCCATATCCAATGTGAGCCATACTGAGTGGTGGTCACTCCCTGACAGCGGTTCCTCCACTGTAAGTTCTCTCACAAAGTCCCCATTTGCCAGCACAAAGTCAAGGGTATTCCCTAACCTGGTTGGTTCACTGACCATTTGCAGCGGGAAGCTGTCCTGCAAGGCATCGAGCAGTACCTGTTCCCTTCTGTTCCTGGTTGCTAGGGTACTCCAGTCCACTCCTGGCATGTTGAAGTCCCCCACAATCGCCACACTACCCTTCTCGCAGGTCCTCCTGATCTGTCCCGCTAGTTCCCTAACTCCTCCGTCTGAGATGGCGGCCTGTACACCACTCCCATTCTAAGAATCCTATTCTTGGAATCCTGGATTTGCATTCAAATTGACTCCGTACTACCCTCCTCCCCTTCCTCCCTTACACACTTCAGTCCTTCCTTCACATATAATGCCACCCCCCCCTTCCCCAATCACTGTGTCCCTACGAAATAACCTGTACCCTGGTACAGACAGGTCTCAGTCATTGTATTGGGTGGCCCATGTTTCTGTGATGGCTGCAATGTCCACCTCTCTTTCTGCCATGAGCACCTGTAACTCTGCAATTTTCCTCCCAAGGCTCCCAGCATTAAGGGTAACCACCTTCCACCCCCCCCCCCATCTTGCCCTACTTTACTAGCATCACCAACAGTACTTGCCATTTGTCCTTTGTCACTGTTTTGGGGGGGGGGGGGAGCTCATATGGTTTCCCAACCTGTGGTCTTTGCATGTCTCTTGCCCAACTGCCACCCCCCACTCCTAGTTTAAATTCCTACTTCCCTCATGCTCCTCCATCATCTGTTTCAACACTTTCTTTCCCTCCTCACTCAAGTGTAGTCTGTCCCTAGGCATGCAGACTACTGTCCTCCCAGTCCCTCCCCCTCACCCCCCCACAAGCCCATACCCTTTAGCACAACACCAGGTTCTTGGCCATCCGTTAAATTCCTCTCTTCTCAGCTTTCTTGTTGTGCTTGCCTTGGCACTGAAGTATCTCGAAAAGTTACTGATCTTCCTGCCCCTCACATAATTGTCCTAGTTCCTCAAACCTCCTCTGGACTATATCTACTGTCTTGTCAGCCAGGTTGTTCGTCCCAAGATGTATAATTAAATGAGGCTTGTCCCTACCCTTCTAGCATATTTCAGAACAGATTGTCACCCTTTCCGCTGTCATTCCTGGCATGGCCTCCACCCAATCGACTATGCCTCTCCCTTGCTACCCCACCTGACTGGTCTTAGTACTGAGTCCCCCAGCACTAAGATCCCACCACTCTTACTCCTGCTTGCTTCATTCATCTCCTCTCTCATTTCCGTCTCCTCTTCTTCCTCCTGCACATTATTTCCCCTTTTGCCCCTGTTGCAATTCTCCCAGCAGAACCCCCACCCACCCCACTCCGGTTTGGTCCAGGCATTTATCAATTACTCCTCTAATTTCATCATTTCCCTCCTCCACCTTCTTCCTCTCTAGCAGTGCAAAACTATTTTCTGAAGACCCTTCACAAATGCCCGCTTCCTCTCTCTTCATAGGAACCTGTTCTCTCCTTTCCACTCCATGACTTTTGCCACTTCTTTGCCTCCCCTCACAAGTCCCTATCTCCTCCTTCCATTTGTCTTTTGTCTCCTGACCTGGTTTCCCCGGCAATCGTTCTTCCTGGCCTGGGCCCCCTTGTCCCTACTTCCCTTCTTCTGACCCTCTCCTCACCACTGTTGGCTTAAATCGCCTTCCCTCATCTCCCATTCTTTGTCCCTCCAGTATTGGGCTAAACCCACCCCCCGTCTGCCTTGCCTGTCTTCGTTCCTCCTCCTGCAGACCCTCAATCTCCTTTCTGAGTTTCTCTATGTGGTGGCACACTAAACATCCTCCCACACTCCAGGCAATTTTTAGAAAGATTGGTGCACCGCAGTTGTTGCAGCCTACCACTCTACCCATTGCTGTCACTGCCCACCAGTGACCCCACCCTTCCAGATGCAGGATACCAAACACTCCCCCAAGTCTCCCCATCACCCCCCTCTATCAGTGCAAAACATTCCTTTCTTAATTTCCCTTACCCCCTTTGTTGTACACGTTTAGACAGATTGAGCAACTGCTTTTTATATTCCTAACCTTCCTATCCAAACTCAGAGAGACTTTAAGTAGCTATTGCACAACCTTTTTCAAACTCCTACTCCTCCTTTCCACAATGCAATAGCAATGCAAAGAAGTAACAATGAAAGCACCTAGATTTGCAGTTATTTCCGTTCCACTGAGATAGCAGTCACCTCTTCACTCACTGCTGTTCCTTTCCTGGATGTCTGCTTCTGCTGTGACATGTGCATATCCTCTGCCCATTTAAGGAAGTGATGTCAGAACCCCTGGTATAAAGGAAATCATGGACCGGGGCGGGTGGGGTGAGGGGTTGGGGGGCTGGGACCAACCCAAGTCTTCCAGAAACAATCAGGTAGCTGAGGCCCCTGGTCAGACCATTAGCACCCTTCCCCCACTATGCAGTAACCTTTGTAGCTAGTGAAGCCAGCAAAAATTAATCACAATTCTACTCAAAGCCCCCAAAATAGGTTTGCTACCAAAAGAAACAGGTCTCCAATTCAAACAGCTCACCAACAACACATCAAAATAGGCTTGAAATTAGAAGATGTAGGTCTCTGATTCAAAGAAAACAGCCCCAGTTAAATCACACCAAATAGGTTTTAAATCAGAAGAAATAGGCCTCTACAAATGCAGCTTGCTACACAGTGAAACATCAAATAAATGAGCCCACTTATAGCCATCAAAACAGTTTTCAAAATTCCAACAGCCCCAAAAACAATACCCTGCTAGCCCCTTAGAAGTAGTAAGAAAAGAAAAGAAATAACCTTCTACCAAGTAAAATCCACAAGAAACAATGTAAAAACAACAAGAAGCTACTATACTGTAGCAAATCTGATCCTTTCCCTTCTAGTTCCTTCATGGACTCTGTGCAAAGCACTGAGGATCTTCTTCCCCCTGCTTGTTGATGTAGAACATGGTGGTGGTATTGTCTGTCCTGACCTGCACCACATTGCTCTGCAAGTGACGGACGAACTCCTGGATAGCCAGGAACATTGCCCAGAGTTCCAGAAGACTGATGTGCAACAGAGACTCCTGAGGAAGCCAAGTGCTGTAGGCTGTGTGGTCCCCCAAGTGAGCACCCCAGCCTAGCAGGAAAGCATCTGTTGTCAACACCAGAGAAGGGGCTTGAGGAAGAAAGGGAACTCCCATTCTGAGGTTGCCCATGTCCTGCCACCACTGAAGAGCTAGCAGAAGGGTGGGACACACTAGAATGAGTTTGGACAGGGATCCTTCTTCTGAGACCAGAAAGAACTGAAGTTCCCTCATTTGGAACCCGGCTCCTGGGACCACAGCTGTGGTGGAGGCCATGTGACCCAGAAGTTGGAGGAAGTACCCTGCTGGTCGAGAGGAACTCTAAAGCGGAAAGACTTTGCAAGGTCGACAAGGGTCTGTGCCCTTGCAGGGGGTAGAAAGGCCCTTGCCTGAATAGTATCCAGCTCTGCCTTGATGAAGTCCAGCACCTGAAGAGGGGTCAAGACTGACTTTTTTGTATTTACCAGAAAACCTAAGGACTGAAGAGTTTCCCAAGTGAGATCTAGTGCCCTCTTCACCTGCTTGGGGGGCTGACCCACCAGCAGCCAGTCGTCAGGAAGGGGTAAACTGAAACCCCTTGCCTTCTGAAGTATGCCACCACCACTGCCAGGCACTTTGTGAATACCCTTGGCACAGAGGTCAGCCCAAAAGGCATGACCCTGAACTGCTAGTGGCCTGAAGGTAGTCGAAATCTGAGATATTTTCTGTGGGACTGCCTGATGGGAATGTGGAAGTAGGCATCCTTTAGATCCAGGGACGCTAGCCAGTCCCCTTGCCGGAGGGTAGGTAAAACAGTAGCCAGGGTTGTCATTTTAAACTTTGGCTTTGTAAGAAGCCTGTTCGGAAACCTGAGATCTAGAATGGGCCGCCACTCCCCATTTTTCTTTGATGCCATGAAGTACCTGGAGTCCAATCCTTTTCCTTTGTGCTGCGGTGGCACAGGCTCCACTGCCCCTGAGAGAAGAGCAGAAATCTCTGCCTCCAACATGGCTGATTCTGTAGGATTGGCAGGTTTGAAAGCTCCTGGTCCCAACTTTGGGAACAGCTTGAAACTCAGAGCAAGACCCTGACCCATCTCCAGGACCCACTTGTCTGAAGTGATGGACTGCCAAGCATGGCGATAGGTCAGCCTGCCCCCTACAGGGATAGAGGAGGCAGCCCAAACAGATTCCTCAGGTTGTCTGCTTGGTAGGGGTAGCAGACTGGGAAGTGGAAGCAGCATGGCCAGCACCTCTCCCGTCCCTCCCACTGAAGAGGCCTCTGGGTTGCTGATAAGAGGGAAAAGCCTGTGACTAATGGAAAGGCCTGGGGTAAGTTCTGCCCCTGCCCCAGGGTCTGTTGCCTCTGTGAAGTGGCAGCCTTCTTTGGCTGAAGCACTCCTGTATACCACTCTGTATTCATTCATCTTTTTCATGTAGGCTTCAGTCTGATCCCCAAAGAATTCTGGATGAGGGGAAGTCTAAAGCATTATTTTGCGTGTCCTGGAATTGATTGGTGCATCTTAACCAGGAGAAACGCCTGAGAGAGAGAAATGGCAGATGCCACAGCTCTAGAAGCAGCATCATCAGAATCCACAGCCATGTGGAACTGGGACTTGGATGCCTGCACCCACTTAGTGACTAACTCCTGAAGATCTGATGCCATCTCAGGAGAAGCCTTTTGAGCCAGCTGCTCAACTGATTCCCAAAGGGATTTTTGATACCTGGAGGCATAAGCCATACAAGAGGCCTCCCTAATACCCAAAGAGGAAGCCAGGTATGTTTTCTTGGCAAGGGAATCCACTTTTCTGTAATCCTTGTCAGGAGGATGGGAAGTCAGAGGAATCCCAGCCTTTTCACAGGCTGCAGTCTGAACTATCCCTAAATGGCTGCAGTGGCTGGACAAGAATTCAGTGCCATTACCAGCCAAAACATATTTTCTGTTAATCTTTTTATCCAAGTGAGGGACAGAACTAGTGGTGTGCAGGATTTTTAAAAGTCTGCTTTTTCAAGGACTTGTGGATAGGGATTGAGAAGCCCTGGGAGACAGGGAGATCCATCATCTCCCTATAATCCTCTTCTTCATCTTCCTCTTGTCTAGCTTACTGTACAGAGAGCTCCAAAGTCTCCACCACCTGCCTCATGAAGTCAAAATGAGAGGTGGCCTCAGAGACAGGCCTAGGAGAAGATTCATACTGAGGATGACCAGGGGAAACCTCAGGATCTATGGGCTCACCCTCATCCTCCTCTTCATCATCATATTCACACTCAAAATAATAGTATTATATTCTCTGTTTTTATATTGTATTCATAATTTGTACAGTGCCTTGGTTTTGAAAGGCCCTATAAAAATAAAGACCGATTGATATTCTTTAGGATCCAAAGGGCCTGAAAATATTTAACCGTATCTGGAACGGGTTGACTGTTTGAATGCACTCATGATTTAATTCTCTGAAATCAGGCTGCAAAGCCTGTACAATACGTATAGCTTTAGCAATTTTCTCCGTGGTTGGAACCACGACCAGTTGCTTGCACAGTTCCAAGACGGACTGTTTGGCTTTCTTGGACGGTGTGGGTTCAGGAACAGACTCCGACAGTCTTTTGACCGACAACAGTTCACCCTGGCTTGAGGGATCAGCCTCCAGTACCGGCTGAACTAGAACTGCCCTCCGAGGTGGTCTTGCCTATCCTTTCCTTTAGTTTAAAATCGATCCTTCTGTCGATGGCAGACTGGGGAAAATTATTACAAATAGCACAGTCTGTTTGCAAGTGGTCGAAACTCAAACAGTACAGACAGACCAAGTGCAGGTCAGCTTTAGCAAATTACTCCCCGCACTCGGTACAGCGCTGAAACCCAGTGGGACCGTTTTTTCTCTTGAGTTCCTGTGACATAACTCTTAATTTTTCAATGCTTAATCAAATGGCTTAGTTGGGCCGGTCAAGCAAAATCCAACTGAGTTTACCCGAAGGTGGCTTAGTTAGGCCCAGATAAAAAGAAAGAGAACTTACCCCTGCAAGCTTAGTTAGGCCGGGTAAGAAAAGAGATGACGTTCTGACTGACCAACGGTTTAGCGCTGGCCAATAAGAAAGGGGGGGCCACCCACTGTTTTGGTCAAGACTTCGAACTGGATCCCAAAAACAGTACTATACTAAAGAAAGTGAGAAAAATAAAGTTTGGTTCCTTTGCGGTCGACGGAACCGGTAGGAAACTGAACACTTACCCAACAGAGCAAACGTACATGATACCAAAGACAGAGGTTTGAAAGAACTTTTGTGATAAAATGAAACGGAGGTTGAAAGACAGACAAAACTCTATTCAACCAAAGGCAGAAGAGGAGAAATCTCCAAGGCGTCTTCACTGGTGAGCGGAGTAAAGAATCTGATCAGTTACTGGAATGTACCAAGGACAGTGGTTTGAAAACCGAGCTCAAGCTCAACGTTCTATGCATTTGCATAGAGTTTAACTCTGTTCTCCGGGGCAGCTGAACCGGTCGGTCTAACTGCAACTGTCAGAATACAGCAAAACTTCATGTAGTTTGAATGCAGGATTCTGCACCTGGGGGCCAGAAACCCGAATCAAGTGTATACCCTGGGGGGAGAAACGCTAGAAGTCTTGATGGGTCAGAGGGACCTGGGGGTGGTGGTGGATGTCAAAATGAACAACTCTGAGACTTGTAGGGGGGGGCAGCAGCTGAAGTAAATAAGATGCTGCGATGTATCACTAGGGAGATTACCTCCAGAAGGAGGGAAGTGATCCTCCCTCTATATCACTGCTTGGTTAGGCCACAGCAAGTACCGTGTGCAGTTTCGGAGACCGCACTTAAAAAGGGACATTGCACTCCTGGAGAGGGTCTAAAGGAGGGCAACCAAAATGATCTGAGGCTTGGGGGAAAAGGACCTACGGGAAGGGGCTTGAGGAGCTCAACATGTACACTCTGTAAGAGAGAAGGGACGGGGGGAAGAGACATGATAGAGGTCTTCAAGTATATGAAGGAGATTAATAAGGAGGCTCAGCCGGGTGTTCCAAAGGATGGGGGGCAACAATATTTTGTATCCCCATAAGACTCAAGTCGAGAAATCCAAAATCCAAAACCAGGTAGTGAACAACTTATGACTACTGAAATAAAGAAACATAACCCACTCCCCACTTTGAGGAGAGAGTGCGCCCAAAAACACCTCTGGGGTGCAACACTGCACCTGCCAGCCCACTTCCCAAAAACAGGTTCTGAGAGGGGAGGAAGGGAGGGGGGTCAGAATACAGCAAGACTCCATTAGAAGAAACAATTACTAAGGTGAGTAATTTTTTCTTCAAACAACATGCTGTATTCTGACATACTGCAGACTACCAAGCAGTACCTCCATGGAGGAGGGATTTGAACCTATTTTGGGAATAGGCTCTGCAGTACTGCTGTACTAAATTGAGCATCACTCCTAGCCTGGATATCCAGAGAGCAATGCTTGGTGAATGTATGGACTGTTTTCCAGGTGGCTGCTTTGCATATCTCTAATAAAAGAATATCCCTGGCAGCAGCCAGTGAAGCAGCTGTACCTCTAGTCGAATGAGCCCTCAGGCCTGAGGGTGGTATTTTGCCTAGCTTCTCATATCAGAATTGTATAGAAGAGACAATCCACCTGGCAACAGTTCTCTTAGTGGCAGGTATGCCCTTAGCCACTTCCCCATAAGTGAGGAACAACTGGAGGGAGTCAAATGGGCAGACTAGATGGGCCAAGCAGCCCTTATCTGCCGTCAAAGTCAAAGTCTAACCTGTGTGCCTCAGTACGTTCTAAGGGCCCACTTAACATCCAAACTGTGTAATCTTCTCTCTCCTGAAGAAGAATGATCAGTGAAGAATACAGGGAAAGACATGGATTGGTTCAAATGAAAATCTGAAACCGCTTAAGGCAAGAATCTCCTACTGGTTCTAAGGACCACCTTACCTCTATGGAATGAGATAAAATCAGGCTCCACTGACCGAGCATGCAACTCACTGATACGTTTGGCAGAAGTAATAGCTACCAGGAACACAGTCTTCCAAGTCAAGTACTTAAGTTCTGCTGAAGACAAAGGTTCAAAAGGGGGTTGCATAAGTTGGGCAATGCAAACGTTAAGATCCCAGGCAGGGGTAGGATCCTTAAAAGGAGGATTGGTATGAAGCAAGTCCTTGAAAAATTTACAGAAAACAGGATGACATGCCAGTGAAGAAGGCTTTCCCACTGACAGAAAAGCAGAAACAGCTGACAAATGTACTTTGAGGGTAGCTGGTCTGAGGCCTAGGCCATTGAGGTGAACCATATAATCCAGAACCGTAGACAATTCAGCAGTGCCTGGGGATATATGCTTTTTGGAACACCAGATGCGGAATCTCTTCCACTTAGAGTTATAAGTTTTTCTGGTGGCAGGTTTTTGAGAGGCCCTGAGAATGTCCAGAACCCCTTGAGACAGATGCAAACTTGCATACTCTAACTCCTCAAGAGCCATGCCTTGAGATTGAGAGACCGAAGGTTGGGATACCAAATCCTCCCCTAAGAGGAGGTTAACAGATTGTGATTCCTGGGAAAAGACAGGGGAAGATGGACTGCTAGGGACAGCAACAGGGGATACCAAGGCTGCCTGGCCCAATCTGGAGCAATCAGGATCACTTTGCAAGATTGTGACCTTATCTTGACCAGGACCTTGAACAGCAGAGGAAAAGGAGGGAAGACATATAGAAATTTCCCTTCCCAATTCAGAATCTGAGCATCCAGAGGGACTGAGCCCAAGACTGAGGATCTGCAACAGAATAGAGGAAGTTGGTGATTGTCTGGGGCTGCAAAGAGATCTCTGGAGTGCCCCATCTTGAAAAAAATCACTTTTAACACTAGGGGATCCAGGGACCATTCATTATGGCCCTGGGAAATCCTACTCAATGCATCTGCTAGCACATTGTCCTTTCCTGGGAGGTGGACTACCAAAGAGGCCTGTAGGGAGTAAGCCAGGGACCATATTTTCATGGCTTCCGTGCACAAGGCTGCAGACCAAGTGCCTCCCTGCTTGTTGATGTACCACGTGGTGGTGGTGGTGGTGGTCTGTCCTGACTTCAGCCACCTTGTTCCTCACAGATTGTGAAAAAGCCTGCACAGCCAGGTAAACTGCCCTGAGCTCCAGAAGGTTAATATGGAGACGAGACTCCCGAGTGGACCACACTCCCTGGGCTGTGAAAGCTTCCAAATGGGCTCCCCAACCCAGGAGAGAGGCGTCTGTGGTTAGGACCACAGAATGAGACTGAGAAATTAATGGGACCCCTTGCCCGAGACTGTACTGATCCTGCCAAACAAGGGCCTGGATCAAAGTCCGAGTCACTGGAATCAGTTTGGTCAAAGGATCTTTTTTCTGAGATCAAAAGGCCCTCAGGTGAAACTGAATGTCTCATCTGAAATCTGGCCTCCTGGACCACTGCAGTAGAAGCTGCCATGTGGCCCAGTAACTGAAGAAAGTGTCTTGCGGGTTGAGAGACCAGAGGGTGGAAGGAAGAAGCCAGCTCCATGATGGCCTTCATCCTTACCAAGGGAAGAAATGCTCTTGCTTTGGCAGCATCTGGTTCCACCCCTATGAAAGTCAACAGCTGTACTGGCTCGAGAACTGACTTGGGAATACTGAGAAGGAAACAGAGAAGTGAGCACTTGCTGGGTCACTTTCAGATCTGACTTGACTTGGTCTGGGGACTGACCCACTATGAGCCAGTCGTCCAGGTACGGGAATATGGAGATATTTTTTCTCCTTAGGAAAGCCACCATTACTGCTAGGCACTTTGTGAACACCCTTGGAGCTGATGTTAGACCGAAGGGCATTGCTCTGAACTGATAATGTCCTGAAGGCAGTTCGAACCAGAGGTATTTTCTGTGGGAGCACCTGATAGGAATGTGAAAGTAGGCATCCTTTAGGTCCAGGGAGGCTAGCCAGTCCCCTGGCCTTAGAGAGAGAAGAATTATTCCCACAGTCACCATTTTGAACCTTGGTTTTAATAGATGCTTGTTCAGATATCTTAAGTCAAGGATGGGCCGCCACTCCCGTTTTCTTCGGGGTAAGGAAGTACCTGGTGTATAGACCTTTGCCCCTGTGGATTGTAGGAATTCTCTATGGCCCTTAAGGCCAGGAGAGATGAAACCTCTGCCTCTAGGGCAATGGTTTCGGAGATGTTTGCAGGTGGAAAAGATCTGGCTCTCAGCTTTGGAAACTTTTTGAGGCTGAGAGCCAGACCCTGGCTTACTACCTCCAAGACGCACTTGTCTGAGGTAACAGACTTCCAGTCCTGGAAGTAGTAAGCCAGCATGCCTCCTACAGGAATGGGATAGTCGACCCGGGCTGACACATCAGGGTGTCTGCTTGGCAGGAGTCTTAGGCTGAGAAGTGGATGCAGCCCTGCTCATCCCCCTCTGAGAAAAGGGAGAGGAGGCCGTGCTTAGTAGAAAGGCCTATGAAAAGGCATGCCCCTGCCCTGCTGCCTTTGAGGAGCTGCCTGCCTTTCCCTGGCCTGCGTACTCCTATAGGTGATCCTGTATTCATCCATCTTCTTCTTATAATTCTCTGTCTGCTCCCCAAACAAAGAATTATTAACTACAGGAAAATCCATAGCCTTAACCTGGGTATCCTGAGATAGGCTAGTACATCTGAGCCAAGCTAGTCTCCGAAGAGCCACAGATGTAGCCATGACTCTAGATGGCACATCATTAGAGTCCACAGCAGCATGAAACTGGATCTTTGATGCCTCAATCCCATCAGCAGCCACCTCCTCCAGCTCCCTGGCAAGCTGAGGGGAGGCCTACTTAGCCAGTGCCAGTACAGTGTCCCACCTGGACTTCTGGTACCTGGCTGTACAGGCCATGTAATTAACCTGCCTGAGTCCCAAAGAAGATGCCATGTACTGCTTCATTGCCATGGCATCCAACTTCCTGGAGTCTTTATCGGGGGGGGGGGTGAAGCCAAGGGAACGTTAGCCTTATCACAGGCTGCAGACTGCACAACCCCAACATGGCTGCACTGCTGGTACAAGTACTCCGTACTTAAACCTGAAAGCATGTACCTCCTGTCCATCCGTCTGTCCACAGGAGGTAAGGAATTTGGAGTTTTTAACAACTTGTGTCTATTTCCCAAAAGACTATGAAGGGGAAATGGACAACCTTTTGGACTCTGGGATGTCCATCATCTCCACAAAGTCAGGCTCCTCTTGTTCCTCAAAAGCTTCTTCCATAGGAAGCTGGAGGGTTTCTGCCACTTTCCTGTAAAACAAAGTGGGAAGGGGACTCAGAAGGCCCATCTAGGGAGACGTCCGGTTCTATGGGCTCATACAGACCTTCTATTCCATCATCATCACCATCATCATCACCATCATCCCCCTCCAGGTCCGGTTCATAAAAATCTTCGGGGTATAATCTTGAACCGGAGGAACCAACTGAACGGAACGTCTGCCAGAAGGCGCCAGATCAGTCGGTACTGGACGAAGCGATTCTACTACGCGAATCGCTCGGGCAATTTCTTCAGCAGTCGGAAGATGCGGTTCTGGATCCGAACTGGCCGATTTACCTTTTCTTTTTGATGGACCTGATCCCTAGGAATCTGCTCTCCTTTTGCCCGAAGGAGTCTTGCCCTGGTCAGAGGGCACTCCTCCTGGTTCAGTCGGAACTGAACCGGGCTGGCCATCTGGGTCGGTGGACTTCTCAGCCTCCTTTTCCCCAAGCCTGCTCAATCTTTTATCCACGGTGGCTTTAGGGAAATTCTTGCAGATTTGGCAGTCCGAATCGAGGTGGTCAAACCCCAGACAATAAACACAAGTGGTGTGGGAATCAGCCTTAGCAAAGGCCTCCCCACAGACACTGCAGTGTTGAAACAGAGTGGGACGGTTTTCTTTTTGGTTTCTCAGACATAGCCATACTTAAAAAGGAAAAAAACTTACCCTTTACTCGGCTTCAGCCAGGCAAGACACCCTTATGGGTTTCTAACATTATCACAGTATTTGGAAAAAAAAAGCGCTTTAACCAAGTTTTTTTTTTTTCAACTCGATAGGACCGGTACCACACACTAAATTTACAAGAAAAACACACTACACAGCAACCTGTTCAGTCGAACCGGTTGAATTATACAGTTTACAATTTCCACAAGTTTCTCCAAATTTAGTCCACTATCTACGTACTTACAGTACCACAGACAGGGATCTGAACCGAGAAAAAAAAAAAAGAATTTATCGGTAAAGCGATTAATAACTGACCGAGAACAATGAGCAGAGAAGAAATCTCCGGAGTGACTGTTCAGTTAGGCGGAGTAAAGAATCTGACAGTTACACTTCAAAGTTGCAGCAGACAGAGGTTTGAACCAAGCTCGAGCTCAACGTTCTATGCTCTGCATATAATTTAACTCTTTCCTCTCTGGAGCAGTTCAAGTGCTGGGGCTAACGGCAGTATGTCAGAATACAGCAAGACTTCATGTTGTTTGAAGCAAGGTCACATCTAGACTATGCAGCGCAGTTATGGAGCCCATATAAAATATCAGAAATTACTAAACTAGAATCTGTGCAAGAAAATTTACTAAACATACAGTTGGCCTATATAATGTACCATACGAAGATAAGTTAAAATAATTAGATCTTATGCCTCTGGCTACTTGTTGCCAGAGAGGTGATCTTCTATTAATGTTTGATATTATTCAGGATCCGTAACTCATTTCAGAATTGGGCTTTGAGTTCAAAGATGATTACTACTGTACTAGAGGACATCCACTACAGCTCAAAAGAAAGTTTTCAGCATAATGGGGGCCAGAAACCCGGCCAAGTGTACACTCTGGTGGGGGGAAATGCTACATGTCTCGATAGCTGAGAGGGACCTGGGGGTGGTGGTGGATATCAAGACGAACAACTCTGAGACTTGTAGGAGGGCAGCAGCCAAGGCCAACAGGATGCTGGGATGCATCACTAGGGGAATCACCTCCAGAAAGACGGAAGTGATACTTCCCCTGTATAACTACTTGGCGAGGCCACACCTCGAGTACTGCGTGCAGTTTTGGAAGCCACACTTAAAGAGGGACATTAAACTCCTGGAGAGGGTCCAGAGGAGGGCAACCAAAATGATTTGGGGCTTGGGGGACAGGACCTATGGGGAGAGGCTCGAAGAGCTAAATACGTACACACTGGAAGAGAGAAGGGACCAGGGGGACATGATAGAGGTCTTCAGGTACTTGAAGGGGGTAAATAGTGGAGGAGCAGTCAGGGTGCTTCGAAGGAAGGAGGAGGGAGAAACTAGAGGGCATGGGTGGAAGCTGGAGGGGGGGAGATTCAGGGGAGAAAGGAGGAGGTGCTACTTCACTGAGAGGGTGGTGGAGCCATGGAATGCGCTGCCCAGGGGGCTGGTGGAGGCAGAGACAGTGAAGGGGTTCAAGAGGGGGTAGGACAGGTACAGGGGAAGGGTTCTGGAAGCAAAATCCAAAGCAGCGAGAATATCCAGAACTGGGAAGGGAGAAGCCAGAGAAGGTGAGGAGGGCAGCAAGGTCAGCTCCCAGGTTGGGGGCTGACCAAACGAGCAGACGCGAAAGCCTGTTAGGCCTATTCTGCTGGCATTTTAGTATGTTAGTATAATAGAAAATATTTTTTCTCCCAAAGAGTTATCAATCCTTGGAATAAATTGCCTGAAGATGTTATTTTAAGTAAATCTAAATTAGAATTCAAGCACTGTCTAGACACTCATATTCTAGAAGGTCTGGATATTAATTATTATGATTAATTCAACAGGTGCAGCTACGGGCACACAGCCTCCTAGCACCGTATTTACCTTAGCGATGGTGTTCGCTGGTCCTCACGAATGTGCAAGTTGTTGCAGATGGAAGTTTTAGGCCACAGCCCTGGCCTACCATGTCAAAGAGCAGTGAAAAGGAGTGAGGTTCTGGAAGTAGAACAGGGCTGCCACAAAACAGGTATAATCCACAGATCTTCTCTTGTGGACGTCGGAGGGGAGAGGAGGTATTCCAGCGGCATGTGGTTTAAAGGGCAGAGTTATGTATGTCTCTCTCCCCCACCCCCACCCATTGGACTGGCTGGTCATTCATAGAAGGTATTGAAAAATTCAGCTGCTAGGGCCTCTTTAGTATCTTCCACAGTGGTGAAAGTTTTTTTGGGGCCCAGATTTTAGCCAGATAAGCAGCCTAAACAGGTACATCAAATGAAAAGGAGTACTGCTGTTATATCCAGTACTTCTTCCTCTTCTCCTTGACGCTCCGACTTAAGTCACTGAAATGTTTCAGTTTGTGCCCTTTATAGGTGATCATATTCACAACTCAAGCCTGTTTCTGGGCAAATGTTTTGGCTTGGAATTTGGCAAACCTTACAATGAACACAACTGGGCATTCTGTGGGGACCTGGTCAGGCTGCTAGGCTCTCTCGACCATGTAGCCGTTGCCATGGGGAGGGGTTGAGCCAAAAAGTTCAGTAAGTAGTTTATTGATGAACTGGGTCAGCTCAACCCCCTCCGTTTCCTCTGGCAGTCCGAATACAAGTTGTTGCAGCACAAGTAATCCTCCTAATGCTCCACATGCTCTTCCAGCTTGATCTTTCTACTGGCTGCAATGCTGGCTTGTTTCTCTTTCTCCAGCGCCACTTCTAGACTGGCAATATGGGCTTCAGAGATAGTAATTCTGATGGTGTAAGATATTAAGTGCCCGTGATTTGTTTCAGGTCTATTAAAGCTTCTGTCACTGTAAATCAGAGGGTCACCGTCTCCTCAAACAGCTTCTGCAATCTCTCCATGAGGTCCAAGGTGCCAGTGTGAGACTGGGATCCAGCCTTCATTTTCTTTCCTAGCTGCAGAATGGACTGCGGGCTGCTACAAAGTCCAAAGACTTCCTCCTGCATCACAACCACAATGCCTAACTGGTTCATTGTTTGTTTTTACCGAAGTAGCATTTAAATTCGATAATCTAACTTAATAAGGCAGACTTCGGCATGGAGCTCTTCAGCCTGCTTCTTCAGCCACATCATGCAACTCACTCAACTAAAGAACTTTAGTATTTTCCAGTTTTGCAGCACACTTTTGCCTTATGTGCATGAAAAACTTTCGGCAGGATTTTCTGATGTCATAATGCACTTCTTGGGACATGGTACTCACCAGAACAGACTGATTTCAAACATTGCCACACTGTGAACTCAGGAAAAGGCAGATCTTTCTTAAACAGGCAGTGGAATAAATAATTGCTAATCTGAGCTATTCCATATACTATATAATAATTCATCAGGTTGCCCACTCGCTTCAGAAGCCTGAAGAGCACAAGGTTGCGTGTTCTTGCCCAACACCGGGAACCTGGTGTAAATCACAATACAGACACTGTAGTGCAGCATGAGTGGGGTGCTGCACTCCCGAGTCACCATCTTTCAGATGACAAACTAAACATAGGACCCATCTGTCTGTTCTGGTGTATGTTAAAGTAGTAGTAGTAAAAAGTTTATTTCTGATATCCGAAACAGGATTAAAGATCCCATGGCACTCCTCAAAAAGAGTAGGGGAACTGTACCAAATATATTCAACTACAAAGAAAACTAAAATAAATATATACAGTCACAAATTCAAAACATAAAAAGAAAACAGCAGTATAACTCAGAAAAAGAAACCCCATCAAAACAAAAAAAAAAAAGGGGGAAGGGGGAAAAACTAAACAAATACACGAAAACGCAAACGAAAGAAACCAATAACAACAATAAACAAAAATGTTACCAAGTTCATGGTGTAGATAACACTACATACATTTGCAATTAAATCGGCAAGGTGAGGAAGACAGAGAACCAAATTCACCTTTATAGTTCACAGTATTACACCTTTAGGCATATCTTTCCAGAATTTGCTGCAAGATTCCGTAGGGAGGCTATTCCTCTTTTTAAAGGTACAGTCGTCTTGGACCGTGGGAAATCATTTACTCAAAGTCCACCACATTATCTGTGGACTGCTATAAAATAAATTGGCAACGTAACTGCCATATGTAGGATATGATGGCTAAAAACTAGACTAATAGTGCTCCAATGGTATTTCAACCATGCAGGCCTAAAAATGTCAAGAATTAATCTTCCCCTATTATTCTCTCCCCCCACACATTCACTCTGTCTCCTCTAAACCCTCCCTAATCTCTCTTCTCCGCTCCCATACCTCTCCCTCCTGTCACTGCCCTTAACGTGCCTGGCCCTTGTTTCCTTCCCCCACGCCCTTTAACACATGTGCAATTTTCTCACTTCTTCCTGCTTCTATTTCAATTATGTAATTCACATTACCTGTTTATAATAGCTCTTCGGTTCCTTAATCCCAATTCATTACTTAAGGTGGATCTGCCACTTCTGCTATTAGCTCCAGTTACCTGTACAGCTACTACTATAAATTGTAAATACTGTACATACCTCCACTACTTACCTGATTCTGTCTTGAGTTGCAATCTGTATATTGTTATTCATCTCTGTACTTATTATATTCTCTATACATTTATATTTGTGCGAATGTACATATTTAGTATGTTTCTTAAACATACCCCTCTCCCCAACCCCCCCCCAAGGATGCATCTAGAAACGAGCTGTTTGAGCTCAGTATGTTTTTTTGCTGGAGAAACGCTTTAATAAATAAATTCTTCGTAAGTTATGGAGGAAAACAGGGGTTCTTTCCATACTAGTACAGCTCTATCCTAAAAATCATTGATAAAGGGGCACTCAAAGAATAAATGGCTTTGGGTCTCTAACTGTGAGATACATCCATGTCTAGAGCGATATCATTCCTCCAAACACCTTTTTTTTTTTTTTTTTTTTTTTTTTTAAATTAGGTTTCAGCCCTAACATCCCACAGGCACATAACTAGGTGACATCTCACATTCCCAGCAGTATGCAGTTATCCATAAATGAGTATAATGCATTTTTCTGAACACAGCCAGCCAGGTTAGGTAATAGGGAAGGTATACTGAAACCCACAACCATTATACGCCGATATAATTCCTTTCTACTGATTGTGGGCATTGACGTAAAGCTCAGCTGCCACTTTCTAACCTTACCTATGTGATTTAACACAGTCTGGGTATGATGAAAGGACAACCAATTTGGTCCATCTGTACTTACTGTGGCTCCATGATGGAAAGAAAGGGGATACCCACTCCAGGAACCAAGGCACCCAATAAGAGAGGGACTTATCTAAGTGCTCCATCCAAATTAATATGCAAAGGAAAAACTATACAGAAAAACCAAAGGATTAAGCATACCTATGCCCCCTTCTGCTATGGGCATAAATATTTCTCTTTTTTCAGTGGGTTCAGCCTGCTCCCACCACAACATTTGGGGGGGAAATGCAATATAATGTTTGTCTTGGCTGTCAGAGGGGGAGGAAAAATGTAACTGAGAAAAGTAAAAACAGGAAATATAAAACATTTCATTATGTGAACTCTTTTTTTTTTTTTCTTAGACAGTTGCCATGCTGTAATTCTAGCTATTCTGGCTATCCTTCAAATTTTCAGTCCCAATTAAATTTGGACTCATCCAAACTTTCAAAATGCACTCCCAGTATTTTAATAGGTTCTGGTATTCCTGCAATTGTCAGTGGAGCATGTTCGCTTGCAATGTGCAAAACCTGCCCTATGAATTTATCATAATTAATTCGGGACCTATACACTCTGAAGGAAAAAAAATAAAAAAACATATTCAGGGCCACAATGCTGGAGGATTTGTCATCTGTCAAACACAAATCATCAGTATATGCTAAAACTTTTGGGACAGTGAAACCACCAGATGTGATCTTTTATGGTCCTATTCTACTTAATACATCTTAAAACTGGGTCAACACCCATAATATACAGTAGGGGTCTCAAAGGGCACCCCTGTCATACTTCTTTGAGTACTGGTATGCTCCCTCCCATCCAACCATTCACATTTGGTATCTGTGGCACCTAAGTAATTTGATATCCAGTCAACAAATATCCTAGGGATTCCAGATTTCCCCCCCCCCCCCATCTTCTATTTGTGTGCCTCTCTCTCCCCTGGACCCCATTCTGGCCACCCCCTAACCGGCCCCCAGCGACCCAGGACTTACCTTCCACCGTCTTGTTCTTGCAGCAGGTGCCTGGTCACCAGTAGGAGTCCTTCGAGGGGTCGGCAGTCATCCTGTCCAGGGAAGGCATTTCTTTGTTTTCTCCCCTTATGCCCGGGGCCCCAGATGCAGGTGCGCATGCGCCCCGCTGCCCCACTAACATCCCCTTCCTTCCACCTAGCCTACTGCCTGGCTCACTCGGCCTGCACTACCTGCTAGCCTCCAACGCAAGGCAGCCAAGAGCTGAGGGAAGCCCACGTTCCTCCCGAGGAGAGAGCCGACTCTCGCTTGGCAAAATCAGCTTTGCAACCCCGGGTCCCCAGTGTAATGCGGTAAGGCATCCAGTGCCTCAGCCCTCTGTGCTACTGGGCCGCTGGGGGGGTCTCATATTTTAACATGACCTTAAAAATGTATTTATAAGAAAGCTTATCATAAAGTCCTCTCTTGGGTCCAGGCAGAAAATGAAACCACTAAGTGCACTGCTTTTCTCTTTTCAAACAATTCTCTTCACAGAAGTAGGTGTTCTTGGATTTTCCAGCCTGAAAGTGCACACGTTTGAGAGAGATAAATTACATAGCTTAATACCATCCTCAGTCATTTACTCAAAAATGTCATTAAAATTTTGAAATCTACATTCAAAAGTCTGATTTGTCTCTAGTTTTGTAAGTTTAACCCGTCACTTTTTTTTTTTCTGAAGGTGAAAACCATTACCACTTCCTTCACATTGCTGGGAGAATCCCCGTCCAATAAACAATGGTTAAAGACCCTTGCTAAATCTTGACAGATGTAATCCTGCATTTCCTTATACCACTTGGTGGTGACACCATTGGTACGAGGAGCAGTACTGGAGTTTAGAGATTTTCTGGGTATCTGCACTTCCTCTGGTGTTATATTCTCCATAAGATTACCGCCTAGTGCTTCACTCAATGTACGGCATTTGACGATATCTCATAAATCAGGGAGATCCGGGTCCACAGTTTTGTCCTCCTCCAGGCCTGACCGAACAAATTTGTTTACTTTCAGACAAAAAGGTCAGATTTATCTTGCAAATGAATACCAAAGGAGTTCCTAACAGAAATCATCACCTTATGATGGACCCAGCCGTCACAACTCTCACAGTGTCGTAGAAGGTAATTTACTCTGTGTTCCATAACATTGTTCAGCTAGTAGCAATGAGACCCAAGCATACTAAAAACCCTTCATGCTTTCCTTGAGTCTTGAAATTTCAGCTGTCATGTCACTCCTTGTTTCATATGCATAAGACAACAATCAATGCAGTGGTCTTAAGATAAGACAGTTGTAGTAGCTATCTCTAGTCTCATCTCTTCCCATCTGCTGTAAAAGATTTTTTTTTTTTTTTTTTCTTTTTTTTTTAGGTAAAGTCCTCTCAACCTATTTTCTGTACACCTGGGTAGTTTGTAGGGATGAACAATGATTCCCTCACTTGCAACCCACTTATTTCATCCTAATTTAAATATAAACGGGGTTGTTTCACTCTAATCTGTCCTGGTGTGAAAACTGGTTTGTCTCCATTGTAATGACTCCACTCATGTGAGGCATCACGGGAGTTGATATTGTACTAACATACTATTTGCCAGCAGATTAGGCCTTGCAGTCTATAGAGTCTGCTCGAACCTTAGATCCTTAGTTGGGTGCCGAGGCCCTCCCATCCCTTGTGCTCCAGAAACCCCTATCATCCATCCCCACCCCCCTGGGACAGGCCATCATCTGATACATCCACTTTCTGTGTCTGTCCCACCCTCTCTTGATGCCCTTCACTGTGGATCTCTGAACCAGCTCGCCAGGCAATGCATTCCAAGGGTCCACCACCCTCTCAGTGAAAAACCTCCTCTTCCCCTCACCCTTCCACCTTCCAACTTCAAACCATGCCCCTGGTGATACCTCCCTGCTTTAGTCTAAAGATCCCTCCATGTTTACCCTATTTATTCCCTTGAGGTACTTGAAGACCTCAATCATGTCTCCCCTGCCTTTCCTCTCTCCAATGAAAACAGGCAGAGCCCTCAAGTCTGTCCTCATATGTCAAATCCCTAGCCCTCATATCATCTTAGTTGCCCTCCTCTGTACCCCTCCAGGGCTGTATGTCCCTCTTCAAGTGTGGTCTCCAGTACTGTACACAGTACTTAAGGTGTGGTCTAACCAGTCCTTTGTACAGCGGCAGAATCACTTCCTGCTCCCAGAGGTGATCCCCCTTACGATGCATCCTAACATCCTGTTTGCCTTGCTAGCCGCTCTCCTGCACTGCTCAGAGTTATTCATACATGCATCCACCATGACCCCTAGGTCTTTTTCCCCTATTGAGGCCTCCAGCACCTCCCTTCCCCTCCCAGGGTGTACCTGTGTTTAGGGTTTCCCCGACCAAGATGCAACACCTTGCACTTGGTGACACTGAAATTTAATTTCCATGTGTGAGCCCAGCTTTCCAGGGTGCCCAGGTCCCCTTGCAGGGCCAACCTCCCCTCTTCTCCCTCAACTACTGCTCCCATCTTGAAGTCATCTGCGAAGAGACTCATTTCACACCCTTACCCTCCCTGATGTCCGATATGCATTAAACAGGATCGACCCAGGACCGAAGCCCCGTACCCCACTACCAACCTCTGGGGTTCGAGAGCCCCCACAGACCACTACTCTGGGTGCTACGCTAGCCAGTTTTCAATCCATCTGACCAAAGGGCCTCTCCTAACCCCATCAGTTTCTCCACCAGACCATTGTGGGGACAGAGTCAAACGCCTTGCTGAAGTCCAAGAATAATACATCCACAGGCTTTCCCCTGTCCAGTTCTGATGTCACCCATTCGTAGAACTCCACAAGATTGGTTTGACATGATCTATCTGGCACAAACCCATGTTGCAGACTATCCAGACCTCCCACCTCCTCCAAGTACACCGCCAATCATTCTTTTAGTATACTCTCCATTAATTTTCCCACCACCGAGGTCAAACTGATGGGTCTATAGTTACCTGGTACTTCCCTCGACCCCTCTTTATGGATTGGCACCACATGTGCCTCTCGCCAATCCCTAGGTACCCTCCCTGTCTCAAGTGACCTGTTGAAGAGCTCCGCCAGGGGTGCAGCCAGTATGCCCGCCAATTCCCATAGCACTCTCGGATGAATGCCATCCGGCCCAGGAGATCTGTCTTTCTTTAGGGCCTTGAGGGCTAACCACACCCTTTTGGCGGAGGTAGCATCATCCGTCCCCTCCACCTTACTGGCCTTTTTATCCTTATCCAGATGTGACACCCCTGAGGTACCTCTCCCTCCCTCTTGCTCCATTTCTGTTGCTCCCCTGATCCCACTCACTGCCGCTTCTATCCCCTTCATGCCTTGCTTTGTAGATATCCCATCCCCCTCCCTAGTGAACACAGAGGCAAAGTACTCGTTAAATACCTCTGCCTGGTCCCTCGCCTCTTCCACCCACCCTCCTCCTGATCTCAATCTGTTGAGATGGCCCTTAGTTTTCCTCCGCTCCCCAATGTACCGGAAGAACCCCTTTTCCCCTCCATGTATTCCCTGTGCCAGTCGCTGCTCTTTACTGGACTTTGCTCCCCTCACCATCCGGGTGACCTTTCTAGATGCATGATGGTACATTTCCTTATCCCTATCCCCTCTTGTCGTTTTATATTTTTTGTAGGCCGCCTTCTTTTCCCTGACCGCTACCTGTACCTCACTGGACCACCAGCATGGTTTTGTGACCATGCTCCTTACATTTCAACTTAGCGAGATCCTGACTGCCTCATGAAGTCCCTGCTTTTATGACCTCCCATCTCCTTTCCCACACTTGTCATTGATGTAATCCCTTCATGTGATCCTGAGAATATTTCCCATGCCCACAAAGTCTGCCCCTGAGTCCACTGCCAGTGTCCTAGAGATCACCCCTCCCCCATGCTTATTTAAAACCAGACAGTATTGTGGTCGCTCCCAGTCAGGGGGTCCTGTACAACCAGGTCCCTTACCAGATCCCCAGCTGCCAGAACCACGTCCAGGAAATGCCCCTCCCTTGTGGGCTCCACATGCTGTGTTGAGAACACATCCTGGAAGCCGTCCAGCAGCCTCTGCTCCTTGGCCACCTTAGAGGACATGGTTCCCCAGTTTGTACCTGGCATATTAAGGTCCCCCATCAACACCACTCCTTCCCCTTTTGGTCCACACTGGGCAATGATGTTGTCCAGCAAACCATCCTCTAGAACATCACTCATCCCAGGGGGCCTATATACTACACCCAGCTTGACATCTCCTGCTGGGGATCGTAAGGTGACCCATAAGGCCTCCACGTTTCCCTCTGCCTCTTCTACCCTAGCAATTTCTATGTCATCTCTAATGAACATAGCCACTCCACCCCCTCTGCCCTCCTTTCTATCCTTCCTAAGCATAGTGTGCCCCCACACGTTTAGGTCCCAGTCATGGTTTTTGTTGGCCCACGTCTCTGTGACCACCGCCACATCCACCCCCTCGAACAGCATGGCCTGGAACTCTGGCAACTTGTTTCCCAAGCTCCTGGCATTTACTAACACCAACCCCAACCCCTTATCCCTGGTCCTCTTTGTCGAACCCCACCCAGATTCCTTATACTTCCATCCTCCCTCTGCTCCTCCTGAAACCTCCACCCCCAGTCTGTTTCCCCCCTGACCCCCTTGGGCTTGAAGGCTACTCCTCCCATCTGGAGGAGAGGGCTTCTGGTCAGCCCCTCCCTTATCCCCTCACAAGTTTAAACCCCACCTTTCTTGAATGTAGTCAGCCTTCCCCTGTTTAAGGACTTCCTTCCCTAATGGGGCAAGATGAAGCCTGTCCTTGGCATATAGTCCCTTATCCTCCCAAACTCCTTTCCAGTTCCCTAACATCCCCAACCCACTCTCTTCACCCCACTTCCTGAGCCAGTCATTAACCTCTGTGAGCTTCATTTTTTTCTCCACTGAGGCCTTTGGTACTGGCAATATCTCCGAAAAGGAAATGTTGCATCCATTATCCCGACAGACTCTGGCAAGTTCTTGGAACCTTGCTTGGATTTCAAAACGCTATTTCCTCTAGATCGTTAGTTCCCAAATGCACCAGGAAATCCGTTTCCTCCACAATCCTAACCATTTCATACACCATGAACTTTGCTCTGTGCACTGTCAGCCCAGAGATACTCACTACCTTCACCTGGCTATGGCATCCACCCCCTGTCCTCCACTGGATACCCTAATCATCGAGTCTCCCAACAACAGGACCTTAACACCGCATCATCCTTATGGTTACCTCCACTATGCCCTCTCAGCCCCCATCCCCCTTTATTCGTGATCTCCATTCCATGGGAGTCTTCCTGCCTTATTAGAGACCCCCTTGTCACCCTCCCCTTTCTGCCTCCCTCATTATTTTGCCCACTTAACCAAGCCCCTCTGAATAGGTGTCCCCTTTAACCCTCTCTTATCCGAACCATTTATCCTGGCCCTGATGGTTTCCCCTTCCCCCACACCGCCATCCTCCCCCCTTGTAATAGTACCCCTGCCTCCAGAGGCTCTCTGTGGGTCCTCTTTAGCTAGGGCCCCATCCTTGGTACTGACCCCCCTGCTGAAGGGGGGCTCTTCTCCCACCTCCTTGTCTCCCAGTTTCTCCCCAATCATGCTCTCCTCCCTCAAGTCTGCAATATGTTGCATCTCCCCAATTTGCTTAACATTTATGTTTCCCCTTCTCCCTCTGGGGCTATTTCTATCCTTTCCATTGCCGGTCTGTGATGCCCTATGGGTATCCGACTCCCTCCTCCTGGCCTCTGTATAAGTTTCCTCATTTCCACCAACTCCTTCCTCCCCCTCTAGGTTGCTTAGTAGCTCAAATTTATTGTGGCACTCTGTGTCAGCCTCCATCAAGTAAACCGAGTTTCCCCTGACTGCACCTCTAAACTGCCCCTCTTCTTCCCCTCTTGCTCTGTTCATCTTAGGAGCTCCCTTCCCACAGTCTGCTGTTTTAGGCTTCCCCACAACAGCCCCTCCTGACTCTTCCCCCTCCACTCTTTGTATTCAGAATGTTCACCCGGTACGCTTTTCCCTTAGCATCAACATCCCTATCTAAGGGTCCTCTATCCCTAATATCCCACCTCCTACTTGCTGTAACATAACGTCCTGTAATTTCAGAGCGTTGCCCCAGTCTCCCCTCAGCCCCACCCTTCTGCTGCCCATATCCACACCCCTTATCCTTGGACACCCCTCCAGCTCCCCCAGCTTACTCCTTAACCAATATACCTCACTCCTGATACAAGATAGCTGTCTACAGAGTGGGCAGCCTCCCTCCCTCTCTCCAGGCCCAATTGAGAATTATTGCCATCCTACAGCCTGTGCAGCCTACAACCCTTCCGAAGATGCCTGCCATGGTGGAATATGACCACCCTGTTTATCCCCCTCTGTTTATAATGGCACACCCCCTTTTCTCAGTCCCTTTCCCCTGGAATACAGTTTCTCTCTATACTGACTGTAGTTACTTACAAACCCAGTTTCAACCCCACCAATAAAGTTCCCACGTCTCTCAAACATATACAGTCCAGTGTGTGTCCAGTCCCACTACCAGTGTGTGTATGAAGACATCAGGTACCGTATGATGTCACAGGCCCACCAGTTCCTGTTGCTTCGAATTTCAGTTCCAAACAGAAATACTCAGCCCTTCAATCCCAACCCCCAGTGGCTTTTCAGTATTTAAGAACAACAGTCAAACAACACATTTAAATTTCACTCTAATTATCACTGCCAAACAAGTGTTCCCAAGCCTCAAATGTTACAATATCACAGCCCAAGTAACAGTTCTAACTCAAGGTAATAATTTTTAACACAGAACTAATTTCACGTACATAACTATTCAAATATTTTAGTTAAAACAGAATATAACCCCAGACTTCTTTCCTTAACAGCCTCCTGGTTATGTTCCCAAGTAACCCGTCACCTTTTTTTTTTTTTTGAAGATGAAAACCATTACCACTTCCTTCACATTGCTGGGAGAATCCCCGTCCAATAAACAATGGTTAAAGACCCTTGCTAAATCTTGACAGATGTAATCCTGCATTTCCTTATACCACTTGGTGGTGACACCATTGGTACGAGGAGCAGTACTGGAGTTTAGAGATTTTCTGGGTATCTGCACTTCCTCTGGTGTTATATTCTCCACAAGATTACCGCCTAGTGCTTCACTCAATGTCGGCATTTGGCGATATCTCATAAATCAGGGAGATCCGGGTCCACAGTTTTGTCCTCCTCCAGGCCTGACCGAACAAATTTGTTTACTTCAGACAAAAAGGTCAAATTTATCTTGCAAATAAATACCAAAGGAGTTCCTAACAGAAATCATCACCTTATGATGGACCCAGCCGTCACAACTCTCACAGTGTCGTAGAAGGTAATTTACTCTGTGTTCCATAACATTGTTCAGCTAGTAGCAATGAGACCCGAGCATACTAAAAACCCTTCATGCTTTCCTTGAGTCTTGAAATTTCAGCTGTCATGTCACTCCTTGTTTCATATGCATAAGACAACAATCTATGCAGTGGTCTTAAGATAAGATAGTTGTAGTAGCTATCTCTAGTCTCATCTCTTCCCATCTGCTGTAAAAGATTTTTTTTTTTTTTTTTTTTAAGGTAAAGTCCTCTCAACCTATTTTCTGTATACCTGGGTAGTTTGTAGGGAGGAACAATGATTCCCTCACTTGCAACCCACTTATTTCATCCTAATTTAAATATAAATGGGGTTGTTTCACTCTAATCTGTCCTGGTGTGAAAACTGGTTTGTCTCCATTGTAATGACCCCACTCATGTGAGGCACCACGGGAGTTGATATTGTGTACCTGCATGCACAAGCCAGCATAAGTTATACTCTCATTCAGTTTTGTTACATGTCTTGTGAAGTCCCTGTATCGTCCAAAATCATTCTGTTTTTTTTAACTCAGATACACTTTAAACTATAGAAAACAAGAGGGCACCTACAATGCCTTGAAAAGTTTCATGGCCAGCATGAGACAGGAACACAGTGACTGCAGAGGACATCAACAGCATTACTGAAGACTTGACCACAAAATCATCATAAAAATTCCAGGATGCTTTACAAGAGTTGGGTCATGACCTCTGCAATGGAGTTAAGCAGGTTTTCACACCAGACTTAAATACCTTCATCTACATTTAAATCCTGACGAAATTAGGTGAGTGCAACCGAGGCAATCATTGTGCATGCCTACAAACTACACAGGGAAACAGAAAAAAAGACTGAGGGATCCTCCCTTTAAAAAGCAGGTGTTTACTTCTAGTAAATAAACAACTTACCGTTTTATTACATTTGTATGTGCTAGTACTTTCTACATTTATAATAAAATATTTGTTAATGCAACAAAACAAGTGGGTTTACACCTTGGCTATTCTCACTGATCATAAAAAAAATTCAGTAGAATTCTGGTATCGTGATGTCAAACTGCCAGCTACTTAGGATCCCAATGTATTTCAGTGAGAAACTAAATATATTTTCTATCTTTCTCAAAATAAATAGATACTTCTTTCAGAAATAAATGTCTTGTGCGTATCTGCACTACTGTGGTCCATCTGTATGATTTTACAATTTTTAACACACTAAATCAGCTTCTCTTTTCTTCTTTCCAAGTAAGATCTGGATATGAAATGTCACTTGCTAAATTATAAAGATCACAGGTTATCAAAAAAAAAAATCACATATTTCAATTATATAATATTTTGCTAGTAGAAAATATTTCTCTATAAAAATCTAAAAACAGGTTTGTAGTTTCCCAGTGAATTACACTGCCAGCCTTGCCAGTAAGACTTTTGACATCATAATATAATAATTCCATTGGATTCTGTTTTTACTAGTAGCTGGCAAAATACAAATAAAATGAAAATGTACTTACAAAAACAAACAGCAAACAAAATGATTACAGAGGCACCTAAAGGCCCCAAACTTTCATTATTTAAGATATACACCCTTATTAAGCACTTGCTCTTTAAAATCATGACAAAACTAGTCATACACACACTAAACTGTGCATTTATCTCCAATTAGTTGTACAAGGGAAGATTTTACTTCCATAGGATTTTTATAAAAATTATTAACCTTCAGAGCCCCGTTTTCCCCACTGTTGTTACCGGTCCCTAGTTTACAGCCTACTGCTAGCCATCCATGTGATGGCAACCAAAGGGGAGGTGTTACTGATGGGTGACTTCAACTTGATAGAAGCTGACTGGGGACCCTAAGCGGCTACAACAGCCAGGGGGAGATGCATCTTATACTCCCTGCAGGGGGTATGCTTCAAGCAGCTGGTGCTTGAGCCAACCCAGAAGGAAGCCATTTTGGACCTGGTACTAACCAATGGGGACAGAATTACAGATGTCAGGGTAGAACACCTGGGGTCCAAGGACCATCATACGGTGTGGTTTAATGTGACAAACAGCAACAGGGACATGCCACACGAAGGCGAGGGTTCTGGATTTCAGGAAGCCAGACTTAATTAGGATGGGGGCATGTCTTAAGGATGCTCTAGAGAGGGGAAAGAAGGGGGGGTGTTGAAGGACAGTGGACACATCTGAAAGGAGCCACAGTGGAGGAGACAAACCTTTGTATTCGACAAATAGACAAAAGGCAAAAGGAAACCACTATGGTTCTCACAAGAGGTGGCAGGAAAAGTAATGGCAAATAAATTAACCTTTGGGAAATATAAGGAGACCCAAAGGGAGGAGGACTGGGAAGAATATCTGGAAAAGCAGAGGGAGGTCAGGAGTGCCAAGGCAAGGACCGAACAAAATATAGCAAAAGAGAATAAAAAGGGACACAAAACCTTCTATCCATACCTAAGAGAGAAAAGGAGGATTGGGGGGGTGGGGATTATAAGGCTGAAAGGGGAGGAAAGAGTTAGAGTGAAGGGGACAGTGATAAAGCATCTATCCTGAGCAATCATTTCTGTTCAGTTTTTACAGAGGAAGAGGAAGGGAAGGGAACGGACCGCAGCTAAGAATCAGGATGGAACGGGAGATGGACAACTTTCCATTCAAAGAGGAGAGTCCTAGCAGAACTTAAAAATCTTAAGGTGGATAAGGCAATGGGACCCGACGGGACTCACCCTAGAATATTAAAAGAGTTGGGGAGGTACTTGCAGCACTACTGGCAGCCCTTTTCAACAAGACACTGGAACCGGGGGAGATTCCGTGGGAGTGGAGAAGGGCCGATGTGGTCCCTCTTCACAAAAGTGGAAGAAGGGAGGAGGATGGAAACTACAGACCTGTTAGCCTGACCACAGCAATGGGGAAAATTATGGAATCTCTGCTTAAGGAAAGGATAGTAGGGCACCTTGAATCAAATGGAACACAAGACACAAGGCAGCATGGATCCACGGCAGGGAGGTCTTATCAAACTAATCTGATTTCTTTGACTGGGTCATTAGGGAGGTAGATCGGGGGAGTGGTAGATGTGTCCTACCTTAACTTCAGCAAGGCGCTCCACACTGTTCCAAATAGAAGGCTTGTAAACAAGCTGAGCAACCTGAGGGTAGGGCACAAAGTGGTGAACTGGGTTGTAAATTGGTTACAAACTAGAACACAGAGGGTGGTGGTAAACGGGGCTAAATCCAAAGTACGGAAGGTGACCAGCGGGGTGCGACAGGGTTCAGTTCTTGGACTAGTGCTCTTTAATATCTACATCAGTGACACTGCAGAAGGACTGGAGGGGAATGTGTGCCTCTGCAGATAACACCAAGATCTCCAATAGGGTTGACGATCCTGAAGGGGTGGACAGAATGAGGAGGGATCTGGCTAAATTAGAAGAAAGGTCCAGAGTGTGGCAACTAGGAATCTCACTTGGGGTCCCCAGTCAGCTTCTGTCAAGTTGAAGTCACCCATCAGTAACACCTCCCCTTTGGTTGCCATCACATGGATGGTTTGCAGTAGGCTGTAAACTAGGGACCGGTAACAACAGTGGGGAAAACGGGGCTCTGAAGGTTAATAATTTTTATAAAAATCCTATGGAAGTAAAATCTTCCCTTGTACAACTAATTGGAGATAAACACACAGTTTAGTGTGTGTATGACTTAGTTTTGTCATGATTTTAAAGAGCAAGTGCTTAGTAAGGGTGTATGTCTTAAAGAATGAAAGTTTGGGGCCTTTAGATGCCTCTGTAATCATTTTGTTTGCTGTTATTTGTTTTTGTAACTACATTTTCATTTTATTTGTATTTTGCCAGCTACTAGTAAAAACAGAATCCAATGGAATTATTATATTATGATGTCAGAAAAGTCTTACTGGCAAGGCAGGCAGTGTAATTCAATGCAAAGAAGTGCAAAATCATGCACTTGGGGCACAGAAACCCACTGGAGGAATTCAGGATGAAGGGGGAAGATATTAGCAGGCACAAAACAGGAAAGATCTGACAGTCATGATATCCGAAGACCTAAAAGTGGCCAAACAATGCGCCAAGTCAGTGGGGAGAGCTAGTGGGATGCGGGGTGCATAGGGAGAGGTATTACCAGTAGAAGAAAAGAGGTTATAATGCCACTGTACAGGTCTTTGGTGAGACCTCATTTGTAATACTGCGTCCAGTTCAAGAGGCCACATCTCCGGAAGGACACAGGGTGGAGTCAGTTCAAAGAAGGACAACAAAAATGGTGCAGGGCCTGCACCACAGGTCATACGAAGAGAGACTGGAGGAACTGATACGTACACACTGTAGGAGAGGAGGGAGGACATGATCGAGACCTTCAAGTATCTCAAGGGGATTAATAAAGGTACAGATGGGCTGCATCTTTCAGAGGAGAAGCTGCTCTGTTAGCGACCTATAAAGCCCTACACTTGCTAGATCTTCTTTGTCCCTACTGTCCTCTCCACTTGCTAGAGATTCCCAGGATTCAACTGAAAACCTCTGGTGCCCATTCTTCTGCTTTTGTGGCCCCAACCCTGTGGAATTCTCTACCTCGTCGGATTAGAGAGTGCCTGACCGCCAAGAGTTTTAAATTTGCCCGAAAAACATTCATTTTCCTTAGCATTTCCTGATGTTAGTATTGGTTAGCCTACCATCTTTTTTTTTTTTTTTTTTAAGATGGTTTTAAAAATGTTATATTTGTTGTTTTTATGGATTTTATTGTTCTTTGTACAGCACTATCTTTGGAACAGCGCTCTAGAAATAAAGATTTGATTGACCGATTGCTCTACAACAACATGAAGGCATGAGATGGTAGACTAAGGGGCGATGTGAGGAAGTATTTCTTCACAGAAAGGGTGGCGGATGCTTGGAATGGCCTGCCCCAGGAGGTGGTGGGATCAAGTACAGTGGGGGGATTTAAACGTGCATGGGATAGACATAAGGGGGCCATAGAGGAGGAAAGAAGAGGCAACAAATTGATGGGCCTGGCAGTCCTTACCTGCAGTCAATTTCTATGTTTCTATGTAACAAAGCATGATATGATGTTTCTGCAGGGATAACAGTGGCTGCACGTATGAGCAGAGACTTAGTTACAAAACAACAGTCTATACAAGTGAGTAATTTGCCCTTGTGAAGGGCCCTCCCACCAATGTTATGACACCGTTTATAGGCATCTTGAAGGTCAGCAGTGTTGATCACATCCTTTTAAGAAGCGCTCATCACAGTAAGTTTTACCACCTGCTCATCTATCAGACCTGTGAAACAGGGAGACATTATACTGACGTTCTTTTAAGTTCACTGGTCCCACAGCCGCTCTGGCAAACTACGATCTCCTTCATAATGCTTGCACCAAAGCCATAAGACTTGCTAAGTCTGGTATTTTCATTCATGCTCCAGAACAACATTAATCATCCCTCCAAGTTCTGGAAGGTTATCCACTCCCTTTTCTCCCCTCCGACCCAGTCTCCTCCCCAATTTTTAAGGTTGCCGATTCCCTCATCTCTGACCCTTCTACTGTTGCCTCTTCCTTTAACTCCTACTTTACTACCTGTGTGCTCTCTCTCTCCCTCCCTCTCAATCGGTCAGTCGGTGTGTGTGTGTGTGTGTGTGTGTGTGTGTGTGTGTGTGTGTGTGTGTCTGTCTGTCTCTGTCTCTCTGTGTCTGTCTCTCTCCCCCCCCCGTGTCCGTGTCTCTCTCTCCCCCTCTCTCTCCCCATGTCAGTCTCTCCAGTCTGTCGCCTGTCTCTCCGTCATCTCTCTCTCCCAGTCATCTCCCTGCCCGTCATCTCTCTCCCTCTCCCTCCCCCCCCACAGTCCTTATCTCTCTCTCTCTCCCCCCCTCCCAGTCATCTCTCCCTCCCCTCTCCCAGTCATCTCTCTCCTCCCTCTCTCTCCGTCATATATCTCTCTCTCTCCCAGTCATCTCTCCCAGTCATATCTCTCTCCCCATCATCTCTCTCTCTTCCTCCTCGTCATCTCTCTCTCTCCCCCGCATCATCTCCCTCTCCCCGCATCTCTCCCCCATCATCTCTCTCCCCATTATCTCTCTCTCTCTCCCCGTCATCTCTTCCGCTCGGTTACTGTTTGGTTGCCTATGAGGATGAAAGTCAAACAGAACAAGACCCCCCTCCCATAGACATGCATTTAAGAAGGGTTACATGTGACCATTACCCCCAAATAAAAACATTAACATGCATGAGCCACCTTCCTTGTCCTCACCTTCCAACTTTTCATAGTTGGATAAGATCCTTCCCTGCCAGGTCCACCTCCAGTCATGAGGGTAGTGGGATAAAACAGGGCAGGAAAAGCAGAAACTGAATTGTAAGAAAAGTAAAGACATCTTATGTAGAATATATTTGATGATTTGACAGAGGATAAAACTAGACGTATGTGGTTCTCAAATCAGCTTATTATAATGAACAACATTTTAATATTTAGAACTGTTATTTGTCCTACATGACAACTGCTACTTAAAACGTATCAGTATTTTCAACCCCAGATGTCAAAAGATGGGGGTGTGAGGCAAGCAACAAAAGTGCAAGATGTTCTGTCCCCTTGTCTGATTCTGGGTTCTTCTTTTTTTGTTAATTCAAGAGTTTATTAACAAGAAAACAGTACAAGATACAGTGGTATTATAAAAATCAATTCACTAGACAGACATACAAAACTAGCATAGCCCTAGGTAGTGATACCTAAGGCAAGCATCAGTAAATTACATTTCACAATACTTGGGGCACACAAAGGAAAAGATCCATTTTTCAATATTTCTCCTCCGACCCCTCCATGTTGGTACCTACCCAGGAAGAAGAGTCAAAATCAGCCCTAGACATTAACCAATAAGCTAGTTTTATTTATTAATTACACGCAAGATCCTTTAGGCAGTGCCTATTTTCAAAGGGTCTAGGATCACACACAACAAAAAGTACATGAGCAGTTATATTACACATCAACTGCAACAATGGCTGGTACATATTTGCAGTGGGAAATGTCAAGACAAAGCACAGCAGAGAAAAACAGCATGAATAAACATAGTAACTTGACAGCAGAGTTATGCATCATAGGTGCACGGGGTACAGCTAGGGAAACGAGTAAAAACTATGCACTATCCAGCGGTAATTAGACAGCAAACAGAGCAGATATTCCAGAGGAAGCCAAATATCTATGATTTGGGGAGTACTGACTAGCCAACAATAACAGTCACAGGGGTTATGTAGGGTTCAGGTTTGGTATTATGGGCCAAATTCTGGATCCAGCTCTAGCTGGTAGGTCACCCATAATCTCCAGAATCTCAACCTGTTTCCCCTGGATAGTACCTGTACCCTTCCCCGAGGAAGGAGTGCTGTCTTGTGGACACACTATCCTTCCTCTCCCCCCCGGCCCCCAAGCAATCAGAGTCTGTTCCCAATCTCCATTGTCAAACCTAGTTTCCATCCGGTAAATATTCACCACCCTAATCCATAAAGCTTTCCGGGGTTAAGGTAGTCTCTTAGTAATTCCCTTTGCCCCAAGCAGGGTCCCTATATATGTGGCTTATATAGCAGGCATACGAAAGTAAAGTGTTCTGCACCTCCAGCAGAAATCCCTCCAACATGTACAAGTTAATCTATAGTTGGGCGATGCACGTTTAGTCCCTAGATCCTCACTATAGTTTTTCTGATGAAGAATTCTGTGTAGTCCAAAAGCTTAGGAACATTCAGTGAATCATTTGTTAGTCCAATAAAAGGTATCAAATCACCTATCTTGTGCATCTTTATAGCCAGAGTGCAATTCTTTATTCCAGCACTTTAAGATTATAACATAGGAAGTGGGGAGTAATTTTATTAAACTTTTGTACAGGTTTCCAATTAAATGGGGCCAAGTATACCTTGTTGATGGTCTTTTAATAACATATATATAGCAGGTGGTTTATCCAGGGGTCGTTTGTACTGGGGTCAAGTCCCAAAAGGTAAGCTCAAATCTATATATATCTAAAATGGGCAGAACTGGGGAGATTATATTCCCTTTGCAGGTCTACGAAAGTACAAAAACCTTGTGGGGAATAGAAGTGGTAGCTATATTTCAGGCCCCTCTGCATCCAGCAGGAGAGAACTGCATTGTTCTGATAAGGTGGAAAGGTCTTGTCATTAGCCATAGACCTCAGCCAAATCGTAAGATAATGGTATGAATTTACTGCAGCATTGTCTCCAATGCTGTAGAACAATGGCAGTGTAACTGGAAAACAGATAACGGTAGAGTCAATAACAGGTGAGAAACTATATGGGGGATACGTTCTGGCCAGTGGTGGTATTCATTATTTATGTGAATGAGTGGAGAGTGACCTCGGATATCCTCATGAGTGGCGGGCATAAGCGAACCATGGTGTCGATATTATTCAGGTCACTTCACTCATTTATATAAACTGTGTATTTCACCACCAGCCATAACATAGCCAATTTATACAACAGGACTGTGTTTTGTGCTGTTTTTTTTGTTTGATGATGTCACCACAGAGGAATAAATGGATTTATTCCACTGTAGTGAGAATACATATTTTTATGCAATGAGGCGATTGTTCACCCCTACTGTATAAATACTGAGCTACCTCGAACAGGCCATTCAAGTAAAATTCAATAGTTTTCCAGCATGTGATATATGTTGGTGTCTGCCAGTAGTGGACAACGTGCAACTGAGCTGCCAGCGAGTAGAGATAAAAACTGGGTAAGTTAACCCCTCCTCTTCCCTTAGGTAACTGCAGAATGCTGTATTCAATATGGTGGGCAGGCACCTCTCCAGATATATTGGGAAATTATTTTATTGCAATATTGGAAATACGTTTAATTCGGTACTACTGGGAGAGTTTGAAAATAATACAGTCTACGTAAGATGTTCTGTCGGATGGCTTCTACCCTCAACAGGGGGAGGGGCCAAGGTTCGCCACTGCCGTAAGTCTTTAGCAATCTGGTGGGTAAGAGGCTCACAGTTTAGGAGCTCAAGGTGCTTGAAGTCTTACTAACTGAAACCCCAAATACTTACTCGCATTCCTGGTCCACCTCACAGGAAATTTAGATGTTGATACCAGTGAGGGGGTAAAGTTTAAGAAAAGTAGTTTGGTGTTCAGGTTATTCACTTTGAATCCTGATAACTTTCCATAGGTTTCATTAATATCCCAAGCTCAAGGGAAGGATGTTTCAGGAGATGTTAAAGAAATATGTCATCTGCAAATAATGCCATCCTATTTTCTCTCCCACCCAGGAGCAAACCCTTGCAGCCCCTCCCCAAACTGGTGCACTGCTGCTGCTAGCGGCTCAATGTATAGAACAAATAAAAACAAGGAGAAGGGACACCCCGATAGGTACCTCTAATAGAAAAGGTGGGGAAATGGCTGTTTTCAGGCACAACCCAGAAGAGTTACAGATATGGTGACAGAAGTAAAAAGGTGACAATACATTATAGACTACAGCTTATGAAGTTGATATAGTAATACATGACCTCAAATACACATTACGGAGCACAGTATATAACTGTGGTACAGCAGTGCCATAGAAATCGGTTACTCACCTGTAACAGTAGTTCTAGGAGTGGTATATGTTGTTCATCCATACTGTTTGGCATGTCCCTTTCCCCTTTAATATCAGCTGGAAGTCTTCAAGCTGGCTCCTCCCACCCACCCAAGTGGTATATACCTTGGCTCCCCCCCCATGACGACAGATCTTAGCCCGCTGGAAGCCAGGTTGTGTGCGTCCACAGCTGGGGAGGTCGGATGGGTCCGTGTGGATGAAAAACAGATACCACTCCTAGAACTACTGTTACAGGTGAGTAACCTGTTTTTCTAGGATCGTGGCCATGTTGTTCATCCACACTGTTAGGCAGACGCCTAGCACTTCTCCGGGAGAAGGGAGGCAAGGCGCACAACCCCTACTTAGGGAACAGAGATTGACGAACCGAGGCCCCAAAACCAGCATCCCGGCGTGACTCAAGGTCGATGTGGTAGTGGGTAATAAAAGGTGTCTGCTGGCTTCCAGGTAGCAGCCCGACAGATTTCCTAGATAGGGATGTCCCTGGAAGCAGCCACCGATGCAGCACTATGGCAGGCAGAATGAGTTATCCCTCTGGGAGGCTCCTTACCCGCTAACACACAGCAGAGACCTATGCATGATGTAATTCATCTTGCTATGGTCCATTTGGCTGCAGGTCTGCCAGAAGCTGCTTTAGTGTAGGTGACCAACAGCTGGCGAACCTCTCCACAAATTTCCGCCATCCTCTCCTTATAATAGGAGACAGTACGTCTCTGGTCCAAGGTATGGAGCCTGTACTCTGCCTCAGAGGTGTAATTAGGGTAGTGCACCGGCAGAATCAACACCTGGTTAAGGTGAAACTCTGACACCACCTTCGGAAGGAATTTCAGGTGGGGGCGCAGGACAACTTTGTCCCTGTGGAAGACCAGATAAGGGGAGTCCACCGAGAGAGCCTGGAGCTCCCCTGTCCTTCTGGAAGACATGATAGCCACCAGGAAGGCCATATTCCACGACAAGTGTGACAGCTCACACTTGTGCATTGGTTTAAATGGCTTGCCCATGAGCTTTGCCAGTACCAGCAGTAGATCCCACGGGGTGGAGGTTCACGCACCAGAGGGGATATGTGATCCAGGCCTTTGAAAAAGCACCCGACCACTGTCTCATGAGCCAATGACGGCTGACCGGCTCATGCGCGGTAAGCATAAATGGCTGCCAGGTGCTCCCCAAGGGTCGATGACTATAGACCCCCCTTTGGAGAGAGACCAAAGGTAGTCGAGAATGTTAGCCACAGAACAGGGTAAAGGGTCCAGACCTTTACCCTGACACCAAATGGAAAACCTCTTCGTTTTGAAGGCATAACATTTCCTGGTTGATTCCATTCGAGATGCCTCCACCATGGTGTAGACATCTTCGGAAAAACCCAAAGCCTGGAACTCTAGCCGCTCAGGTATCAGGCTGTGAGGTGCAGGGATTGAAGGTCCGGATGGAAGACCTTCCCCTGGTTCAGAGATATCAGGTCTGGGCATGTACAAAGCCGCTCCAGGGGCCTGCAGCTGAGGCTGAGGAGATCTGAATACCAGAACTAGCGCGGCCAGTCTGGGGCTACCAGAATCACCTTCACCTTGTCCCTCCTCACCTTGAGTAACACCTTGTGAATCAAGGGAAATGCAGGAAAGGCGTATAAGAGGCCTAGGGTCCACGGCCTCGAGAAGGCATCCCCCTGCAGTGAGTGCTGCTGAGGGAGGCAGGCACGATACAGCCTCAGCATGGTGTGTTCCCTGGAGGCAAACAGGTCCACCATCAGTTTGCCCCAATGGGAGAACAGGCCGTAAGCTACCTCTGGATGGAGAGACCACTCGCGGGATGTCTGGCCTATATGGCTAAGAGCATCCATTAGCTGGTTCAAGACTCCTACCATGTGGATGGCTAGGAGATCCACCTCCAACAGGCTTACAAGGGTCCAGATACGGAGCGCTTCCTTGCACAGCAGATGGGAGTGCGTGCCGCCCTGTTTGTTGAGGTAGTACATGGTCATGGTATTGTCCGTCTGGACTTTAACTACTTGACCCCGGAGCTGAGGAGCGAAAGCGGACAGTGCCAGTCTGACTGCTCTGAGCTCCAACAGGTTGACGTGGCATCAGGACTCCTCGGGGTTCCAAAACCCGTGGGTCCTGTCCCCCCCCCCCCCATGTGGGCTCCACAGCCCATGAGAGAGGCATCGGTCGTAAGGACGACCATCGGCTCGAGGCAAACAAACGGGATCCCTTCCTGCAGCTGGTCTGGGGCGGTCCACAACTGGAAAGCGTCCCATATCTTCTGGGTGACAGTGACCAGCTGGTCAAAATGAGTCCACTGGGCGGCCAGCTCCCACTGGAGGGGGAGCATGTGCAACCGGGCACAACAGACCACTGAGGTGCATGCTGCCATGTAACCCAGAAGGCGCAGAAAGTCCCGGGCAGGGCGCAAGTGCCCAACCAGAAATGATTGGGCAAAGGAGGATAGAACCTCTGCCCTGTCTGCCGGGAGCCGAGCTCTGACTTGACAAAAGTCAAGCTCTGCCCCGATGAAGCCCATCACTTAAGAAGGCACGAGTTCTGACTTGACCCCGATGATCAGGAGCTGAACTGGGAGCAGGTTTGGAGTGCCAGATCCCTGGACCTCTCCACCTCCTGCACGGTGGAACCTGCCAGGAGCCAATCATCGAGGTAGGGGTAAATTCTGACACCCCGAAGCCAAAAATGGGCTGCCACCACTGCAATGCATTTGGTGAGGACCAGAGGGGCTGATGACAGACCGAATGGCATGGCTCGGAACTCATACAGGGTCCCTTCGACCCTGAAGCGGAGGAACTGCTGATGGGACAGACAAATTGGGACGTGAAAGAACGCATCCTACAAATCCAGTGAACAGAACCACATGTTTCTCTCCAAGGCTGGTATGATCTGGGATAGAGCGACCATCCGAAAGGTGCATGACCTGAGAAACTGATTCAGGTCGTGGAGATCTAGAATGGTGCGCCAGCCTCCCGTCTGCTTGGGCACCAGGAAGTACCTGGAGACAAAGTCTGGGTCTGCAGATGGTTCCACCACGATAGCTACTGCCTCCTTGAGGAGGAGCTGAGCAATGTCGTCTCAAAGAGCCGACTGGGCGCATGCGGAAATCCATTATTCTCAAGGGGCGCAGGCTCGGCTGGGAGGGTACTGCTCGAATTCTAGAGGCAATACCTGACCGACCACTTCTAGAACCCACCTGTCCGGAGTGACAGCAGACCACGCGGAAAGGAAGTGACAGAGCTGGCCTCCCATGGGAGGACCCAGAGCTGGCGTGATGGAGATGGGGTGGCAACCCCCACCCCATCATTGGGCAGGCTTAGAGGAGGAGGCTCCAGGACCTGAGCCTTGGCATCCTTTATGGGCCTATTGGGGTCCAGGCTTGGGCCAAGGGCACCAAGCTTGAGCCCACTGCTGATGCTGATATTGCTGTCCTCCTTGGTAGGAGGACTGCTGGACCGCAGGGGAAGAGTGCCGAAAAGGCTTCTTTTTCTTCTGCTGGTTCTTGCCCGAAGAACTCCTGGCAGAAGTGGCGTCCAAGGTGACATTGGACTGCTCAATGCACTGTAGGTGACCAGCCATTCCTGGGCCGAACAAGTCGGTCCCGAGGAAAGGCACATCAGCTAACTTACACTGAGTATCCGCCAGAAGGAGGATAACCTCAGCTTAACCCTACTGACAGAGGCCACTGCGGCAGCCATCGGCAGGCACAGAATCCCCAATGCCCAGGGCCGTCTGGAGCGGCTGTTTGGCAACAGCACGGCCCTGGTCCCAGACCTGCTTACCTGTGGTTCACTTGTCCACTGGGAGATGCGGGAGGACTTTATCTAATGACCAGAGAAGGGCATGAGAGAAGTATACCATGATGACGGCCGAGCTGGCCTGACGAGGGCCCAAGGAGGAAGCAGCGCAGACTTTCCTCGCCAACTGGTCGAAAAGCTTGTACTCCTTAATCGGGGAGACAGTCAGTGTCAGCAGAACTGCCAATATGCCTGAACACAGAGGTGGTCACCAGGCTCTCGGCCAAAAAGTGCTCTGTGAACCCCGCAAGGGACCCCATGGGCACCGTGTACTTGTGGGCTATGCGGGCAGACGGTGCTGGACATGAGGCAGGGCGCTGCCATAGTTAGAGTGCCGGACCAACAATGGCCTCAGCCACAGGAAAGGCCTCTGTCGGGGTGTCCCCTCTCTTCAGGATGTCCGTGACAAGGTACTCCGCCTTTTTCTGGATGGGTTCCAGGGGCATCCCTGTATAAATCAGAGATGAGACGGAGGATCCTCTGGAAAGAGAAAGGACCCTTCCTCCATTCCTGTGCCAAAAGACGACTCATCCCTTAGATACTGAGTGAAGCCCGGTGACATCCTAGTCCGAGGAGTCGGGATACAGCGGTCTGCCGCCCAAATCACACTCGACCCGTCAAGGACGGTCCGGGGTGACCGTGACCAACAGACATCTGGGAAGTCTGTTATCTGGTCGGTCCTCTTTTGAAGGAGCACCTCCCATAGGTTGCTTAGGCGGCGGCTCCACCACTATCGGTGGGGAGACCGGCAAAGGCCGAAACGGAGGACAGGCCGGCCCCGTGGGCAGGGGAACCAAGGGCTTCAGTTCCAAGAGGGTCGGCTTCTGCCTAGGAGGCGAAAGCCAAGTAATGGCCAGGATAGGCAGCGGAGCCGGCTTCTGCCCGGTCAATATCAGCTGTTGCCACATAAGGTCCTAGTAGCGCCGGAGTTTCCGTCAGAGCCTCTCCTTATCCGAGGAGGAAGAAGATGACCTGTGGCATCTCCTCTTCTTGGCGCGCTTATGACTCCTCCTCCTTGGCTTTTTGGCCGAGGGGGTTCTAGACCTCAACCGAGATCAGACAGGCTGACTCAGTCGCTCAGCAGACACCAGAGGGATCGGTGAAACCCAGGGGTCCAGAACCGGGACCTCGATGGGGACACCAGCAGGCTGGATCTCGTCATTGGGAAACATGAGGACCCGGAGTCCTCTCCAAAGAGTCGTCAGCCACGGCCGGCGACAGAGATCGATTAGATCGAGAATAATCGCGACCTCAGCCACTTCCTCGGTCGTCTGACCAGACAGAAGGTCCGTGCAGCCTGCGGCCAAGGAAGCAATCTCGACTGAGGTAGAGACCGCATGCTCCTGGGACTGAGACCTCTCTCGGTCCTAAGAGCACCTTTGTCGAGATAAAGACGAGCCAGATTCTCTATCCCTCTTTTCCCTCTTTTGAGAGCGGGAGGAGTGCGAGCCTGCAGGCACCTCACCCCGGGTGGGGAGAGACTGGCACAGCTCCTTAAAAGAATCTGTAAAGATGGAGCCCAGGTTGAGTGGAACGAAAAAGCTTAGATTCGCCGAAGCACGGGTGGCTTCTTCTTCGAACACCTTCATGCGTTCCAGCTGCTTGGCGGAACATGCAGCCGCAGAAACCGCCCACCTAGCCTCCTTAGACTTCACCAGAGGGTTCCTTTTCTCCGGTCTCCCCAACTTTAAACGTGCCAAGCAGTCTTCCAGGACGTTGGGATGGAAGGCGAGGCAAAAACTGCAAGACTAGGCGTCATGGCCGACACCTAGGCAGTAGACGCACGTGAGATGGGGATCAGTGCACGACATCTCGCTGCAAGACACCAGCGAAATCCTGGAGAAGATTTCTCTTCCATGATAGGACACAAAAGCGCGATCGCTAACTCGAACTAGTTTTAGTTTCAGTAAAACCAAAGTTTTGAAAGCCAGAGCCTATGAAATGAGTGAGCACGAAGGAGGCAACCTACATCTTTCAGCGGAAAGGAAGATCTGGCGTCATGGGGCAAAGTCTAGGTATATACCACCCGCGTGGGTGGGAGGAGCCGGCTTGAAGACTTCCAGCTGATCTTAAAGGGGAAAGGGGACATGCCAAACAGTGTGGATGAACAACATATCCACGATCCTAGAACACCACATTACTGAACAGAGTATTTAACTGTGGTACAGCAGTACAGACAACTATAAGGGTCAAAAAATGATACGATCAGAGCGCAGAGTAGGAAAACAGCAAGACAAGAATGATGTAGTGCCACAGCAGTAATAAAACAGGAAGGATACAACTAGGCCCAGAGCAGGCAGGCAAACAGCTGCAATAACATGCATAGCAGTAGTACAAGCTTAGAACAATTTGTCATGTGCAGAGGCGCAAAAGCGAGCTTTGTAAGGGCAGGGTAGAATCAGCAGCATGAGCATTTATCATTGCACGCAAGGAACTTGTGGAGTTCCTTCTTGAAGATCATGTGCAACGGAGAGAGCCTTAGCTCTAGAGAGCGAGAGCTACAAAGTTTGGGAGCCAACACTGAAAAAAGCACTTTCACCCATTTTAGATGCACATTGGGTATAGCCAGGAAGGACATGTCGTATCTCAGGAGGTAGGCCGTACGAGCAGGTTTGAACACGTAGGCCAAAATGACTGATATACTGGAGTTTGAGATCTTATAAATGAGAAGCACACGGTGTAACTCAGAAATGATGAGGGGCAGAGTCACCCAAGATTGGAGTAAAATGAGCAGCGGTGCGTAAGCTTGGGCACGGATAAGGCAAAAATCGACAGATGTTAATGTAACAGATGTTCCATTTGTTCATTAGTTTTTTTTATTGGTCTCCTGACATGCTACTAAGCCAGTGTGCAAGACTCGGCTGAAGGACTCCCTGAGCAACTGCCAGTTTGGCAGCTGTGGTGAGATTATGCCTGATCTTGTAGGCGAGCCCAAGTTTTGAACTGACAAATCTGGGGACGTCTGACAAATATAAGTTGAGATCCAAGGCAGGGTCAAGGGTGACACCGAGATACTTAAAGAATACAACCCCATTTAAAAGGAAGCCATCCTGGCTATTGACGGTTAGCTGTGGGGAGCAGGTTCTGATCCTAGATCGAGATCCAAAAGAGCATGAAGATGGTCTTACTGATATTTAAGATGAACTTGTTTTGCTTCAGCCAGGACTGGAGGATATCAAAGTCAGTGTTCAGATTATAGTTAATAGTAAACAAGTCAGCAGAGCTGGAATAGAGCGCCATGTCATCGGCATACAATAGTATGGAGTTTGTGCCATTCATCAAGGGCAGATCATTAGTACACAGGGAGTACAGAAGAGGACCCAGGAACACCAATGACTGTGTGGGCAAGTGCAGACTTGGCGCTGTCAATCTGTATGAACTCTTGCCTCTCAAACTAACTTGCTCTCATACTTTGGGGACCAGATTTTCGAAAGGTGAGCATGGTACTAAAGACTGACGCAACTGCACCCAATTTTACATTCTTGGGTGCGGCTGAGAAAACTGATCCAATTTATGGCAGCCTGCACCAAAATTGTTGCGAACTGCATGTAAAGGTTCCCTGGTATCGATGAAAACGTGAACACGAAAAGATGGTGTAGTGAGTGCCACTTTGACACAAGGGACAGTAATCCCTTTAGACTGCCACAAGCCCGGTGCAGCATTTTTTTGGCGCAACCAGGGCTTGCTGCAATTCTAGACATTTGAAAACTTAACTTGTGACTTCTTGTACAACAATCTGTATGATTTTACAAAACTATAAATAATTGTTCTGCCTTAAGTGCTTTGAGCCTAACTCGACGGCATGTCCTCTAGAACCGCTTATTGTAATGTTTTTTGTGACTATGTATCCAATATCAAACTTTGTAAATGAGCACTTGTGCCATCTCCAAAGTTTTCAATAAATAAAACAAATACATATATTATTTACCACTTACCCAGGACCATATATTGGTGGGTGGCCTGCTGTGTTGGTTTTATATGAGGTGTCAGCATAGGGCAGGGCACACTGTCTTTTTCCTCCACCTCTTGTTTTCTCACCAGTGTCAACCTGCAGCGACACATGTATGTATGCAGCCAGGTGTACAGTGGTTATCCATCCCTTCTCTTGCACTTCCCAGCTGTGCTGTCATCCGTTCCACCAGGTGACAGTTATCCGTAAGTCACCCAAAGAAGGAAAGCCCGCGAGTCCTTGGGGCACTCAATTGTCCCTCTCCCTTGTACCCCGACAGCCTACATATGCTCCTAAATCTGGGCTGCCACCTATGCGAGCAGCTGTGCTGCCGCAGCACTGACAGGCCAGCAAAAGGATATAAATTTAACAGCACTGTGGACCAGGGCTCTTTTTTCAATATGAGGAAGCACAGTGCACCTCCTCCCTACCATGCAGAAATAGCTATATGGGAAACTTTTCAAGGCTTAGATATGCCCCTCACCACTGGAGCCAGAAAGTACATATTTTTTTTTTGTTTAACAGGGATTTTTTAAATCCATTTGGCACAATTAAAACAGAGATAACAATAGATCCTTCCCAGCATGTCACCAAAACACACAACTGCCCCCCACCACCACCAATTTAAGGCAGCTAAATTCCTTCAGTTCTGTCTGCTGATTCAGTCCCTGGGTGATTTTCCTTATTCCATATTATTGGGTGATTTTAATGCCAACTGGTCCTCCAGCAGAGACCTTAGACTGAGTGAAGCAAATTTCATTAGAAATTGTTTTCCAAAAATTCAAACAATCTATACTATTCCAAAATCGAAAAAATATATGACCCTCCCAACCCCCATGGCAGGTCAACAGTCTCAGGGATAGGCTCTTCAGTGGAAACTTTCAGATGTGTACATTTTTTTTGCTCCTTTATGCCCCCCGACCCTCCCTTGGGCCGTACAGTGTAAACACCCGAAGCCCTGTCCAACTTACCTCCACTGCCATCTTGTGTCCATCCCAGGCTTGTGTCCGTGCTTTTGGTGGTCCGGCTTATCCCTGCCAAGGAAACAAGGGAGGGGAGTAGCATTCCACAGCTGTCCGAGACCTGGAGTAAGGGGTCAATCAGAGTGGTGCGTGTTGGTGGCTGCGTGGCGCTGGGGTCACAAGACAGTCATTTTCCTGTTTTTATGAAAGGGCCCCCACCCACCTCCCTACATGCAGCCGCTCACTACATCCCGGGGCAGGGACATTCGGCAGCATATGGTCACCCACACTGCCAATAACATCCCGCAAAGTCACCACCAGGAGCTGCTGTAACGGCAGTTTGCAGGACCCCCCCAAACGGAAGTGTCCAAGGGATGCTCTGTCTCCCTGCTGGCCTCCATTCCTGAAGTCCAGGCTCAGGGTGCGAACCTGGGCCAGTGTGCCACCTAACGCTCGGCGCCATAGAGTCGGCAAAGATTACTTTTTAAACATTGAATCTGATGGCAGATAACAGCTTGGCCCACCCAGTCTGCCTATTCTTCCCTATCTGCAGTGTCACTGCAGACCCTAATTGATCTCCGTCTCTTTCTCCCTTACCCCCTTCCTTCGTCAAACAAACAGATGAGTCACCTCTCAAGCCTATTTCCGAGACCCTCAGGACTAGCTGCTGAAATTAAATGCAAATGAATGGGATGACACTTATAAAAGTTTCTAATCACAGACCTACATCTACACCCCAGGATGCACCTGGAAACAAGCTTATGCCTTTCCTGGTCAAAAATTACAAATAAATTCCTCATGAACTGGGCTTGCAAGCAGTGAAATAATAAATTCCTCATGAACTGGGCTTGCAAGCAGTGAAAATGCTTTTGCATCATCAAACAAAGGAAGAAGTAGTGCCAGTAGATGTCATCCTCCAGATATCTGAATTTATCCTTACTCTTAAATTATTTTGTGTTCAATGGAGAATACTTCCAAGAGCACAGGGGCATGGTGATGGGCATCACGATGGTGCCATCATATGCAAAACGTGTTCCTGAACTGGTGGGAGGAGAAATCGAAATTTAAATACCTGTAAATGTTCTTTCTTTGACTGCTGGTCGCAGGGTTCTAGCACCACTGGGATCTCTCTGTCATGCTTCAGCAAAGGCAGGATGAAGACTTGCAGCAGGCAGGATACTAGCCCCTTCTACAGTGAACTGTGCCAGTCACTTCCGAAGCAGAGAGAAAAACAGTCTTATGACCAAACCAGACGATCCACCTACAAGGAAAACAGAAGCATAAGGTTAGAGAACAGCCCACAGTAAAACAAGAGAAAGCTACACAGCCAGCAATGTACACTGCAACTCTCTCTGTCTCTTTTTTTTTTTTTTTTGGCCAAAGGAGCGAAGCAGCTCTGCCACCAGCAGTCAGAGAAAGAAACTTTGCAGGTATTTAAATTTCTATTTCTCCCCCCTTGTGCTCGTCGCAGGGTTCTAGGACTACTGGGGTATGTAACACTAGTAAGAATTGTGTACCATCCGGCCTGCTGGTGCACTGATAGCGCTACAGTTTGCGATGCCAGCGACCCGGATTCGGTAGCGAGCCCAGGCTGCGGGAGGAGAGGACTGAGCACCCGATGGGCCGCTCTCCCTCTCCAGGGAAAGGTGGGCTGCATGCCTGGCCGCTATACTACCACCACCTGAGCGACCACGGGTGGTGACAGTGCAGTAGGGGAAGCAGAGAGTAGGGGAGGGGCTGGTGTCAGCCGGGGACCTGAGCGAAGATGCGCCTCAGCGCACCCCCGTCTCACTGGTCCCCCTTGAGTGCCAATGCCAGAGGGGGTGGGACCAGAACAAGGAAAAACACCCCACGGTTGTGCCTGTAGATGGGCCTCGGTGATCAAGGGGGAGCCAGGAGAGATGGCTCAAGGTGCATGCTTGCACAGAGGTATTGAGGGGAAAGGGAGGGGGAGAAACGGACTCCTCCACCATAACCGGGGGTTAACCGGAGGCTCATGAATTTGAGGGAGCAGGGCACTCATCTGGGCTAGTGGCTCTCCAACCCTCCCGATGCAGGATGCACTTGAGACCCTGAAGAAAGGGGCAGCTGTGGTGAAAGGGGGAGTATAAATAAAGTACAAAAAAAAAAAAAAAAAAGAATTGTGTACCCTAGGGTGTGAGTAAGATTGCCAGACAAAAACTAGACTTCAGTAACAGTCTGTAAGACTGTATACTTAGGCAATCCCAGTACCTCCCTCCCAGCTGTGTTTCAGATGCTGGAAAACTCTGGTTATGTTTCGCGGCATAAACTCAATGCCATGAAAAACAGAAGTCCTTACCTTGCATTATCAACCTACACAAGACAGAGATCAAGAATTGTTACCCTTCCCACTGGGATCTACAGAAACTAAAATAACTGGATTTATTTAGCATGAACCCCCAACAGTCGTCCTATGTAATCACTGTACTCCATTCTACAACCAAATGACACAAGACCTCACAAGTCGGGATCTGTTACCCCTTAGTCTCAGCAGAGGAGTCAAGGTAATCAGAATGGTGATCCTACCAAGGGCTATCTTTTTCAAAATGCCCCATTCTCCTTAACCCAAAAATACATTTTGACAATGGACCAAAACAATCACCAGATTCATTTGGGCTGGACTTCACCCTCTGATTAAACTATGCTGTCCCCCCCCTCCCCCCCGCCCCAAGGGGGGGAAGCCTTGTTCTCCCCAACCTTACTACTGGGCATTTCCACATCCAACTCACTGCACTCCAACACTTTGAGACCCCCATTCCAAACACTGTGGTGAGAGATGTAGACAGCGCTTCATCCAGTTCTCACTCTACTGTCTTCACCAGCTAATGGCAGGAGCAATGTTTAAATCTTCTACTGACGTTAAATGGGAGTTTGGCCCCGGCAGAGCGATTTATATAGGTACCTACAACTCCATTATTTTCACAGCCTTCTCATAGGGGTCCCCCAACCTGAGTCTCACCCCACAATTATTACCTCCTTTATTTCTGTAATATGAACCGGTGCAACAGGACACTCAATATCTTTTTTTTTTATAGTTCCTTGATTGGCACCACAAGGGACTCAACAGAATATGTGTTATAGCGGTGGCATGAGGAATTTGGCTAACAAATCTCACTAGACCAACGGCATGTGTCCTGCCAAGTTAACTCTAAAATCACCAGTTCTCACCAATGGCGGGAATATGCGTGCAAACACCAGACACAGTTCTTCCAAACGCTGGCTGTAATGGCCCACTTCCATGCAACCAGGGCAAACATGGGTGTGTGTGTGCACTTTTCCACTAGAGCTTTAAACTGGGAGTGAATTGAAAGCCCTGTATATGCTTTTCACTGCAATATTTGTTGTAAGTATTGTGTGTTTTTTTTTTTTTTTTTTGTTTTGTTTTTTTTTATATACATTAAAACATTTTTCTCACTACTTAATTGGTCTGGAGTGCTGGTTTCTTTTTAATTATTGTTTTTATGTATTTTTCCAGTACCCACTCTGTTTGAGAACACTGCTTTTTGTGGTTTGAAAGTTGCAACAAGGGGTGCCACCTGTTGGGAGGCAGTGCAGGGAAATTAACGCACACCATACTCGTAATGTGGACCTGCCCATCTTATGCCCTTTCTTTCAGTCACTCCAGACACAAACATACAACGAAGCCAGCAAAAGAAAGCCATTTGGTCCATCAAGTCTGCTCATATTGCAGGGTCCACAGCTTGAGCTAATGTCCCTGCCCTCCTTCCCCACTCCTCCCATCCTCTCTACCCATGATTCTTACCATCCCTCTGTCTATCTCAGCCCCTCTTAAAGCTGCTCATTGTCTTCAACGAGATGACCTCTTCTGGCAGCGCATTCCAAGAGACCACCACCCTCTCTGTGAGGAAGTGCTTCCTGACCTCCCTCCCTCCAGCTTAAGACTGTGCCCCGTCGTGTTGTGGTTGCCACTCAACTTAGAGAGACTCTCCTTATCAACCTTATTTATCCCTTTAAACTATGTGAAGGTCCCAATCATGTCCCCCCTCTCTCTCTCTCTCTCCCGTCTTCCAGGGAGTACATGTTCAGTGCCCTTGATCTCTTCTCATATGCCTTACCCTGCAGACCTGCTATCATTTTTGCAGCCTTTCTCTGGACCTTCTCCAGCAGGTTAATGCCCTTTTTGAGGTGTGGGCACCAGTACTAACATACTAAAAGCCAGCAGAGTAGGCCTGATGGCCTTTCGTGTCTGCTCGGTAGCCAGACCCTATTAGGCGCTCGCTCTCCCAACCCTCCAGCCCGAGAGGGTCATCTTCAGCTTCAGTTTACCCATGCACCTGTCCCACCCCCTCTTGAAGCCTTCCACTGTGCCCTCCTCCTCCAGACTCCCAGGCAGTGCATTTCATGACCCCACCACCCTCTCAGTGAAGAAATGTCTTCTAGGTTCACCCCTGTAATTTCCCCCCTCCAGCTTCCACTCATACCCCCTAGTTGTGCCCCCTTTCTTTAGCCTGAACATTTCTTTGGTTCTGCCAGTTTATCCCTTTCACATATTTAAAGACCCCTATCCTGTCCCCCCCGTCTCTCCTCTCCTCCAGTGAGTACAGCCAAAGTTCTTCCAGCCTTTCCTCATAGGTCCTTTCTCTCATGCCCCGAATCATCCTGGTTGCCCTTCTCTGGAACCTCTCCAGCACTGCCATGTCCTTCTTGAGGCGAGGTCTCCAGAACTGCACGCAATACTCGAGATGCGGCCTGACCAAGGCATTATACAGAGGGAGGATCACCTCCCTCCTCCTGAACGAAATTCTCCTGGCTATGCAGCCCAGAATCCTGTTTGCTTTTGCCGCAGATCTTCTGCAGTTTTCAGTGTTATTCATGTTGGTGTCTACCGCCACCCCCAGGTCCCTTTCACTCATTGTGGCTTGCAGTGAGGCCCCAACCAGGGTGTATACATGACCTGGGTTTCTGATCCCCCAGATGCAGCACCCTACACTTCCATGGATTAAACCTCAGTCCCCACCTCCTTGACCACCCCTCCAGGGTATCCAGGTAACTCTGGACTTGCACTCTCGCTTCGTCCCTGTCTGCCAGTGCTCCCAGTTTTGAGTCATCCAAGAAGAGTCTCATCCTACTCCTAACCCCCCCTCCCCAAATCGAAGACATAGGCATTGAACAGGAGTGGCCCCAGTACCGAAACTTGGGGAACCCCACTGAAGACCTTCTTAGAGAAGGAGACTATCCCACCAACCACTATCCTCTGTGTTTTACTCGTTTGCCAATTTTCTACCCAACTAAGCAACTGTCCTCCCACCCCCATCCCCCCAGCTTTGTTAACAACCCGATGTGGGGTACAGAGTCAAACGCCTTACTGAAATCCAGGTATAGGACATCCACCGGTCTTTGTCGGTCCAGGGTCCCCGTCACCCAGTCATAGAAATCTATGAGGTTGGTCTGACACGATTTCTCCGGGACAAACCATACTGTTTGTCATCCAGGTACCCCAACCTTTCCAGTTGCCTCCCGAGCTTATCCTTGATGATGCCCTTCATTAGTCTGCCTACCACAGATGTTAGGCTGACAGGCCTGTAATTTCCCATCTCATCCCTAGACCCCTTTTGTGGATAGGCACCACATGAGCCACCTTCCGGTCCTGAGGCACCCATCCTGTCTGTAGAGAGGCACTGAAGAGTGCAGCTAGTGGAGCTGCCAGTTCATCTGCCAGTTCCTTCATACCCTCTGATGCAGCCCATCCGGTCCCGGTGCCTCATCAGTTTTTAGCGTCCGAAGGGCCTCCCTCACCCTGTCCTCTGTGATTTCTCCCCCCCAATCCACCCCTCAATTAAGCACCCATCCCCTTCTAGGTTTTGGCCCACCCAGCACCCCAGCCTCTTCCGGTCCTCTCAACATCCTCTGACCTCTCCGCTGTCTCCCCCACCCTCCCTTCAGGCTGAATGAATCCCCTGTCTCCCTCCATAAATATCGAGGCAAAGTACTCATCTAGCACCTCTGCCTGATCCCCCGCCTCCTGAGCCCATTCCTCCCCAATCTTAATCCTGGAGATCTGTGCTCTCCCTTTTCTCTTCTCCCTTATGCATCTATAGAATCCCTTTCCACCCCTCTGGATATCCCTAGTAGGTTTTGCTCCATCCTCGCCTTGACTCCCCTCACCACTCTGATGACCCTCCTTGCTGTCAACTCGTAGTCACCTCTCTCCTAACCCCGGGCGCTTAAAACTTGCATAGGTAGTCTTTTTATCCCTCACTGCCTCTTGTACCTCCCTGGTCCACCAGCACGGCCTGTTGGCGCTACCATTCTTATGCCTTACCCTTGTACATGAGCTAGTAGCCTCCCGCACCCCTTTCTTAATGGTCTCCCACAAGCTACCAGCATCCACGTCTGGCCTAATCGCCACCGCTGATGTCACAGTGTCCCAGTGTGCCCCGGCATATTAAGATCCCCCATGACCACCACCCTACCCTTTCCATGGTCACAGTGTCCCTTGATGTTCTCAACTAATTTTTCCTCCAGGGCCTCATCCATCACGAGGGGTCTGTATACCACCCCTATTTTCAATCTTTTACCTCCCCTCGTTTGCAGGGTTACCCAAATCGCTTCCACCCCCCCACATCAGCCTCCTCCACTCCACTAACCACTATGCCATTTTTGACTATCAGCGCTACACCCCCTCCTCTCCCCTCTTCTCTATCCATCCTGAATATTGTATATCCCTCCAAGTTTAGGTCACAATCATTCTTCTGGGTGGCCCGTATCTCAGTAATTGCCACCACATCTGCTGATCCCTCAGCCAGCATCGCCTGGAGCTCGGGCATTTTGTTGCCCATGCTCCTGGCATTGATCAAAACTGTCCTCCACCCCATCCCCACTCCAATTGTCTTGACCCTGCGCAATCCCTATTCGCCCTTTCCTGCACAGCTCTGGCTGTATTTACTTTGCAGTCACTTGCCTTCTTTTCACGCCCTAAACCTGGAACCTCAAGCAGCCCTCCTGGTTCCATTCCTTCACTTATCCCTCCCCATTTACATGTTTAAACCCCACCTCTCGACTATGAATCCAGCGAGTTTTAGTTCAAGATCTCAGTCCCCTCCAAGTTGAAATGTATCCTATCCTTGTCCTCGCATGTGCCCCCCCCCCCAGTCCCCCATCAGCCCATACCCTTTCTGCCCTGCACCAGTCCCTGAGCCACTGGTTCACCCCTCTGAGTTTATGCTTGGTCTCCCCAGATGCCCTAAGTACTGGTAGAATCTCTGAGAAGGAGACTGAGCTTCCTATAGAGTGGCAGACCCAGGCCAGTTCCCGAAACCTTGCCTAGATTTCTAGTTCACTGCTCCCCTCAAAGTCATTTGTGCCCAGATGTGCTAGGAAATCTGGGGATCTCCAGCATTCCAATGCTAATGAGTATAGCTGGAATTTGGCCTTGTGTACGGATAAGGCCTGGGATACATTTAGCCTTGACTGGGCTGCTTTTTCCTTCCCCTGGCCCCTCCCACTGGATGCCCCTGGTCATGGAGTCGCCCAGCAGGTTCACCTTCACCACCACCACCCCCCCCCCCAAATTTACTGGCCCTTTTTGATCCCTTCCAGGCTCTTCCTTCTTTCATCGACCCCCAGCTTACTCCTCCCACCCCCTTCAGTCCGGGGATCACTAGTCCATGCGTGCCCTACCATGCTCTTTCTTCTGCCTGTGGCTCCCAGTTTGCTCCTCGCTCCCCAAACCTCATAGGTTGCTTTACTGCCCCCGATCTCTCCCGGCTCCTTTCTGGGCCAGAATCCACAGGTTCCCCAACCCAGATACCCTTCTACTGCTTCCTCCTTGCCTCCATCCCCCTCCAGTCTTGTCTCACCTACCCAGTCTAGCATATTTCTCCTACCTCCCTTCCTCCCCCACCTCAGATTCCTCCCACCCGATGCCTGCCTTTCTACAGTATCCCTACTACCCCTCTCCTTGGCCGACTTCCCCAACCCGAGTGCCTGCCGACCCCATTTCTCCGGCCTCCACCCCTGGCCTCGTCCTGTGCTCCTCCATCCCCTTTCTCCCTCCAACCTCAGCTCATGTCCCTCCTACCTCCTCCCTCCCCTTGGTGGATGCGCCACCTCCCTATCCCATCCCCCTCCCAGCTTTCTGGCCAAACCTCTCTGTCTGCCTGCTCCCTACCTCTCCTGCCCCAACCCCCGGCTTGTTGACCAAACCCCTCTGTCCACTTGTTCCCTCCTTCCTGCCAGCCTCTTCCATCTCCTCTCCTGGATACAGCAGGGTGAAGATCGATTACTAAGTGTGATGCTTGCCCCCGACTTGCTTTCTCCTACCCCCCCTTTGGTCCCTCTGATCGGTCACCCTCCTACGAAGTGTTTTCCATCCGCTGCTTGTATCGTGCCCTACCCCTCCAGAGTACCCATATGGTCCATGTCCACCTGTTCCCTGGGGTATACTGTAGTGACCTCACCTACTCTCGTTAGGCCCTTTCCACTCCTTTCCTCCCCATTCCTCCCCCCTCATGCCTTCCAGCTTTCTTCTGATCCCCTCAACCTCCTTCTCTAGATGTGGCCTTACCAGTGACCTGTATAAGGGCAGTATAACCTCCTCTCTCCTACTACTGATCCCCCTAGATATGGCATCCCAGCATCTTGTTTGCCTTTGCTGCTGCTTTCTTGCACTGTGTGGAGTGCTTCAGGTCACTAATGATAATCACTCCCAGGTCCTTCTCCACCTCCTGTAACGTAGATACTTGGACTCCACCCAGGTAGTACTCTGTCCTGGGATTCTTGGCTCCAATATGCATAACTATCTTTCTTGGCATTGAAGCCAAGCTGCCAGATCCTGGACCACTTCCCCAGCTTTTCCAGATATTTCTGTAGGTCCTGTATCCCTTCAGCTGTGTCCATTCTTCCACAGAGCTTGGTGTCATCTGCGAATAGGCACATTTTGCCCTTAATGCCATCTCCAACGTCACTGATGAAGACACTGAACACCGGCCCCAGCACCGAGCCCTGCGTGACCCCACTGGTTATCTCTCTAGTGCCAGATAAGTTCCCCCCTCCAGACACACAACCACCCTCTGGGTTCTGTCCCTCATCCAGTTTTCCACCCATCTGGCCATCTTTTCCCCAACCCAGAGATCCACCAACTTACTGATCAACCTTTTGTGGGGCACAGAGTCAAACGCCTTGCTGAAATCAAGATAGAGGATGTCTACCGCTTGGCCTGTGTCTACTGTCTTATTGACACAGTCAAAGAAGTCAGATTTGTTTGACACAATCCACCCCCCCCATGACGCAATGCTGCCTCGCTTCCTGAAGAGCTCCTCTAGATATTCCACCAACCTTTCCTTCAGTATGGTCTCCATAAGCTTGCCCACAATGGAGGTCAGACTGACTGGTCTGTAATTCCCTGGGTCATCTTTGGAACCGCTTTTGTGGAGGGGCACTACATGTGCTGCTCTCCAGTCCTGTGGTATCACTCCTGACTCTAGTGAACTACTAAATAGGTCTGCCAGGGGCCCTGCCAGCTCCTCAGCCATTTCCTTTAGTACCCTTGGATGTACTCAGTCCAGGCCTGATGATTTGTCCACCTTCAATGCCAGCAGTCCCTCCCTCACTCTATCCTTCTCTATCACTACATGTTCCCCGAAGGCACTGGTCTGTCGTACTTCCTGGTGAAGATGGAACAGAAGTATTCTTTTAGTATCTCTGATTCCCCCCCATTATCCTCCATCCACTCCACCCTTTTCTTAAGCCCAATCCCTTCCTTCTTGTCCCTTTTCTCACTTGTATGTTGAAAGAAAGCTTTCTTCCCCTTCTTAATTCCTTCAGGTACCTGCAGCTCCTTCTGTGCCTTTGCTCTCTGGACTTCCTTACTTGACTCACTAGTCAACCTTAGGTAATTTTCCCTATCCACCTCTCTATTGGTCTTCCTGAATTTTCTATAGGCCAACCTCTTTTCCCTTACTGCCTGGGCAACCCCAGAACTGAACCAGCTGGGCACTTTGGCCCTTGTGTTCTTCCCCCTGAGCCTAATGCACTCAACTGTGGCAACCAGTATTCCTTCCTTAATAATGGACTACCTCTGGTCCACCCCCATATCTGCCCTGATGCCCATGAGATGGCTCCTTAGCACTTCACCCATTTTCTTGAAGTCCACCTCCTGAAATCCAAGATTCTGATCTTAGTCGGGATGCTTTCCCTGCCCATATCCAACTGGAACCACACTGTGCAATCGGCACTTCCACCCAGTGGCTCCCTGACCATTATTTCCTGTACATGCTCCCCATTTGTGGGCACCAGATCAAGAACAGTGTCAGCTCTTGTTGGTTCAGTGACGCCCTGAGTAAGGAACCCACTCTGCAGTCCTTCCAGGATCACCTGACTCCTAGCACATGTGTGGATGGTATGCTCCAGTCCACCTTGGGCAGGTTGAAGTCCCCTACAATTACCACCTCTCCTTTCCCTGCAGCTTCCAATATTTGTGAGTTTAGTTCCCTGTCCCTCTTCTCATCTTGACTGGGTGGTCTGTAAACCACCCCCAACCTCACTTTTGTCCCTCTATTGGACCTTAACTGAACCCATAATGCCTCCACCTCCCCTTCCTCCAACTCCTCCCTCGTGCAAGTTATTCCGTCCCTGATATAAACTGCCACCCTTCCCTCCTTCCCGACTACCCTGTCCCTCCCGTATAGTACATATCCAGGGATCGCAAGGTTCCTCTCATGGTGTGATGTTGCCCAAGTCACGGTTACTCTAGCTCTCTTCACCCTCCTGTCTGCTAATAGTGCCTGCAGGTTGTCCATCTTGTTTCCAAGACTCTGCATTCAGAGACATCATCCTCCACCTAGACTGTGACCTTCCTTCTCTTCCCTCTATTCTTCTATTCACATTTATCCCCTCTGTGTTCAGCCCTCCACGTACCCTTAGAAACACAGAAACACAGAACCACAGAATTTGACGGCAGATAAGGACCGCTTGGCCCACCCAGCCTGCTCATTTACTACCTAATAGATAAGCTGCAGATCCTAGTTAACCAACAGCCTACTTCCTCCTACCCCCAGTCCCTAGAATTGCCTTATGTCTCTCCCATGCATTATTGAATTCCTCCACTGTTTCTGACTCCACAACCGCCACAGGAAGGCTGTTCCATGCATCCACAACCCTCTCCGTGAAAAAAAATACTTCCTCACATTACCTCTGAGCCGTTCCTCTTCTAGCTTCAAATTGTGCCCCCTTGTTCTTGCACATCTCTTTTTCTGAAAGATGCTATGTGTTCCTCACCCCCTCCACCCTTTGCTGTATTCTTGCCCCTTCCACCTCCTCCCCGCAGACCTGTTCCATCACCGTGGGGGGAGGGGGGGTTCACTGACCTCCTCTCGGAGTCAGTGGACCTGCATGCCCGCTGCCTTCCCCAGTAGTTTAAATTAAGTGTAGTGGTTATATATTCCCCCGTTTATCCCAGAGTACCCTCAAGCCCTCCCTACTGAGGTGTAGCCTGTCTGGTGAAAAAAAAGAGTGCTTTGTTTGACCAGGTCTCCCCCAGTCCCCAATGCAGATGAACATCTCCTCCCTGCACCATTTCCTCAGCCAGTCATTAAATCCTCTATTCTTTTCCTGGCTGTGCGGGTCCTTGGTACTGGTATCACCTCTGAGAAGGATAGCAAACTTCTTTCCTCCCTGCAGATCTTCCCCAACTCCCTGAACCTACTTTGTACTACCTCAACCTCCTCCTCAGCTAGGTTGTTTGTTCCCAAATGTATAACTAAATTAGGTTTTCCTCCAACCTCACTTAATATTTCCCTTATTCTTGGGCCCACCTTCCCCGCTGTCATCCCTGGCATGCAAACCAACCTCCTGCTTGCATTTGGGTCCCCCTTCCTTCTCCAGTGAATACCCCTAATTATAAGTCCCCTATGACTGCAACCCTTCCATCCCCTGCATCAGTTCTCCCCGTCCTTCTTTTCTCACCTTTGGTACTAGCTGCTTCCCCACCTAACTGCTCCCTCTGCACCCTGGAGAACTTATCTCCACATCTACAATTTATCCCCTTAACTGTTTTTCCATCTCCCATTCTGCCCCTCCCCTGACTATCTGTATCCGCTTTCAGTTTTCCTTCCCCTCTTCCTTTCCTTTTCTCTTCCTCCCCCATCCTCCACTCCATTTTGCCTGCCTCTTCTTCCCTGCTCACCTTGATTAGTTCCCTCCCCTCTCCCCATACTCTTACTCTCAACCACGGTTCAACCTGACCTTCTACCTCACATCCTGCTGCCCCCTCCGTCCAGATGGCACTTGAGGAGCTCTATAGTAAATAAATACCTCTGACAGCATTGGGGGGGTGGTGTTTATATAGTTACCAAATGTTTGTTTACAGTAGTTTAAGGTTTAGGGATGTTGGAAAAAAAAAAAAATACACACACAACGAAACACGAGGAGAATGCCTTTTTCTTCTCTCTTCAACTCTTCTTCGGGTGGAGAGTGATCAGAGGACATATATACTCAACAAACCTGGATATCAAAAGAAAGACTATAACTAAAAATACTCTAAATTATAGCCACTAATCCGATCCAGATATATTCACAAAATATAAATGGTCTTCATGACCTATAAAAAGTTACCGTGTTATGCAACAACTAAAGAGACAAAAAGCATGTCTATCTCCTTCAGAAAACCCATCTTACCAACCCAGAGCATCAAAAACTGAACTGGGGAAAACAATACAGAGTGTATGCTTTATCCTACCCTCGTGGCAGGAAGAGGAGTGGCTGTTTTGGTTCCTTCCGACATCCCCTAGAAATTACCAAATCTTATATAGATAGCCGGAGTCGGTAAGTTATATTACAGGGGATTTTATATGGCCAACAGGTCACCATCGGAAATGTTTACTTTCCCCTCCAAACTCATTTAAAAGAAATACGCAAATTTATCTCCCTCCTTCGAACAAGACAACCACACAATTTAGACATATCCCTGGGTGGTCCAGGGTAACTGATATTTGGCGCCGTACCTTTCAGTCTTCTCCGGGATATACATACTACTCCCCTAGATTTCACTCCCACTCTAGACTTGATTATTTCTTCACAACTTGTGAGCATTACTCTAAAATGTAGGACATTTCTATTGGCCCGAAATTTATTTCTGACCATCATCCCCTACTTTTAAAAACAGACATGGGAAGGACTCAAGAGGACGACCTTGTGGAGAATGAACTCTACTTACTACAAAATAAGGAATTTCAAGACATAATTAAAAAAAAAAAAAAGAATACCTCAATTTCTGATAGAAAATGCTCACTCTACCCCTCCCCACGGAAGCAATTCTATGGGACATATTAAAAGATACTATTTGGTGAGGAAAATAGCTTACACTACTAAAAAAAATAAGGAGAGAGAGGCAAAATACCAGCACCTTACAGAAGAATTAGTAAATTATCAATTATACAGAGACTGGGATCACAAACTTCTTAAAAATTAGAGACACCAAAAGGACTCTACAGAAAATTATGGACAATAAAATCCAGCAGATGCTGATATACTTGCATCACTCCACACGAGGGGGGGGTCCCCAGGGGACTAGGAAATTAGCTTACAAACTGTGCTCCAGAAGAGAGTACCTCAACCATTCTAAAAATTAGAAACGCGTCAGACACATAGGTCCTACGGAGTCCCACGTCAATCGGACGTTCTAGGAGTACTTCACAAATTTGTATACAAAGGAGACACAGGTATCCATGGAGAATAGGGACATCCCTTCTCTCACGGCTTAAACTACCTTCCTAGACGAGGCCCAAGCCTCGGCCTAACAGGTACAGATCTCACATACGGAGATCCTGGAAGCCATTAAGAATCTCAAACTTGCCCGTTGCCCTGGCCCTGATGGGTTTATTTCGGAATGGTACCGTAAATTTTCGACACTCCTCCTTCCACGATTACATTCTTTATACGAGATTGCTAACAGTGACTTACCACCCCACCCTCATGGAATTATGCTACCCTAGTCCCAATCCTGAAACCTGATAGAAACCCAACCAATCCTGCTGCGTATCGTCCTATCTCCATCTTAAATCTGGACCACAAGATTTTTACTATCATTAGGGCTAAAAGAATAGAAAGACTTCGTCCCCTTATAATCAATCCGGATCAATCAGGATTTATAAAAGGTCGTACAACATCCAATAATATCCGTAAACTTTTGATTTTACAAGAATACGTAATTAAAAGATGGATCCCCACTGCCTTCATCAACCTTGACACGGAAAAGGCGTCCGACAGGGTATCTTGGCCCTTCCTTTGGGATGCCCTACGGACCTTTCACTTTCTGGCCTCTTTTACAGCATGCCTACAAAACCTATACACCTCTCCCAGGGCCTACAATAGGGTTAATGGAGGCATCTCTATTCCAATCCGGGTGGGTCGGGGCTCACGGCAGGGTTGACCCCTTACTCCTGCTCTATTTGTAATCTAGATGGAGCCATTGGCTCAGGGGTTGAGAGAGGCTGTGGAGATCGACGGCATACTCATTGCTCAACATGAGTACTAACATACTAAAATGCCAGCAGAATAGGCCTAATGGTCTTTCGTGTCTGCTCGTTTGGTCAGCCCCCACCCTGGGTGCTGACCTTGCTGTCCCCCTCACCTTCTCCCTTCCCAGTTCCAGATATTCTTGCTGCATTGGATTTTGCTTCCAGAACCCTTCCCCTGTACCTGTCCCACCCCCTCTTGAACCCCTCCACCGTCTCTGCCTCCACCAGCCCCCTAGGCAGTGCATTCCATGGCTCCACCACCCTCTCAGTGAAGTAGCACCTCCTCCTTTCTCCCCTGAATCTTCCCCCCTCCAGCTTCCACCCATGCCCTCTAGTGGCCCCTTCCTCCTTCCTTCGAAGCACCCCGACTGTTCCTCCCCTATTTACCCTCTTCATGTACCTTAAGACCTCTATCATGTCCCCCCGGTCCCTTCTCTCTTCCAATGAGTACATATTTAGCTCTTCGAGTCTCTCCTCATAGGTCCTGTCCCCCAAGCCCCAAATCATTTTGGTTGCCCTCCTCTGGACCCTCTCCAGGAGGTTAATGTCCCTCTTTAAGTGTGGCCTCAAAACTGCGAGTACTCAAGGTGCGCCTCACCAAGCAGTTATACATAGGGAGTATCACTCCTCCTTCTGGAGGTGATCCCCTAGCGATGCATCCCAGCATCCTGCTGGCCTTGGCTGCTGCCCTCCTACAAGTCTCAGAGTTGTTCATCTTCACATCCACCACCACCCCAGGTCCCTCTCAGCCATCGAGACTTGTAGCATTTCCCCCCCAGGGTGTACACTTGGCCTGGGTTTCTGGCCCCCAGGTGGAGTACCTTGCATTTCCCTGCATTGAACCTCAGCTTCCACTTTCTAGACCACCTTTCCAGAGCCTCCAGGTCCCCCTGTAGGGCCACCTCCTCCTCCCCATCCCCATCCACCACCGCCCCAGTTTGAGTCATCTGCAAGAGACTCCCTCCTCCCTGATTCCTGTCCTTATGTCAGATACGTAGGCGTTGAACAGAAGGGGCCCAAGGACTGATCCCTGTGGGACCCCACTAATGACCCTCCTTGGGGATGAGACTATCCCACTCAACTACGACCCTCTGGGTCCGGTCCTGGAGCCAATTGCCTATCCATCTGATCACCCGTTCCCCACCCCATTTCTCCCAGCTTATCCAACACGCCCACGTGAGGAACAGAGTCAAATGCCTTGCTGAAGTCCAGAAAGAGGACATCCACTGGTCTACCCAGGTGCAAGGCACTTGTCACCCAGTCATAGAACTCCACCAGGTTTGTCTGACATGATTTCCCCGGGAGTACAAAATTAACTTATTTTCCGACGATGTCCTTTTGTCCTTAACCTCCCCTGGAACCTCAATTCCCTTACCCTGGAAGATCTTAAAAAGTTTTGAGGGAATCACAGGCTTTAAAATAAAGGACTTAAAGACGGAAATATTAATCTGTAATTTTACCCCTCCAGCAGACCTGAAACAAACATCCGTTCAAATGGCGTGCCACAAAAATAAAATATCTGGACATCCATATACCTCTTAACCCGGAGATCCTTGAGATGGTAAATTACGAACCTTTAACACTTAATAACCAGTCCGACCTGACCAAATGGGCCCCTTTAATTTTTTTCTTTTCACCAGAGAATAGCCACATTGCATAAAAATGCTGCATTTCTTTGTGCTGCTGTGATCCAGGGCCGCATCGGTGGCGGAAGCAAGGGAGGAGGACCACATTGGTGGTCGCAGGAGACCCTGGGGGCTGCAGAAAGCCGCATCAGCAGTAGAGGAGTTTCGGAGAGCCGCCGCTGCTCAGGAGCAAGGAGTGGTGGGGCCAACCACGCAATTTTCAATGGAACAACTGGGCTATAAAGGCCATCAGCCCAGTCGCAAGAGCTGCTGCTGTGTTTCTTTGTCCCACACCACCCACCCCGGCCCCGACCTCTATTAAATAGTCAGTGGGGGTGGAGCCTCGGAGGGGGGAAAGGCTGCGAGTGGGAAGCCTGGACTGCTGTGGGTGTCCCAGATTGCTGCTGCTGACTGGAGCTGGGAGGAGCAAACAGAGTGGGTGAGGACTGAAAATACCAAAGGAATAGTTGACTATATGCAGCTGAGAGGCATGGAGTATGGGACCAGATTCTGGGCTGTACTGTTTTACTGCTACTGAACTTGGGAGGGAGGGAGGCAAAATCGTATACTTGGACACCATTGAGCACATGCTAGTCACACATACGGTTGTGGGATTTGAGAGACGTGAACTGGGAAACTGCTGACGACAGAGTGCTGTGTATACTTTTCTATACTGCTGATTATATAGTGCTGTTCTTCAATAGTGCTGCCTTATATGTGAGCTGTGATACCTGCTGATTTATATAGTGCTGAGGGGTTTTGAAAACTGTTAAAGGGGATATCTGCTGACTGAACAGTTGATCAAGTGAGGTGGGCAAAATCTATTGGGCTTGAAGTGGTTACGCCTGCTCATACCAAAATGAGGGTGGATTCGGGGCTGACCAGAGCAGGCATCTTCAGCAGGGTGATTGGGTGTTCGGGATGCGGGGCAGCGATAATCCTAAATTGGGCATGGAAGAATGGAGGGTGCCCAGTGTGTTCCCAGCTGGCAGGACTTAGGGCAGAGGTCGAGGGGATCAGAAGAGAACTGGAAGACATGAGGGGAAGGGGGGATAGGAGGGGAAAACGGTCCCATGGAGGGTGGAGAGGCCACTACAGCATACCCCAGGGTGCAGGTCGGAACGGGTCCCATGGTGACTACGGAGGGGGAGGGTGTATTACATGCAACTCAGAAGGGGTAGGGCGTATCACAAACAAAAAATGGAAAACACCCCACAGGAGTGGGGCCGGCCAGAGGTCGACAGAGGGTGGGGGAGGCAGGTGACAACATGCCGGTGGCAGGCATACTCTTAGCAACAGATACCCATGCTCTACACAGGAGAGGAGCTAGTTTGGGGGCAGGTGGGCAGAGAACATTTGGTAAGGCTGCTGGGGCTGGGGAGTGGGAGTAGGGAGGAAATGAGACTGGAGGGGAGCAGGCAGTGAGAGGGGACCAGTAGCTCGGGAAGGGAGGGTGACTGGGGCTGAGCAGACACCCTGGTTGGGGGAATCAGCCAAAGGGAGGGGTGGTAGAGGCACTCTAGGGGGCCAGGGGTGGGGAGGGGATATCTGCAGAGAGTGGGAAGGTGGATGAGGAGGAGGAGAATTTATGCCAGAGGAGGAGGAGGTTGGAGGGGGAATCAATGGGCTCTAGCCCAAAAGGAGTCCAGGGGGGGCCAGCTGTGCTGGCTAGGAGGTTTTGTGGGGGGGGAGAAGAGTAAACTGGAAATCGTATGCAGAAGGAAAAGCACAGTAGGTCATGCACAGACTAGTGAACCCCGGACAAATGAGGGTGCGAGGGGTAAGCTGGGGGCCGATGATAGAAGGAAGAGCCTAGAAGGGGTCAAAAGGGCCAGTGGGGGGGGGGTAAAGGTGATCCTGCTGGGGGACTCCATGACCAGGGGCATCCAGTGGGAGGGAGTAGGGAAGGGTACAGGCAGCAAAGTCAGGGTTAAATGTATCCCAGGCCTATCCGTTCCAAGGCCAAATTCTAGCTATATTCCTTAGCTTTGGAATCCGGGGGATCCCCCGATTTCCTAGTACACCTGGGCACAAATGATCTGGAAGGGAACAGCGACCTGGAAATCCAGGAGAGGTTCCGGGAGCTAGCCAGGGTCTGCCATTCTATTGGGAGTTCAATTTCTTTCTTGGAAATCCTGCTGGTGCCTAGGGCATCTGGGGAGGCCAAGCACAAACTAAGAGGTGTGAACCAGTGGCTCAGGAAGTGGTGCAGGAAGGAAGCGTTTGGACTGGTGGGGGATTGGGAGGACACATTGGATGATAAGGGGTTGTATGCTAGGGATAGGCTACATCTTAACCCAGAGGGGAAGGAGATCTTAAAGCTGAAACTCGCCAAATTCATTAACGAGAAGTGGGGTATTAAACTTGTAAAGGGGGGGAGAGATTAGTGCAGGACTGGAGACAGGAGGACTGACCGTGGTCCCTGGTCTATGGCGGCAAATAAGGGCAGGGGACGCCGATGGACGCAATGCAAGAGCTGTGCAGGAGAGGTCAAATAGGGAGTGCGCAGGGCCAAATCAGCTATGCGGGGGGGGGTGGAGGACGGTCCTGGTCAATGCCAGGAGTATGGGCAACAAAATGCCCTAGCTACAGGCGATGCTGGCCGAAGGATCAGCGGATGTGGCAGCAATTACGGAAACATGGACCACCCAAAAGAATGATTGGGACCTAAATTTGGAGGGCTATAAAATATTGAGGAGGTGTAGAGGAGGAGGCGTAGCACTGATAGTCAAGGATGGAATATTGGTAAGAGGAGTGGAAGAGGCAGAGGGGTGATTGGAAGCTATCTGGGTAACCCTACAATCGGGGGGAGGAAAAAGATTAAAAGTAGGGGTGGTATACAGACCACCCACAATGGATGAGGATCTGGAGGGAAAATTGGTTGAGCACATCAAGGGGCACTGTGACCGGGGAAAGGGTAGGGTGGTGGTCATGGGGGACCTGAATATGCCGGGTGCAGACTTGGACACCATGACATCAGCGATGGCCAGGGAGCAGAGGCTGATGGATGTGTTTCAGGATGCTCTTCTGGTCCAACAAGTGGGGAGCCTACTGGGGGAGTATACTGGGCGTTGTCCTTGCAGACAGCGACAGGATAAGGGATCTGGAGGTGTGTAGCCCGCTGGCAGGAGACCACCATGACACAGTCTGGTTTATGCTGTGCCTTGGGGAGACAACCGCTCAAACACAGTGGTAATGGATTTTGGGGGCAGACTTTGTGGGCATGGGCAGGATACTGAGGGGGAGCTTGAGCCAGATCAGGCCACACATGGATGTAGATAGACTGTGGGAGGCCATTAAAAAAAGGAGTACAGGAGGCTACTAGCTTGTGTGCAAGGGTAAGGAGCAAAAATGGCAGGGCCAGCAAGCCGTGCTGGTGGACCAGGGAGGTACAAGAGGCGTTAAGAGATGAGAAGGATGCCTACGCAAGTTTTAAGCGTTCAAGGGGGAATGAGAGTTAGGGGAATACGAGCTGTCAGCTAGAAGGGTCACAAGGGTGGTGAACGGATCGAAGGAAAGGATGGAGGACAACCTGGCTGAGGATATACGAGGGGAGGGTTTTATAGATACATAGGGAAAAGAGGAAGAGGAGAGCACAGATCCCCAGGATTAGGACTGGGGGTGGATGGGCTCAGGAGGCAGGGGCAGGCAGAGGTACAGAACAAGTATTTTGCCTCGGTTTTAGGGAGGGAGACATGGACTTCATTCAACCAGAAAAGGGGGGGGGGCGGGCAGCTGAGAGGACAGGGCATAGGGAGACGACAGGATCAAAAGAGGCCTGAGTACCAAGTGGGCCAGGCCCAAAAGAGGACAGGGCTTTTACTGAGGAGAGGGCTAGGGAGGGGGAAATCACAGAGGTCAGTGTGAGGGAGGCCCTACAGGTGCTGAAAACTGACAAGGCACCAGGACCGGATGGACTGCATCCAGGGGTACTGAACGAACTGGCGGACGAACTAGCAGCTCCACTAGCTGTGCTGTTCAATGCTTCTTTCCAGACAGGAAGGGCGCTCCAGGATTGGAGGGTGGCTCACATAGTGCCCATCCACAAAGGGGGGGGGGGACTAGGGAGGAGATGGGAAATTACAGACCTGTCAGCTTAACTTCAGTGGTAGGCAAACTAATGGAGGACTTCAAAAGGATGCTCGGAAAGCAAGTGGATAGGCTGGGACACATGGATGACAAGCAGTATGGTTTAGTACCAGGGAGATCGTGCCAGACCAACCTCAGATTTCTACGACTGGGTGACAGGGACCCTGGACAGACAGAGTCCAGTGGACGTCTTATATCTGGATTTTAGTAAGGCGTTCAACTTAGTACCCCACTTCAGGTTGTTGACAAAGTTGGGGGACATGGGGGTGGGAAGACAGTTGCTTAGATGGGTGGAAAACTGGCTTACAGATAGAACACAGAGGGTGGTGGTGAGAGGGACTGTCTCCTCCCCTAGGAAGGTCATCAGTGGGGTGCCCAGGGGTGCATTGAGGCCACTCCTGTTCAACGCCTATGTCTCCGATATAGGGATGAAGTTAGGAGTAGGATGAGCCTCTTCGCAGATGACTAAGTTGGGAGCATTGGCGGCGGGAAGGAAGCAAGGGTGGCAGTCAGAGGATCTGGACACCCTGGAGGCTGAGCAAGAGGTGGGGGCTGAGATTTAACCCGAGTGTAGGGTGTTGCATCTGGGGTTCCGAAACCCAGGGCATGTTTATACCTTAAGAGGGGTCCCACTGCAAGCCACCTCGTGTGAAAGGGACCTCGGGGTGGCGGTAGACACCAAAATGAACAACAGTGAGAAATGCAGAAGAATGGCAACAAAGGCAAACAAGTTACTGGGCTGTATAGCCAGGGGAATAACATCCAGGAGGAGTGAGGTGATCCTACCTCAGTACAATGCCTTGGTTAGGCCACACCTTGAGTACTGCCGCAGTTCTGGAGACCGAACCTTAAGAAGGACATAGTACTGTTGGAGAGGGTCCAGAGGAGGGCAACCAGGATGATCCGGGGCATGGGGGATAGGACCTATGAGGACAGGCTGGAAGCCCTTGAGCTATATTCACTGGAGGAGAGGAGATGGGGGGCATGATTGAGGTTTTCAAATATGTGAAAGGGATTAACAGGGTAGAGCCAAAGAAATGTTCAGGCTAAAGCAAGGGGCACAACCAGAGGGCATAAATGGAAACTGGAGGGGGGAACCTATAGGGGAGAACATAGAAGGCATTACTTCACAGAGAGGGTGGTAGAGCCATGGAATGCATTGCCCTGGAGTCTAGAGGAGCAAGACACTGTGGAGGCCTTCAAGAAGGGGTGGGACAGATGCATGGGGGTACTAAAGCCAAGACTGACTGGGGGGAGAGGAGCGAGCGCCCGTTAGGGGCTGGATACCGAACAGACACAAAAGACCGACAGGCCTATTCTGCTGGATTTTAGTATGTATGTTAGTATGCAGTATATTACCGCATCTTCTGCATCATATACAGAATCTTCCTAATTTTCCTTAGTCCTTTTACTTCAAATCTTGGGACACCTCAATTTCCTCCTTTATCTGGGGACAGGGACATCCAAGGATTAAACTATCTGTTCTCAAACTTTCTTTGGCTCAGGAAGGTGTGGCACTCCCCGACCTTACTTTATATGCCAAAGCAACATTCCTTCGGACGATATTGATCTGGTTGGCTGAAGACTACCAGACTCCCTGGAAAACTCTTGAATTTCAGATCAATTACCCATTTGATAAACCTAAAATACTCTTTTCTTCAGAGAGCTGATCTCTACCTCCTGGAGCTTTTACTAAAATAATGTCTCACGCATACCAAATATGGAAGAGATGGAGAAAAACTAAAACTATACGCTCCTCTTATGAAAACTGTAAATTAAGTGGGGAAGAGGAGTAATTTCTCCCAAATACTAATGATCTCTCCTTTAAAAGATGGAGGTGGTTAGGCCTCTCCCACTACCACCAGTTTTTGTCACCCCAAGGCATCAGTCCTTTTAACTCTATAGAATCCCAGTTTGGCTTACGCCATTCTGACCAATTTCGCTATTTCCAGGTGCGCAATCATATATTAAGAAACTCACATATCCAACCTATTTTAACCCCGGCTATTAAAAATCTTTGACATGGCTATTCGAGGCAACATGGAGAGCCATCTTATTGGACACTTATATAAGGTCCTACAGAAGAGCTCGGCAACAAACATTCACGCCATTTTAAAGCAGTGGAAAAAGGACCTTGATTTGGAGGTTCCCTGGGAAGCTTGGTATGAGACAACCATTTCAGCCATTAAAATAACCTCTTCTCCCACATGGCGCGATTTTGCATGGAAATCCCACATGAGACATTTTCACTCACCTGAGATTCTCAGACACTACCTACCTGAGAGGTATGGCTGGTGTTGGCGCCACTTTGGCCATCAATGTGCCTCACTAGGCCATATCCTCTGGTTATGTCCATGTCTGATGCCATTTTGGATTTCACTTCAAGAAGAACTCTCTACATGTCTAGATGAAACTACTGAACTTACAGGAGAACAGATCCTGTTATCCATATACCATGATCACTCTCCACCCTGGTGAAAAATATTTCTTCCAATATTCTTATTAGCTGCTAAGAAAGCTCTAACGAGACGTGGATGACTGATAAAATACTTACAGTCAGACTGGAGATCTATTATGAAACAGATATTATACTGAAGGACTGCTCCCGTGATGGATCTTCAGCCGAAATGCACCTCCGGCTCGTTGTAGGAGTCTTGCGCGATCGTCGGGGCTAACGCGTGCGAAAAAAAAACACTGCTCAGCAAGGCCGCTGCGAGAGGAGACCAGCCTGTGTAGCTTGCAGGGCTAAGGCTGGATCTCACCAAGGCTAAAAAGAGATGTGTAAGAACAAGGGGGCACAATTTAAAGTTAGAGGGGGACGGCTCAGGGGTAATGTGAGGAAATTCTTTTTCACGGAGAGAGTGGTGGACACATGGAACCGCCTTCCTGGAGAGGTTGTGGGGTCTAAAACAGTGGAGGAATTCAAACATGCATGGGACAGACATAAGGCAATTATAGTGGGGGGTTGCAGGAAATAGGCTGTTGGTTAACTAGACTCTGCAGCTTATCCAGTAGGTAGGGAAATGGGCAGACTGGGTGGGCCAAGTGGTCCTTATCTGCCATCAAAGTCTATGTTTCTATGTTACCTCCACTTTGAAAAAGATGAGAGCACTTACGGTTTTCGTCGATCCCCCAAAAGAAGCCATATATCAGAAAATCTTCAGCCCTGCCACGTGTGACAGGGCTCTGCTGCAGAGTACCTGCTTCACCAAAGGCAGGAAGTAGACTGACAATCTCAGGATGTGGAAGGCTTGTTATACTCCCCTGCTGCACAGCTCTGGACCTGCCTGACACGGACATCAGGAATAACAGCCCAGGAGTAAAGAAGCCCGGAGACCAGCCCAGGAGAGAGAAATAGTCCCTCTATCAGGCTTCGGTTGACTGACTTTTCCCCTTAATTGGAGATTAGTGATCGATGTGGGGTCTCTTGGGGAAAGGGGGGGGGAGCGCAGAATGGTAAGATACACAATTGTTAATAACTCTGTAATCTCCTACCTGAAGTGTGAAATATTGGAGTAGTGGAATTATTAAACAGCTAACCTGAAGACCACAGAATATAAGCAAAAGGACTGGAATAAATGTACTTAGTGGTCACTCCTTAGATACAACACATAAGCGTAACCACTGAATACACAGAGGAACACCTTAACCTTTTTTTCCCCTCCCCCACTGGTCCACCCGGGCAAGTGATACCCCAGCTGCACTGGCCCCCCAGAGACTACACTAGCCCCAACATAACATTCAGAATTTTATGAAAAGAACACAGTGACAAAGTTTAGATGTTTTAACAGTATTCTTTTATTGTTAGATGTATTTCTGAGTTTTGTGTTTGCACCAGTACAAGTTCAGTACGAGAGCATCATGCCCAGTCACCTGAGTTTATGCACCAGCAGACCAGAAAATCCCCAGCATCATCCAGCTTAAAAGATCATGATTAGATCGGATGCACACGTATAGCCAGCTTGTAATGGCAGTCTGAGGCCAACGCAAGGTGGAGGCTGCAAAGCTTGAAGGCAAGCCACAAAGAATTGCAAACCTGGACCTCCATACAAAACACACTAGGCCAAAAACCACCAGCCAGAACATCAGTTAGCCTGGTCATTATGATATGCAACCTGAAAGTGAGCTGGAAAGGTCTAGTGGCTTGCAGTGACTTGAGCCCCACAATGATTGTTGCTGGCTTCTTGCTATCCACAAAGAACTCATCCTCAATGTCAGCAAGCTATGAGTGCGGGGGGGAGGGGGGTGACACTAGCAATGACCGGCTCCTGCCTGCTCATATCACCACCTCCATACTTTTAAGTGAACAGCTCCTGCCCCATCACCCAGACACCTTCCTACACCAGCAGGCCACAAAAACCCCAGCATCACTCAGCAGAGCAAACTGCAGCACCGTCACCAAATTAACCTGCAGCAGCATGGTAGCTAGCCAGCATAAACATGACTGCACCCAGTCATTAGACGACTCTTGTGTGCACACACCTAAAGTGGGCTTCTCAGCACATTCTCTACTCTCCTCCCTCATGCACTGAACTGAAACTGTTCGACGCAGACAGCATTCATGCTTGCAGTTCAGCGACTCCCTCCCCACCGTGCACCCTCCCGCCTCCCGATATCCCCAATGTGCCCCTGCCTGCACCAAGCAGCATAGAATGCTGTTTGATAACCCCCCGCCTACATAATACACCTCGTGCAGCATAGAATTTGACGGCAGATAAGGACCGCTTGGCCCACCTAGTCTGCCCATTTTCCTACCCAACAGATAAGCTGCAGATCCTTGTTAACCAACGGCTTACTTCCTCCTACCCCCAACTAGGACTGCCTTATGTCTGTCCCATGCATTCTTGAATTCCCCCACTGTTCTTGACTCCACGACCTCCTCAGGGAGGCTGTTCCATGCATCCACAACCTTCTCTGTGAAAAAAATACTTCCTCACATTACCTCTGAGCCGTCTCCCTCTATCTTCAAATTGTGCCCCCTTGTTCTTGCACATCTCTTTTTCTGAAAGATGACACCCTCTTGGACTTTGCCGATTCCCTTGAGATACTTGAAAGTTTCTATCATGTCCCCTCTCTTCCTTCTTTCCTCAAGGGTATACATATTAAGCTCCTTTAAGTTTTCTTCATATGTCTTCTGGTGCAGACCCTGCACCATTTTGGTTCCCTCCTCTGGACAGACTCCACTCTGTCTATATCTTTTCGGAGATGGGGTCTCCAGAACTGCACACAGTACTCCAGATGGGGTCTCACCAACTGTCTGTACAGAGGGATAACAACTTCCTGTTTTCTACTATTGATGCCTCTTCCTATGCATCCCAGTATCCCCCCAGCCTTCCTTACTGCCTTCTCACATTGCTTGCCCACCTTTAGGTCATCTGATACAATTAGCTCCAGGTCCCTTTCCATTTTTACTGTTGTCAGTATCTCATCCCCCACTGTGTACTCTTCCCCTGGGTTTTTGTTTCGCCATGTGCATTACCTTGCACTTCTTTGCATTGAATCTGAGCTGCCATACATTTGACCATTCCTCCTACCTTGCCAAGTCCCTTCTCATCCTTTCCACTCCATCTGGTGTATCAACCCTGTTGCAGATCTTTGTGCCATCTGCAGAGAGACATACTTTTTTTCCAGTTCCTCTGCAATGTCACTTATAAAGACATTAAAAAGGACCGGTCCCAGTACTGAACCCTGCAGTACCCCACTAGTAACCCTCCTTTCTTCACTGTGGACTCCATTTACTACTACCCCTTTGAGTCCTGTTGTCTAGCCAATTTTTTATCCAGGCTACCACCTTGGGACCCACTCCAAGGCTGGCTAACTTGTGTATTAATCTTTTGTGTGGGACTGTATCAAATGCCTTGCTAAAATCTAGGTAAGCCATGTCCACAGCCCCTCCCTGGTCTACTACTTTGGTCACCCAGTCAGTCAAAGAAATCCATTAGATTCGTCTGACATGACCTTCCCATCGTGTATCCATGCTGCCTTGGATCCTGTGCCCCACTGGCCTCTAGGTACTCAACAATTCTTTCCTTCAGAAGTGATTCCATCTTTTTTCCCCCACCACTGAGGTTAAACTGGTCTGTAGTTTCCTGCCTCTGTCCTGCTCTCACTTTTGTGAAGAGGAATCACAACCACCCTCCTCCAGTCCTCAGGTACCACCCCATCCTCCCATGATTTGTTAAAGAGAGTAGTCAGCTGTGTCGCACATCAAAACAAGCTTAAGCCCTGAATGTAAAAATTACCTGGCTAAGTTAATCAACTGCTCAGGCTACCTCACCAAATACTGGGCCTAATTTCTTGAAGAATGAGTCTTGGCTTCTGGTTTTGGGGGGGTGCCGATCCATCGTGGTCCTGACACAATGTGCTTTCCTAATTAACTGGTATTTGGCATCACAATGAATTCCCAAGCTGTTTAGTCAGAAGTAAGTACTGAATATCCCCCTCTGTCTTTGACTGTAACTTGATGCATATTACATGCCTCAAGTCAGTCAAAGACAACCGGAATTCCCTTCTAACAAGAACACCAGTTTTACACTTAAGAGAGCAGCACTTGTCAGAACCACGTTGGGTCACGGCCACAGCTCCCCCTCCCGAACCAAGTAAAAATCTGTAAGGGCTCAAACTCTGTGGCTCACTGCCCCACACGAAACCCCAGGTGACTTGTAGCCCGAACATCACACCCTCCATGCCCTTCTTTCAGTTTTAACTCTGCAGCAGCTAGTAGCCCACTAACTTCATTCTGTGATCAGATGTGGCTGCTTACCCGATGTTGCTTTGGGGCAACTGGGCAGCACAATTCTCTTCTCAGTCCTGGCAGTTCTTTAAAGCGATCACTCTGTCTTGCCTGTTCGACCGTACTCACAGTTCCACCAAGTCTGCAGGCTGAAAGGCACATGTGGAGATGGGGATGGGCTGGAGACAGGTGCCAAATGTTCACGAACTGGAAGATTTCAACTGCAGTTACTACGCTGGCAAAGTGCATTCGGCCAGGGGGAGGACAAACCACATTTTTCTTTTGCGGGCATCAGACAAGCGGCAAACCTTTCCCAAATCAGAGGCCATCCATGCAGTTACTAAAAAAAAAAAAAAAAAGTCTGCATTTTTTTCCTTCTGGCAGAATCATTTTCCTAAAGGGCCAAGTTAAAAAAACAGGCTAGACTGCACTAGCAAGCGGGAAAGTCGGGGGACACATTGCACTGGCCGAATCCATTTGCACTATGCCCCAGGCAAGTAATATAATGTAAAGATCGACCCTGGTATTGTAACTGTGATTTTATTCTCTGTCTAAATATCTATAGCAATGTCAAGGGTTGTTCAGGGTACACTATATTATGTGTAATACATTTAATAAAAAATAAATAAAAAAATATCTCTGACAGCAGAGATATTTTTATTGTGTGCACTTCCAAGAGGCTTGCATGATCCTAATGCACGTCACCTCTTGGGTATCTTGCAAATGGAGGCCAAAAAAGGCCATCACCAGGTCCTGGCTTACTCCCCAAGTCCTCACCTTGGCGGACTGGAGGGCCATTACTAATATCATATTTATAGGATGGAGAGGATTACGTACACACTAAAGAACAGAGCAGATCTTTGTTTTTCAAGATACAATAGGTGGATCCTGCACATGATGACTAAAAGACCCACAGTCTGTCCCTTGATGACAGCATTTGCCTGGGCACAGACCCTTCTCTCCCTTGTAGTAGAAAAGCCCAATGACATTTCCAACTCACTAGATTATCCACTTGGGAGGATCATCCCTAGTAAAACAACTGATCCAGTATTCATTTGCTGCTCCCCTGTCCTCCAGTGTTCTTGGGGGTATATGAACCGGTCCCTGTGGCTCCCTCACACACGAAGCTTCAGACTGGCCAGGACTGAAGTGACGTTACATGTTATATATTATCATTACTCCCTTCCTCCCCCCGCTGTCCCACAGGGGGTGGATAACTTACTTGACATCACTGCCCAGTGAAGTGGGCCTATCTAACAATACTACTTTAAATAAAAGTGACAGCTCGCTGAATTGTAGGTTTCTTGCTGACTTGTAACTATGGTTACTACAGACTTGGTAAAGTTGGATAAAAATTATATTTACAAAAAAAAAACAAAAAAAACATTACCATTGCTATCGTATCGAGAATGAGAAGGGAGAATAAAACGATATCAAAGAACAGAAATTAACCATTAACAATGGTAACAGAATCCAATCAGAAAGCTATTTAAGTGAATAATAAAATCCAGCTGGCATATATTACAATGGGCTGCAACAGTTGGAAATTTATTTTCACAATCACCTAGAGTAACCTTCAACTGAGAACAAAATATAGGAGACTTCGTTATTCACAGTCATGACCCTATGGACAAAATATAAATGTTTTTTTTTGGGGGGGGGGGCTGATTTCATAAATGCCTTAAACGTAGTCTATGTCAACATGGAATCTGTGCTAAACAACTAGTGATACCAAATTCTGCTGGCAGGGGGGATAGAAAAAAATACAGGTTACTCACCTGTAACAGGAGTTCTAGGAATGGTATAGGTTGTTCATCCACACTGTCTGGCAGGTTCCTTGTCGCTTTAAATCTTGCCGGAAGGTCTTCAAGCTGGCTCCTCCCACCGAACCCAGGTGGTAAAACTCTCGGCTCCGCCCCATGACGCCAGATCTAGCCCACTGGAAGCCAGGTTGTGCGTGGAAGCCGGGGAGGCCAGGTGGGTCATGTGGATGAACAACATATACCATTCCTAGAACTCCTGTTACAGGGGAGTAACCTGTATTTCTAGGGACATGGATATGTTGTTCATCCCACTAACTGAACTCCTAGCAGTTCTCCAGGAGGAGGTAAGCAAAGGCGCACCCCTGCTTGAGAATAAAGACTGGAGAACCAAGGCCCAAAACCAGCATCCCGGTGACTCCAGGTCGATGTGGTAGTGGGTGATGAAGGTGTGTGCTGACTTCCAGGTAGCAGCCCTACAGATTTCCTGGATAGGGGCGTCCTGGAAGCAGCCACCGATCAGCGGTATGGCAGCTAGAATGAGCTCTTATCCCTCTGGGAGGCTCCATACCCACCAACCTATAGCAGAGATCTATGCAGGAGGTGACCCACCTGCCTATCGTCCGCTTGGCTGCAGGTCTGCCAGGTGCGGCTTCAGCGTAGGTGACAAACAGCTGGCGAATCTCCCCGAACTTCAGCCGTCCGCTCCTTATAGTAAGCGAGCGCTCTTCTAGGGTCCAAAGTATGGAGCCTATATTCGGCCTCCGAGGTGGGATTGGGGTAGAACACCGGTAGAGTCAACACCTGGTTAAGGTGAAACTCCGACACCACCTTCGGAAGGAATTTCGGGAGGGGGCGAAGGACAACCTTGTCCCTGTGGAAGACCAGATAAGGAGACTCGATGGAAAGCGCCTGGAGCTCTCCCATCCTTCTGGCTGACGTGATAGCCACCAAGAAGGCGGTCTTCCACGACAGGTGAGAGATGTCACACCTGTGCACTGGTTGAATGGCTTGCATGAGCTTAGCCAATACCAGCAGTAGATCCCACGGAGGTGGAGGTTCTCGCACCGGAGGGGATATGTGATCAAGGCCTTTAAAAAGGCACCCGACCACCTTCTCCTGCGCCACTGACTGCTTCCTGGCCCGTGCCCGGTAAGCAGAGATGGCTGCCAGGTGCACCTTAAGGGTCGTCGACCGAAGCCCTTCCTGAGAAAGGGACCACAGGTAGTCCAGAATGCTTGCCAAGGAACAGGAGGAAGGGTCCAGGCCCTTGCCCTGACATCAAATGGAGAACATCTTCCATTTGAAGGCGTAGCATTTTCTGGTCGACTCCTTACGGGACGCCTCAACAACGTTGAGGACCTCGTCGGAAAGACCCAAGGCCTGGAACTCTAGCCACTCAGGAACCAGGACGTCGGGTGCAGGGATTGAAGGTCTGGATGGAATACCTTTCCCTGATTGACTGAGATTGGGTCCGGGCGGGCTGGAAGCCGCCTCGGAAGCCTGGAGCCGAGACTGAGGAGATCTGGATACCAGAACTGGCGGGGCCAGTCTGGGGCTACCAAAATCACCTGCGCCTTGTCCCTCCTCGCCTTGAGAAGCACCTTGTGGATCAAGGGAAATGGGGAAAAGGCGTAGAAAAGGCCCAGGGTCCACGGCCTCCAGAAGGCATCCCCCTGCAGCGAGCCCTGCTGAGTGGGGCGGGCATGAAACAGTCTCAGCTTCGCATTCTCCCCGGAATGAAACAGGTCCACCCGAGGCATGCCCCAGTGGGAGAGCAGATCTTGTACTACCTCCAGCAGGAGAGACCACTCGTGGGACGCAGCCCCTATCCAGCTTAGGCCACTGGCCAGAATGTTGGAGGCTCCTGCCACATGGATGGCAAGGAGATCCACCTCCAGGCTGCGCACGAGTGACCAAATGCGGAGAGCTTCCCTGCACAGAGGCATGGAACGCGTCCCGTCCTGGCGGTTTAGGTAGTACATGGTCATGGTATTGTCCGTCTGGACCTGAACCACTTGATCCCGTATAAACGGAGCGAAGGCGGTAAGGGCTAGACGAACCGCTCGAAGCTCTAGCAGGTTGATGTGGCATCGGGACTCCCGAGGGGACCACAGGCCTTGCGCTCTGTGCTCCCCCAGATGAGCACCTCAACCCAGAGAGGCATCAGTCGATAGAGAGACAGTCAGCTCGGGGAGGACAAACAGGATGCTCTCCTGCAGATGTGCTGGAACAGTCCAGCACTGGAGAGCGTTCCACATCCCCTGGGTCACTGTCACTAGCTGATCAAGGGGAACAAAGTGCTGTGACCATTGGCTGGCCGGCCCCCATTGAAGGGGACACATGTACCAACGGGCCCAAAGGACCATGCTGGTGCAGGCCGCCATGAGGTCCAGGAAGTCCCGGGCAGGGCGCAATTGCCCAACCTGAAATGATTGGGCAAAGGAGGAAAGAACCTCGGCCCTGTCCGCCAGGAACTGTGCTCTGGCTTGTAGAGAGTCGAGCTCTGCCCCGATGAATTGTATCACCTGCTTTGGCACGAGTTCCGACTTGGCCTCGTTGATGAGGAGGCCAACCTGAGAGCAAATCTGGAGGGCCAGATCTCTGGACCGCTCCACCTCCATTCTGGAGGAGGCTGCAATCAGTTAGTCGTCCAAGTAGGGGTACACACGGACCCTTCGGCGCCGCAGGAATGCCGTCACCACTGCCATGCATTTGGTGAAGACCCTTGGAGCTAGGGAAAGGCTGAAGGGCATGGCCTGGAAGTCGTAGAGGGATCCCACTGCCCTGAAGCGGAGGAATCTCTGGTGGGACGGACGGATTGGGACATGAAAAAACGCGTCCTGGAGGTCCAGAGAACAGAACCACACGCCTCGTTTCAAGGATGGGATTATCTGAGCCAGTGACCATCCCGAAGGTCCGAGACCTTAGGAACCTGTTCAGGTCGTGCAGGTCGAGAATGGGGCACCAGCCCCCGTCTGTCTCAGGACCAGAAAGTACCTGGACACAAACCCCAGGTCTGGTGGAGGATCCGCCACCTTCCTGATCACCTCTTTTCAAGGAGCAGGCGATGTCGGCTCAGGGAGATGGCTCAGAAGGGCGGGCCTGCTCAAACTGGAGGCAGGCCCTTTCCTACCACCTCCAAACACCCACGGTCGTGGTGATAGCAGACCAGGCGGAAAGAAGTGGTGGGCCGCCCCACGGGGAACCCAGGAGGAGTGCGAGGCTGGGGGCGACACCCCTCAACCAGTCACTGGGCAGGCTTGGAGGAGGGACCGGCCGAGGGACTTCCTCGGCCTTTTCCTCCCTGCATCCTGTTAGGGGGACGCTGCAGGCTTGGTTTTGGTGTGCCAAGCGCAAGCCTGCTGGCCCTGATGCTGGTGCTGTTGGGCCGGACGTGCCGCAGGTGCAAAAGGGCGAAAGGACTTATGTTGTTGGCGACGGCCCTTGTCCTTCTGGGCGGAGGTGACAGAGTCCAGAATAGCACTGGACTTTGATACGCTGGAGGTGGCCTTCTACTCCAGGGCCGAACAGGTCAGTCCCCAGGAAGGGGACATCCACCAGTTTATGCTGGGTATCTGCCGTGAAGGTGGATATTCTCAGCGGCGCATGGCCACTGTGGCCGCAACTGATCTGGCACAGGAGTCTCCAATGTCCAGAGCCGTTTGGAGCTGCTGTTTTGCCACTGCCCTTCCTTGGTCGCGTACCTGCTTGACCATGGTCTGCAGGTCAGCCAGGAGATGACGGATCACCTCATCCAGGGAGCCCATGAGGGCGTGGGAGAAGTGTGCCATCAGCACGGCCGAGCTGGCCTGGCGGAGGCCAAGGGAGGACACAGTGTACACCTTACGCCTGGCATAGTCCAGCTTTTGGACTTCTTGTCGGGCGGCTTATCCACATCCCTAGCGTTCCCGGAACGCTGGAAAATGCATGCTCCAAAAACAGACAAAGAGCGGTAGGGACGCATACTTCCTGGCCATCCTGGCCGAAGGTGCAGGACAGGAGCCGCCGCTACTAAAGCTCCAAGACTGGGCCAACAATGGCTTCAGCATGAAAAGCCTTACGTGGAGATCCCTCGGTCCAGTATCTCCGTCAGGGATACTTGCCCGCTGGATATGGGCTCGAGCTGCATCCCGGCGGACTCGGATGAGCCGAAGCAAACCCATAAAGGACGATGGGCTCTCGTCCATCAACTGTCCCCCAGAAGACTCCAAGTCAAGGGGCCTGGAAAACAGGGAGGAGTCGTCGTTGGACTCAGAGGAGTCTGTGAAGAGCTGCCTGGGGCCTGAGCCACCCTGCACCTGCCGAGGATGGTCAGGAATGAGGGTGACCGACAACCTGTGGGGCAGACCCTAACCCGACTGAGAGTCCTCGGTCGGCGCCCCCAATTTCGGTTGTGGAGGCGGAGGTTCCACCACAATCAGTGGGGCAGCTGATTTCGGCCGAACAACTGGCCCAGGCTTGGGAACCTCGACTACAGCGAGGGGTTGTTTCGACCGTTCGGGTGACAGCCACTTGATGGCCGGGGAAGGCGACGGTGTCCGCTTGTTCCCAGACAGAAGTAACTGCTGCCACATTAGGTCCTCAAAGCGTTGACGCAATTTGCGCGGAAGCCTTTCCTCTTCTGAGGAGGAAGACGAGGACGAGCGGTGTCGCCACTTACTTCGGTGTCGAGACAGAGACTGCCGATGTCAGCGGGATCGGCTGGACCGAGACCGAGACCCTCGGTGTTTCCGAGGGCGGGTCTGGGAAAGGGTGGTGGACACCCACTCTTCCCTCGTCTCGGAAGCCTTGACCAGGGACTCCGGCACAGGAGGCGCAGGCAAGTCCTTGGTCTCCATCAGGGGAACCAGTGAAGAAGGGTTGTCGGCTTCAGTCGACAGACCGTACGACGGGTCGAGAAAAATCTTGACCAGGTCGATGGGTGTCTCGGCCGGCTGACCTGACGGGGATACTGTGAAGCCAGCGGCCTTAGCCGCAACCTCGACCGAAGTCTTGCATCGACTGTCCGGGGAAGGGGACCTCCCGCCTCCACGAATGCCAGGCGGTGGGACTTACTTTTGAGTCCTTTTGGACCAAGAAGAATGTCCCGATGGCCCTTCTCCCTTCGTGGAGAGGGATTGGCAAAGCTCCTTAAAAGAAGCTGTAGGAGGATCCCAGAGAGAGCGGGATAAATGCCGCAACCGAGGAAGATGAAGATGCGGCCTGTGCCGCCTCCTCCGAGGCGATCATCTGCTCCAGTTGCTCAGCCGAGCCAGCCGCGGACACGCCGCAGACCTCTTGGACTTCACGGCGGGTAGCACTTCGCCCAAGCTGTACACGGGCAGTGCGATCTTCCAGGGCGTTGGCGGCGAGGCACATAACTTCGCGAGCCTGCGGGTCGCCAGTCTAGGCAGAGGCAGTAGGCCTGCGTGGAGTGTGGATCCGTCCTGGGCGTTTTCTGCCCACTGCACCGCCCGAAACCGGAGTCGATTTGTCCATTGCAGCCACGAGGGAGTAATTTAACCGAAGTCTTGAAAACGTAAGAATTAGTTTCAGGCGAACCGAAGAATTAGGATCCAGTCTATACGCAGAGCGTTAAGGAGGGAACCTGAGCTTCCAAGCGGTAAGGAAGATCAGGCGTCACGGGGTGGAGCTGAGAGTTTTACCACCCGGGTGGGTGGGAGGAGCCAGCTTGAAGACCTTCCGGCAAGATTTAAAGCGGCAAGAAACCTGCCAGACAGTGTGGATGAACAACATATCCACGTCCCTAGAACATTAGTTTTAGCTGCTGTACTGAGTTAGTCATGTATGCTGCCTGGTGTTTCTGTCCGAGAGTTTATGTGGGCAGGACCACCAGGAACCTGAGTATCAGAATTCAGGAACATATTCAAGCAATCTGTAATGGACAAATCTTGAATGCACTGGGAGCCTCCATTTCAAAGATTCCCACAATTGCAACCCCAATGATCTACATTTTACAGAGTTAGGAACAGTATTGTGTGAAGAAAGAGAAGGCTCTCTGTTAACATGCCTTTAGAAATAGAATTGTGGTAATATTCCATCTGAAGACATTACCACCACATGGACTAAATGAAATATCAGATCTAAGCCCTTTCTTATGAAAAAGAACTCTGTATATTGTATACTACAGATTTAAAGGAAAACATCCACCTGGAATTACCATTTATGCGAAAAAAAACTTTCATGCTTACTTGCACACTAACATACTACAATGCCAACAGAGTAGGCCTGTCTTTCGTGTCTACTCGTTTGGTCAGCCCACTACCTGGGAGCCAACCTTGCTGTCTCCCCCCACCCCCTCGGGCTTCTCCATTCCCAGTCTGACACATTCCTCTGTATTGGACTTTGCCAGCAAAACCCTACCCCTGTACTCGTCCCTGTCCCAAACCCTCCTGAACCCCTCCAGTCTCTGCCTCCACTAGTCCCCTGGGCAGCGCATTCCATGGTTCCACCACCCTCTCAGTGATAGCACCTCTCTTCCCCCCAGCCTCCCCTCTAGCTTCTACCCATGCCTCTAGTTGCCCCCTTTCCTTTGGAGCACCCCACTGAGCCTCCCCTATTTAGCCCCCTAATGTACTTGAAGACCCCCATCATGTCCCTCCTCTCCTCCAATGTGTACATGTTCAGCTCCCGAGCCTTTCCCAACAGGTCCCCCAAAGCCCCAGATCATTTTGGTTGCCATCCTCTGGACCCTTTCCAGGACTGCAATGTCCCTTTTTAAGTGCAGCCTCCAAAACTGCACACAGTACTCAAGGTGCGGCCTAACCATGCAGTTGTACAAAGGGATGATCACTTCCCTCCTTCTGTAGGTAATCCCCCTAGCGATGCATCCCAGCATCCTATTGGCTTTGGCCGCTGCCCTCCTACGAGTCTCAGAGTTGTTCATTTTGACATCCACTACCACCTCCCGGTCCCTCTCAGCCATCAAGACTTGAAGCATTACCCCCCCACCCCCAGGTATACACTTGGCCCGGGTTTCTGGCGCCCAGGTGCAGAACCCTGCATTTCCACGGAACTGAACCTCAGACTCCACTTCCTTGACCACCTCTCCAGAGCATTTGGGTCCTCCTGCAGGGTAACCCTCCCCTCCTCCCCATCCACCACTGCTCACAATTTCGAGTCATCCGCAAAGTGACTCATTTCACTCTTGATACCCTTCCTTATGTCAGACACAGACGTTAAACAGGAGGTGTCCTAGGACCGATCCCTGAGGGATCCCACTGATGATCCTCCTTGGAGATGAGACTAACCCGCCCCAACCACGACCCTCTGGAGTACGCTCAGAAGCCAATTTCCTATCCATCTGATCATGCATTCCCCACCCCCCTTCCCCCAGCTTATCCAACAGGCCCCCGTGAGGAACCGAGTTAAACGCCTTGCTTAAGTCAAGAAAGAGGACGTCCACCGGCCTGCCCTGGTCCAGGGCACTCGTCACCCAATCGCAGAACTCCACAAGATTTGTCTGACACAAGTTTCCCAGAACAAAGCCAAGCTGCCTATCATCCAGGTACCCCAAACTTCTCCAGTACCCCCAGCCTCTCCTTGAGAATTTATTTAGCTTTTGTTAACCAGGTAAACACGCTAGACAGTCAGGTGTAACCCAGGAGAATTACAAGGTACAGGTAATAATTTCAGAGACAGACAAGGTACAGCAATCTGCAAGGTGCATTCAGTTACAGGCAGCAACAAAATACAATGGAGAGTACTGAGTTAAGGCATGGCAAACATGAGGAGGCAGTTAAAGAAGCAAACATATATCAGCAGGACATATTCAAGGTATACTGTACACATGCGTCAAACGCGCAATAGTCACTGGATCACAGGCTCACCTTGCAGGTTGGGTCAGCTAAGAGCAAAGGCAGGAGGATGCTTATTTTAACTAGCCCCAGAGGGAGGACCTGAAGCAAATGTGGGAGGGGGCAGCCCTTGCATAATCAGAGAGTAGGTTCCGGGCTCTGGGAGCAAGGGCCGTGAAGGCACGATCCCCTGCGAGAGAGCGAGTTTTGGGGACCTTGAGAGCCTGGGAGTCACTGGACCTCAGCCGGTAGCCAGAGGGGGCAGGCTTGAGCAGTTCTGCAAGTGACAGTGGGGTGGACATTCGGATGATGTCTATGAAGTTGCCCATAACAGAGGATCGGTGGTTACTAGGGAAGAGCCACCCTAGCCTGGAGTAGAGCTGACAGTGATGGGTCACGTATTACCCTCCATCACATTGCCCACCACCGATGTCAGGCTGATGGGCCTGTAGTTCCCTGCCTCCTCTCTTGATCCTCCCTTGTGGATAGGCACCCACCCAGTCATCAGAGATGTTGAAAAGCTACATCAGGGGTTCTGCCAGGACATACTAAAATGCCAGCAGAATAGGCCTAATGGTCTCTCGAGTCTGCTCGATTTTCAGCACCCTCACTGAGGGCCGATTTTGGTGCCCCTCTCCCCCTTGGGTTACACCATCCCCAGTCCCAGATGTTCCACCTGTATTGGGCCTGGTCAGATTTACCCTCCCCCTGTACCAGTCCCATCCCCCCTTAAACCCGTCCAGTCTCCACCTCTACCAGCTCCCTGGGCAGTGCATTCCATGGCTCCACCACCCTTTCAGTGAAACAACATCTCCTCCTCTCCCCTCTGAGCCTGCCCCTTTCCAGCTTACACCCGTGACCTCTTGTTGCCCCACCCTCCTTCCTTTGGAGTACCCTGACTGGGCCTCCCTTATTGACCCCTTTCATGCATTTAAAGACCTATATCATGCCCCCACTGTCCCTCCTCTCCTCCAGGGTGTACATGTCAAGCTCCTTGAGCCTCTCCTCATAGGTCCTCTCTCCCAGGCCCCATATCATTTTGGTTGCCCTTCTTTGGATACTCTCTAGGAGTGTTAAGTTCCTCTTTAAATGTGGTCTTCAAAACTGTACACAATACTCGAGGTGTGGCCTAACCAAGCAGTTGTACAGTGGAAGGTTCACTTCCGCCTTTCTGGAGGCAATCCCCCTGGCGATGCATCCCAGCTTTCTATTTGCCCTTGCTGCTGCCCCCCTACAGGTCTCCGTGTTGTTCATTTTGATATCTACCACTACCCCCAGATCCCTCTCACCCTCTGTGACTTGAATCATGTCTCCTTCCAGGGTATACCCCTGGCCTGAATTTCCGACTCCCAGGTGCAGAACCTTTAACTTCTCCACATTCAATTTTAGTTTCCATTTTTCCAACCACCTTTCCAGAGCCTCCAGATCCTCCTGCAAGGCCACTCTCCCCCCCCCCCCAATCCACCACTGCACCCAGCTTTGAGTCATCTGCAAAGAGACTCATCTCACTCCTGATCCCCTCCTGATGTCTGAGATATAGGCGTTGAACGGGAGTGGCCCTAGCAATGACCCCTGGGGAACCCCATTAGTAACCCACCTTGGGGATGAGGCTAACCCCCCAACCACCACCTTCTGAGTACGCTCAGAAAGCCAATTTCCTATCCATCTTAACAACTGTCTCTCTACCTCCATTTCCTTCAGCTTAGCCAGCAGGCCACTGTGCGATACCAAATCAAACGCCTTACTAAAGTTCAGAAAGAGGACGTCCACTGGCCTATCCTGGTCCAGGGCCCTCGTCATCCAATCAATCATAGAACTCAACAAGATTTGTCTGGCACAATCTTCCCATGACAAAGCCATGCTGCCTATCGTCCAAGTACCCAGTTTGCTCCAGTACCCCCCCCCCAGCCTTTACTTGACAATACTTTCCATCATCTTGCTGACCACCAATGTCAGGCCAATGGGCCTGTAAGTTCCCACCTCCTCTCTTGACCCCCCGTGGATCGGCACGACACAGGCCACCCACCCAGTCCCCAGATAGATGTTGAAAAGCTCTGCTAGAGGGACTGCCAGGACATCCGCCTGTTCCCTCAGCACCCTGGGATGCATCTCATCTGGCCCAGGTGCTTTCTCCATCCGAAGAGACCCGAAGGCTTCCCTTACTCTGTCTACTGTGATTTCAGTCTCCACGTCCTCCCCTTTGTCACCCTGCACTGCGGGGCCCCCACCTGTCTGTGGTGGCCACTCCATTTCCCCAGACCCATCAGGGCCACTGGTCTCTACCAGTCCCACCCCTTGCTCTGGTTTGCCCTGCTCCCCTCGCAAGACCTAGTCCCTCCATTCCCCCGGTAAAAACTGAGGCAATGTACTCATTTAAGGCTTCTGCCTGTTCCCCCGCCTCCTGTGCCCAACCATCCCCTATCCTTATCTTGCTGATCTGCCCCGTTACTTTCCTTTTTTCCTCTATGAATCTAAAGAACCCCTTGTCCCCCGTCCGGATCCCACTGGCCAAGGACTGCTCCGTTTTTGCCTTAGCTGATCTCCCCACCCTGGTGACTCTTGGCTGTCAGCTCATATTCCTCCATATCTCTTTCACTCCTTGAGCACTTGAAGCGCCTATAGGCCGCCTTCCTTTTCCTTCACCATCTCCTGTACCTCCAGGGTCCACCAGCAGGGTTTTCTGGCCTTACCGAGCTTCCGCCTTTCCCTTTCGCAGGATCTGGTAACCTCCTGTATTCCCCTCCCAATGATCCCCCCACCTGCTGTCAGTATCCATATCTGGCCTTATCCTGTCCAGATGATCTTTAAGGATTCTTCCCATCTCCCTGAAGTCTGCATCACTAAAATCGGTTACTACAGTTCTTGTTTGGCTTTCCTTCCTCCCTAGGTCCAGGAAGAACCAGACTGTGGTGTGATCACTCCCAGCCAACGGGTGTCTCACCTCGAGGCTCCTAATCTGATCACTGTCCGCCAGGACCACGTCCAGTGTCCGGGCCTCCCTAGTTGGCTGACCCACCTGTTGTGCCAGAAACGCATCCTGGAAGACATCCAGCAGCCTCTGCTCCCTGGCCACTGGTGATGTCACAGTCCCCCAGTCTGTTCCTGGCATGCTGAGGTCCCCTATTACCACCACCCTTCCCAATCTACAGTGTCCCTCGAGATTTGCCACCAAACTTTCTTCCAGCACCTCCGCAACTGCTGGTGGTCTGTATACCACTCCGACCTTTACTCTCTTACCACCCTGCATCAGCAAGGTGACCCAAATAGCCTCCACGTTCCCCTCTACCTCCTCTAACCCCTAAAATACCCATGCCATTTCTGACTAGCAGTGCTACACCACCTCCCCCTTCCCCCCCTATCTTTTCTGAACATAGTGTAGCCCTCCAGATTTAGGTCCCACTCGTGCCCTTGAGTGGCCCAGTTCTCAGTGACTGCTGCCACATCTACCTCCCCCTCAACTAGCATCGCCTGGAGCTCAGGCATTTTATTTCCTAAGCTCCTGGCATTTATCAGGACCACTCTCCACCCTTTTTCCCCACTTGAGATCCCATGTCTCAGTTCCTGCACCCTACCTGGTGACCCATTTCTGTATCTCCCTAGCCCCCCAGAGGAGTGGAGACCATGTCCCTCATTTATCATACCTGCTGGCACTGCCCCTTTTTTGATCCCTCCCCACTTCACAAGTTTAAACCCCACCTTTCTCTGATGAGCCCAGCTAGTTTGAGCTTATGGATTTCCTTCCCCTCCAAATTAAGATGTAGCCTGTCCCTAGCGTACAGCCCCTTATCCTCCCAGGTATCCCCCCAGTCCCCCACCAGGCCATACCCAAATTCCCCAAACAACTCCCTAAGCCACCGATTTATCTCCCTAATCTTCATCTCGTTTTCCCCACTAGCCCTTGGCAATGGCAGGATTTCCGAAAAGGAAATGTTACAGCCTATGGAAAGGCATACCCCCTGGCCAACTCCCGGAACCTTACCTGAATTTCTAGTTCACCATTTCCATTTATGACATTTGTCCCCAAGTGCACTAGAATGTCTGGGTTCCCCCCGCATTCCTTGCCAGTGAATACAACTCACGCCTGGCCTTGTGCACAGTCAGGCCTGGGTGGCATTTGGTTCTGATCAGACAGGTTTTTCCCTCCTCCTGTCCCTCCCACTGGATGCCTCTGATCATGGAGTCCCCCAGTAGCAGTATTCTAACCTCCCCCTTGCCTCCCTGTTCACCCCTCAGGTTCCCCCTCCTTCCATGCCCCTCATCCCTTCGACCGGATTCTCCCCTCAACCGACTGCTCGCACCTCCCACAATCTGGGTGTTGAGGGTAGCCCCTTCACTATTGTACCTCGTCACCTCCTCTACCTGTGTCCTGGCCTTCATTATCCCCCCCACCCGAGTATCTCTCTCTGCATCTCTTTCCCCACTCCTTACTAATTCATCCGTTCTACCCGTTTGCCTACTTGGCTTTCTGCTAATTATCATCCCATTTATGTCCTGCGCCTTCCTGCCGGTCATGCTCCCTTGTTCCATACCATCAGCCTCCTCTTTGTTCCACTGATCCTCCTTTTTCTTCCCCCCTTCCTGTCCGGGACTCCCTCTATTGCGCCCTTGCTTCTTGCCCCTTCACCCTTTCTATCTGTCCCTGCCCCAGTTTCACCAGCAGCAGCCTCCTCCTCCTCCACACACCCCTCTTCTACCAATGGGTGTAGAGGATTAAAACAATTTGTGAGCCTTAGCCCATCCCCAGTGCCCCACCCCCGTCCCTACTACCTCTCGGTTCCTTTGGAGACCCCCAGACTCTTGCCTACTGTTGTGGAAATTTCCACCTTTTGGGCACCACCTGCAAGGGTCCCCTAGAGCCCCCTGTATACCCCTTTCCCTCCTCTCCTACTGTGCACCTCTATTCACTCCTCCCCCAGCCTGGGAGGCCCCAGCACCTAGTGCTTCCATGTAGGTGACCGCTTGCCTCCTACCACTCCAATCCTCCCCCCCAGCAGCCTTCGGATCCCCTCTACCCCCTCCTTAAGCTGTGCCAACTGGTAGCACACAGGGCATCCCCCAAACTTCCAAGCCCAGTCCAGTATCATGGCCGCACCATACCCTGTGCACCAAACCACCTGCCCAAAGATACCTGCTCTAGTGATATGCGGTCCCTTCCACAACACTAATCCTAGCCCAGCCTCTAACAGAAAATTTACCTAATATATTCCAGTTTAAGGCCTTCCACAATATCCAACTGTCCCACTAATCAGCAATTCACTGTGGATGCTGCACTCCTATTTGAGACCTACGTATGCTTTTTCCCTGCCCCGTGACTGCATTATGCATTATTGGGTAGAACTACATGAGCTGCAGCTGAAGCCTCTTCCTCCAATTGCAGGGCAGGTGTTCCCCCTATAAATGAGCTGTGCTCTGGGGAGAGAGGAGTGGGAGAGGGTGAGAATAGGGCCCACACCAGACTCTCACGAAAGTGCATCAGCCCTGGCAACACAATCCCAGCTCACCTCAATTTAAACTCAGAAACAGAATTACCTGAAGTAGCAGTTATGTAACCCCCTTATTACCCGGGGTTACTAGAATCCCAGTAAGACCTAGTGGTAGGCATGGAAGGCAGCTTGTGAAACTCCAGTTAAATGGATTTCACACTGTCTCACTCTGTTCTCAGTCTCAGCTGAGACTGAGGGATGACATCACCATAGAACTGTCGCAACTGCATGAGTCAATGGAATCTGCAGCAGGGAGTTGGAGTAGAATGTTGGGAGGTTTGAACAGTTTTCTGTAGGTCAGTTGGAGTTTGGAGTTTGTTGTGACAGGAGCACAGCAGCTCTGTGCTAGGCTCTAGGAGCCTCAGCCCTGACACAGGGCTACAAGTAGGGAAAGGTGCGTGTTTCCACCTGAAGAGCGACACAGTGAGCTATTTTTAAAGTGGTGGAGACTGCTGATTCGGGTCTCTGTGCCCCATCCCTTAGGGGATGGGGCAGGAAGGTTTTGCCTGCATTTCCAGGGGCAATCCCCTGGCTTCTGCTAGTGAAGAAGCTGCCTTATTTTGTCCAAGAGTTTGGGAAACAAGAAGATTTCGTGATTCGCCTGTGGGGCACCTGCAACCAGAGGGTGAGTTCTGCTCCTACTAAAGGGCCCATGTTTTTCACCCTAGAACTGTGCAAAAGTGGGGACTGGACTACTGAAGTAGTGGGAGGCCTAGAGTAATAGGCTTAGCCAAAAGTAAAAATACGTTCAAGTCCAGCACATAGGGGAAGTCAAGACATGTAGAGGAGACATGACTTACGTCTACCCAGTAATCTACATTGCCAAGCTTTCAGAAAAGAGTGGTTTAGTATCCAGAGAAATGGCCGGGTATGGATTGTGGGAGCTGGAGGTAGGAGACACCCCCATCTTTAGTAACCAGGTCCACCTCTACGGATTTGCTCTGTGGATTTCTACTTTGCCTCATGTACTTGACCATTGATGAGGGAAGTACCCAAACATGGGATTGGAAGGAAAATTCCCTCTAGGAGTCGAAGGCTCTAAGGTGGTTTGGGAGCCACCAATTGGAAAACTGGTTCATTCCCATAATGGACCGCGGAGCAAGTGGCCGGCGGGAGAGCCGGGCCATGGGGAAAACCCAAGTAATGTACAACTCGGGCTGTGTACCCAAAGCTGCGTGCAAGTCCGGGCTGAGTGCCTGGTGGGTTCAGAGCCTGAGGGCTGGAAATATGAAAAAGTGTTCTGTTGTCTCTAATCTGCATTACCAGGAATGTAGCCCCGTGGGGGTTCGTCTATGCTTCGTTGTTCAGTTTGGATGTGAATGAAAGCCACACTGTAGAATCCCATTCCTGGTTTTGGACATGTTATTGCTTCCTGTGTTCGGATTTACTTGGGTGCCCCTGTGTAGAGTAGCCAAACCTAGGCCACCTGTGCCGAGTAACCTAATCCTCCCCGAACCCAGTCCCCACCAGGTACTGCTGCCAGCTTCAACAGCATACCACCTGTCGTTTTGCAAAAAGGCAGGGGTGAGGGGTTACAGTTACATCCCCCACAGAAACTTATTCAGCCCCCTGCACATTCAGAGCCCTAAGGGAGACCCCCAGAACAAGTTCCGTATTTAAATACCTAGGAATCCACCTAGACGACACCCTAACTTTCACTAGTCATACTAACCACATCATCAAGACCTCCAACATGAAACTGGGTGTTCTGTATCGCCACAAGCACTCCCTACCACCTGCAGCCATGAAGCTGGCCATAAGCAACTCGGTCCTAGCCATTACTGATTATGGGCTACCAATCTATGGAGCAGGCTCTGACACCACACTCAAGAGAATCTGTACTCTCCTGAACAAGGCGTGTCGCCTAACCCTAGGGGCCGATCTCTCAACCCATACCTGCACCCTCTACAAAGAAACAAGGTGGCTCCCACTGCACCTCCATACTCAATTCCAAACCTGCATGCTTGCCAAAAAAGCTATGCTAGGGCTTATGCCCGAATCCACAAACAGGCTATTCACAAAGGCGCTAACCCTTAAACAAACTATGAGAGCTGCTAAAGGGGGATTCCAGGTGCCTTTCAAGCGAACCAAACTGGCCCAAAGATCCCTCTCCTTTCTGGGCCCAAAGTGGTTCAATAAGCTACCCACCGCACTTCTAGAAAGTAATAAGCTCTGACAAATTATTATTATTTTTTTTTTTTTAAATCATTTTTCTCCCTACTGCCGGCTTGTATCTTTTCAGGAGGGCATCTTCAGCCCCGTCCACCAGCCGACGATGACCTGACCCCAGGGCTTACCCCCCCCCGGCGGGGGTCCCAGACTCCCCCACCGAGGACCGGATTTAGTTGGCCAGCACCGTGGCTAGCTGGGGGCAGAGCCTGCGAGGTGCCTTCCGCCATCCTGCACAGCAGTGTTCTTTTTCTCCTGTTCTCCCAGGAGTCGGGACCGTGCAATGACATCAGCGGAGGGCGCACTGCGCATCTGCTCTGTAGCGCTCCCCTCCAGGCGTCTGGCCTGACTCCTCCCCTACTTGATGCAGGCGCCCTGTCCTCCAGCCCTCCGCCGAGACAAGCACCCACCACCAGGATCCCCCCTCCCCGGAGAAGGAGATCAATCCATCGGACGCTCAATCCTTCTCCCCTGCAGACCCCCGATGGCCCATGCTCGTTCCCGAACACGGGTCACCAGAGTAACTGGAGGCAAGGCGCAAGCGCCTCAGCCCCCAACGCCACCGGACCGGCAGTAAGCTCTGACAATTTAAAAAAAAAAAAAAAAAATTCGGACTTAGTCAACAGCTAGACCAAAATAATATCTGCGGGTGCCGCACTTCGCCTAGGCACAGGGCACTTCAGCTACTTCCCTCACCCCCTCTTGGCATAAGCCACACACAACAACACATGGACTCTTCCCCGCCACCCCGACCTCCCATATGAACCTCTCTGCCCTCCTCACTCCTACCAATAATTAACACCCCCCCACCCCCTTCTCCCTTCACCGCCACCCAGCTGTACACACCACCATTCCACTGACAGAGACACTGACAACACTCCCTTGGGCTGCTCCCTCACACCCCCACCCCGCACCTCCCACACCCTCGGCAACCCTTAGTGCTCAATTAACAAACCCCTGCCGGGGACCCCCCCTCTAGCCTCCTCTAATATCCAGAGAAGGTGCATTCCCTTCACTCCCGTTTCCTACTCCTCTATGCCTTGTTGTCATCGTTATCAAAACTGTAAAAACTGAGGGGTTCAAGAGGGTGTGGGACAGGTACAGGGAAAGGGCTCTGGAAGCAAAGTCCAGTGCAGCTAGAATATCCGGGACTGGGAGGGGAGAAGCCACAGAGGGAGAGGAGGGCAGCAAGGTCAGCCCCCAGGGTGGGGGCTGGCCAAACGAGCAGACACAAAAGACAGATAAGCCTATTCTGCTGGCATTTTAGTATGTTAAGTTTCAAAAATTAGATTACAATGTACAAACTGGTACAATGTTTAAACTGAAATTAAGTTATGTGTAAACCTATTGTAACCTTCTGGCTGTGGCAGAGGGAGGTAGCAGCTGAAGTCTGAAATTGTGGTGAAGTTCTGGAAAGCTAACTTTGTCATAAGTTTCTGTAAGTTTTTACTGTTTGTAAGTTGTGTTTTAAAATTGGCCTAACTCCTTAAGAACTCTCTGGAAAGCCCCCCACCCACCCCTTGCATTTGTCTTTCTTAAATACAGAAGAGTCACTGGGGCTGAGCTTAAATGCTGGGAGGGAGGAGCTTAGGGAGTTGCAAACTTCCCCTGTGAGCAAACTCTTTAGGCTAATGGTCAGGTGGGGAAAAGTTCAACCACTCAAGTGTTGAAAGTTTAAAAGTCTTGGACTAGTGGGGAACTTGGTGACTCACCCAAGGAAACCTACTTGGAGGGGGATGGGACCACATGTCATGAGGGCCGGCATCTTTGGGAGGGTGGTGGGGTGCACAGGGTGTTGGGCAGCCATGGTACTGGACTGGGCTTGGAAGTTCGGTGGTTGCCCAGTGTGCTACCAGCTGGCACAGCTAAGGGAGGAGGCTGAGAGGCTTAGGAGACAGCTGGGGAAGGGGGGAGGTATAGTTGGCGAACAGGGCAGGGGCTCTCCCGGGGCTGCACCAAACACTAGGGGCGGGGGCATAGGGAAAGGAGTGCAGGGGAGTACTTTGGGGGTCTCATAGGGACCCTGGCAGATGGGGCCCAAAAGGAGGATACTACGAAGGAAGCTGGCAGGGTAACTGGGGACTCACAGACGGGGCCAAAGGAGGACATTCTGTGGAAGTAGGCAGATGGCTGAGGCTGGACAGAAGGAAGAAATGAGGGAGGCCCATCGGACCTTAAGCTCAGTAACTGCTTCAATTCTCTTCTGCTTGAGGATGGGGGGGTGATGTAGCCATGACAGGGGCGGTTAGAGATGGAAATGGAGCAGGGACAGGAGAGCGGGGCTGGATAGTGGAGGAACGGGGGACTTGGAATGCAGGAAACGAGGGGAGGAGGGGATCAGAGCAGGAGAATGAGGGGTAGAGGGAGGAAAGCATTAAGGAAAAGGACCAGTTGGGAGGAAAGGGCAAGGAGAAGGACCAGAAATACAAGAGGATATAGTAAAGGAAGCTGAGGGTTTAGGCCAGGGAGCACGACAAAGCAGGAGGGGCTGAACAGAGGCAGGAAGGAAGGGAGGACGAGCCAGGCTAGTTTATGCAGATGGGAGGAAGGACCAGTCGTCAAGCAGTAACAGTGGGGGTAGCGGTACGGTACAGAAGGATACTCAGGAGGACAAGGGCATAGGATCGTAGCGGAGGGGTGGCCAAGTTAAATAAGGAGGGCATGGCAGGTGGCACCCAAATAGGGGGAGGAGCCGATAGAAAGGATGAGGGACATGGAAGGGGCGGAAATGGAGGAAAAGGGGCGGCCAGAGTGCTCCTGTTGGGGGATTCCATGATCAGGGGGATCAAATGGGATAGGAAGGGAGAAGCCTGCCCGGTTAGAACAAAATGCTTCCCTGGACTAACAGTGCACAGGGCCAAGCATGAGGTATATCAACTGGCAAAGGATTGTGGAGGATCCCCGGACATACTGTTTCACCTGGGTACCAATGACATTGAGGGAAATAGTGAGCTAGAGATACAGGCAAGGTTCAGGGAGCTTGTCAGGGTCTGTCATGATACAGGATGCGCAATTTCCTTCTCAGAAATCCTGCCGGTGCCAAGGGCTAGTAGGGAACAAAAGAGGAAGATTAGAGAGATAAACCAGTGGCTCAGGGAGTGGTGTGGGGCCAGAGGGTATGGGTTGATGGGGGATTGGGGGGAGACCTGGGAGGATAAGGGGCTGTATGCTAGAGATAGGCTCCATCTCAATTCGGAGGGGAAGGAAATTCTTAAGTTGAAAGGGTTCACTGGAGAAAGGTGGGAGGGATGGGAGAAAACGCTGTTGAGAGAGGTCCGAAAAAGGAGGGACTCTGTCTCCACCCCTCTGGGGAGCTGAAGGAATGCAGGAAAAGGCTGACTGGTAAGGTGCGGACCAGGGGAAGACAGAATCCCCACAGGAACACAAGCAGGGGAAATGGAAGTATAGGGAAAGGGTGGAAGGTAGTCCTGCTAGATGCCAGGAGCTTGGGCAATAAAATGCCTGAGCTCCAGGCGAGACTAACTGAGGGAGAGGTGGATGTGTCAGCGGTCACTGAGACCTGGGCCACCGCAGGACACGACTGGGACCTGAACCTGGAGGGTTACACCATGTTTAGGAAGCACAGGGGGAAGGGGAGGGAAGGGGAGGAGGAGTAGCAATAATAGTCAAAAACTGCATTGCCATAGGAGGAGGCGGAGGAACTGTGGAGGCGATTTGGGTCACCTTGATAACAAGGGGGAGGCAAGAGAGTAAAAAAAATAGAAGTGGTGTACAGACCTCTGCGCTGGCGGAGGAGCTGGAGGACAGTCTGGTGGCAGATGTTAGGAGACACTGCAGATTGGGAAGGGGAAGGGTGGTGGTGTTGGGGGACTTAAACATGCCAGGAACAGACTGGGAGACTATGACATCCTCAGTGGTCAGGGAACAGAGATTGCTGGATGTCTTTCAGGACGTGTTCCTAACTCAGCAGGTGGGGGAACCGACCAGGGAGAAGTGCATACTGGATGTGGTCCTGGCAGACAGTGACCAGATTGGGGGCCTGGGGGCAAGGGACCCGTTGGCGGGGAGCGACCATGCCACGGTCTGGTTCTGCCTGAACCTAGGAGGGGTAGAAGCCTGCACAAAGACAGAGGTAACTGACTTCAGGGGGGTGGATTTCAAGGAAATGGGAAGGATCCTTAAGGAGCACTTGGATGGGATTAGATGAACATGGACGCTGACAGTAGGTGGGAAATCATCAGGAGGGGGGTGCAGGATGCTAGCAAAACCTGAGCAAGAGTAAGACGAAAATGCGGTAGGGCCCGAAAACCCTGCTGGTGGACCAGGGAGGTTCAGAAGGTGGTGAAGGGAAAGAAGGTGGCCTATAGGCAATTCAAGTGCTCAAGGAGTGAAAGGGATCGAGTGGAGTACGACCTGATGGCCAGAAGGGCCACTAGGGTAGTGAGGGCAGCTAAGGCAAGGAAGGAGCAGAACCTGGCCAGGGAAATTAGGAGAGGGAACAAGGGGTTCTTTAGATACATTTGGGAAAAACGAAGGGTGAAGGGGCAGATTAGCAGGATTAAAACAGGGGAGGGATGGGCACAAGACCCGGGGGAGCAAGCTGAGGCACTAAATGAGTATTTCGCCTCAGTTTTCGCCAAGGAAAATGGGGGTGCTGCATCATACATGGGAGGAGATGGTGAAACAGATGGGGGGACCCTTACCGACTGGCAGGTCTGGGGAGGGGGGGACATCACTGGCAGGTCAGGGGAAGGCAAAGCAGGGGGACGAGGTAGTGGAGGTGGAAATCATGGCAGAGAGAGTGAAGGAAGCCCTCAGGTCCCTTAAGACGGAGAAAGCACCAGGGTTGGATAAATTACATCCCAGAGTGCTGAAGGAACTGGCGGATGTCCTGGCGAAACCCCTGGCGGAGCTCTTCAGCATCTCTCAGAGGACACGGTGGGTGCCCCAGGACTGGAAGGTGGCGCATATAGTGCCCATCCACAAGGGGGGGTGGGTCAAGGGAGGTGGCAGAGAACTACAGGCCTGTCAGCCTGACATTGGTGGTGGGCAAGGTGATGGAGGGCATTGTCAAGGAGAGACTGGGGGGGGTACCTGGAAAAGTTGGGGTGCCTGGACGATAGACAGCATGGATTTGTCCTGGGGAACTCATGTCAGACAAACCTTGTGGAGTTCTACGACTGGGTGACAAGTGCCTTGCACCTGGGTAGACCAGTGGACGTCCTCTTTCTTGACTTCAGCAAGGCGTTTGACTCTGTTCCTCACGGGGGCCTGTTGGATAATCTGGGAGAAATGGGGGTGGGGAAACAGATGATCAGATGGATAGGAAATTGGCTCCAGAAACGTACCCAGAGGGTCATGGTTGGCGGGATCGTCCCATCCCCAAGGAGGGTCGTTAGTGTAGTCTCTCAGGGATCGGTCCTTGGGCCCCTCCTGTTCAACGCCTACATCTGACATAAAGAAGGGTATCAGGAGTGAGATGAGTCTCTGCAGATGACTCAAAACTGGGGGCAGTGGTGGATGTGGAGAAGGGGAGGGTGGCCCTACAGGGAGACCTAGAGGGTCTAGAAAGCGGAAGCTGAGGTTCAATGCAGGAAAATGCAAGGTATTGCAACTGGAAGCCAGAAACCTGGGCTAAGTGTACATCCTGGTGGGGGAAATGCTACAAATCTCAATGGCTAAGAGGGACCTGGCAGTGGTGGTAGTGGATCTCAAGATGAACAACTCAGAGACTTGTAGGAGGGCAGTGGCAAAGGCCAACAGGATGCTTGGATGCATCGCTAGGGGGCTCACTTCCAGAAGAAGGGAAGTGATACTCCCACTGTATAACTGCTTGGTGAGGCCGCACCTCAAGTACTGCGTGCAGTTTTGGAGGCCACATTTAAAGAGGGACATTGAACTCCTGGAGAGGGTCTGGATGAGGGCAACCAAAATTATTTGGGGCTTGGGGGATATGACCTATGGGGAGAGGCTCGAAGAGCTAAATATGTGTACATTGGAAGAGAGAAAGAACCAGGGGGACATGATAGAGGTCTTCAGGTACATGAAGGGGGTAAATAGGGGAGGAGCAGTCAGAGTGCTCCGAAGGAAAAGAGGGGCAACTAGAGGGCATGGGTGGAAGCTGGAGGGGGGGGGGATTTAGGGGAGAAAGGAGGAGGTGCTACTTCACTGAGAGGGTTGGGAGCCATGGAATGCACTGCCCAGGGGGCTGGTGGAGGGGTTCAAGAGGGGGTGGGACAGGTACAGGGGAAGGGTTCTGGAAGCAAAAACCAGTGCAGCGAGAATATCTGGGACTGGGAAGAGAGAAGCCAGAGAGGGAGAGGGGGGCAGCAAGGTCAGCTCCCAGGGTGGGGGCTGACCAAACAAGCAGACACGAAAGACCGTTAGGCCTATTCTACTCGCATTTTAGTATGTTAGTAATTTGTACTGTCCTAACTTGCTGTCTGTATATGTTCAACTGACTGACTTGGAACCTTTGAAAACGAGTCCTTGACTCAAAGATATTAATCCTAAACTGAAATAAATAAAAATCAATCAACTTGTGTAAGAACTATAACATTTTCTAAACAATATTTTATTGTATTTTGTGTCTTTGTTTTAAAGATTTTTTTGACATTTTAAATCTGCCTAACCCATCTTCCAAGTGCAATAAGACACTGCAAGGTGTGGGGTGTGGGTTGATACCTGCACTGCCAGTGGCTGTAAGGCCCTGCCACCTGTGGTGTTGAGCCTTATGTGCCCCTGGGCATGCGGGTATCAATCAATACCCCACCTTCTCGGGGCTTTTTTTTTTTTTTTTGTACAGCTGAAAAATGTGGCTTCACTCTGTAAATATTACAAACAAAAATATTCCTTATGCTGTAAATCCTCCCCAGTACTGTTCCTTTAGGACTCCTCTGGAAATTACGGTAACTGACCTCAACTCAGTAGACTTTACATTTTGGTCTAGATCCTCCTCTGCCTGTTAAGTGGTATGCTCCTAGCTTACATTGTCCCGGGTCAGGATACTTGAGCATTAGGGCAGTCACTACAGCTGTCCTGAAGACTGCCCAGGGACCTCGTGTCCACCTCTTCTCCCTTTGTCTCAGAGGGGACTGGCCTGAATTCTTTCATTAGCAGGACAAGGCACAGTAATACAGTAACAGTTCTGTGCTTTCGCTGGGGGCGGCAGTGCAACAGGGTAGCAGCATAAACCCCAAATCATCCCCCGGAACAAATCACTTTAAACTTCCTGCACACAGGTGGATACCCTCCCCCCCCCAAAAAAAATGACCACTTGCAGCCGTTTGACACAAGCATGTTGCACAAAATTTCAGCTTTTTAAAAATCGGCCCACAAATTGGGGAGGGAATGTGGGGAATCTGGGGCATCATTGGTGGCAAGCCTAATTATGGTGGTATGGGAAATTCTTAGCATTATCAATATGACTTTGAATATCATAGCATACCATGACTGACATCACAAGCAATGGATTATTTGAGGATTTAGTATGCAGTGCAACTTCATACTGGGTCTTAACTACAACGTATCACAATGTGCTTTTATGAGGCAGAGAAGGAAAAAAAAAAAAAACATCGGCATACAAAATATCAGGACGTCAATTATTTTTGGGGCTATTCTGTTTCTGCCACTGCCTCACCGCCCCCTCCCTTCCACCAGTCACCCCAGCATCATTCAGGACTTACTGTCTCCTCCAGGGCTTGTTCCCCCGGGTCGGAGGGGTTCCCCAATCCCTGCCAAACAGGATCCAGTGCACTGGTCAGGACCTGCATAGCCGGGTGCGGGTCACTGGTATCATCCTACCAGCCCTGAGATTTTCTGTTTCTCCCCAGGAGATGCAGACATGTAATGCTGTCATGACACATGTCAAACACTTCTGCATGATGTGCAATGACAGCCGCCACACTTCGGCACACTTCTTGCAGACCCGGACTGCCTTCTCCCTAGCCTCTGCTAGGAGTTAGGCATATGGCAGGCTCCACAACTCTCCTACCCCCGGAGGACAGCAGACCCATGGACGCTCGCTCTTCCTACCCACAGCCGGGCTCGCTTCGGAACCCGGGTCGTTGGCACTGCAAGCAGTAGCGCTACAATTACACCAGTGGGCCTGCGATAAATAGGACCATTATGCAAACATACATCAATTTCAATGCACCAAAAACATATCTGAAACCAATAACATAGCCTGGAATTTAAATTCCATGTAATTGTGTAATATATCATCTAATTTAACACAAAATAGGAAAGTCTATTATAAATCACGTTATGTCAGCCAATCAGCATTGATAACTGTAGAACCTCTTATCCTGTGTACACTTGGCATATGGTTTGGTGGCCCAGCACCAGGGAGCAGCATTACACTTATTTAATTCAGAACTTGAGTGATTCATAAAGTTTGTAAGGCTTGTTATAGAGCTTGCTTAATATGATCAACATCATCTTGTGCTGTTTGGGCTGACAGAACTGCTGAGCTGCCTGGTCCCCCTCCTGCCCAAATAGCTTGAGAGGACACTTCTTCAATAAGAGGCATTGATCTTTAGCAGGCCCCACAGGTTAACAAAATCTAGATAACAGGAAGCTTTTTTACATCTTCCTAAATTAGCGACAGAAAAACAACCATGCTGTATCTCATCTCTGAGCAGAAATATTTTTAATTTTTATTTATTTAAATTTTGGTCATCAGGTGAGCCCACTGAGACAAGGTCCCTTTTTCACGGCGATCCGGGGAAGAGATAACAGGTGGGAGAACACGTAGGTGTGTACAGACACCATTTAATAGTACATACAAGAGCAATTAAAAAGGTTGCACACAGACACCGCTGCAGTGTAAACAAATGGGCAATTACAACAATATAAATTAGGAGATAATATGGTAGGCAAAACAAGAAAGTACTGCATGAAATAAATATACAACAAGTTCATACCGGTGGAGTAGTTTACATAGTTGTGCACATTATTAGTTCTCCCAAAAAGTGTACAAGGGTGTAGGCTGAAAACCAGAAGCATGCAACACACTTTCTTCTATTCTGTTTAATAGCTCTCCACTTTCTTTCTCTAGGTCTTCTGCAAGCAGTAAGACAGAACACGGTGTATAATTATGACAGGAGGCCGTATAGTGTAGTGGTTAAGAGGACTGAGCTACAAACCTGGAGAACGGATTTGAAACTCAGTCACCACTTGCATATTGTGTGAATATGAGCAACTCGCTTAACCTCCCTGTGCTCCCAGGACGCACCTGGAAAAAAGCCTCAGCTTAGTGGGTCTTTCCTGGCCAAAAATTGTAAAAATAATGGGCAAACTGAATGTGTGAAAGTGTGCTTGTGTTGTGAGGCACAAGGTTCGGCAGAGTGCCTTTAAACATGTTATTACTGTCCACAATTACAATCCCTGAAGTGCCTTACTGCAAGAAGATACCTTTTAAAAGTAAACGGGGTGAAGCAGAGGGCTGTGGTAGAGGGGCCCTTCTCTGAATGGAGAAGGGCCTAAGCCCCATCCCTCTAGGATCTGTACTGAAGCCCACTTATGTTCAATATTTTCAATGATCTGGGAAGTCAGATGGCCAGTCAGCTGGATCGGAAACGACTCTGTGTCACCAGGGGTCATCGGGGGGGCATTCAGCTGACACACTCCTTGTCCAAGGAAGGAGGGATCTGCAGCCCACTGCACTACCACCACCAGGGTGACCACCACTAATGGTGGTGAAGTCTTGTGCCTGTAGCATGCACAGGAGCAGAGAGCACAAGCATGCTGGCGCCCCATGATGCATGCATGTTCTCGGAGAGTAGAAAAAGGGGAAAATGGCATCATTCAGGATACACGAGCTCTGCCTGCTGCCCACGATCATATCCGGCTCCTTCCTCCCCACCTCCAGGATGGCCATGGAGCTGCAGGCAGGACCACCACACACCCAAGGCAAACTGAGGGGGCATCACAGCAGGGTACCGTGGGATTTCTAGGATTCCAGTCAGTTAAGGACCAAGAGAATCTCCGAAGGTCGGGCAAATGGCACTAGCAGCAGCCGAAGGAGAATCCAACTGGAAAAGCCCCTGGAGGTAAAGAGTTCAAAAAAAAAAAAAAAAAACAACTACGTAGAAGCTGCATACACGTGATGGAGGCAAGACGGCAGCAGTGGGAAGGTCATCCAAGAGAACAGTAGTGAGCCCAACACAGAACCCTGAGGCACACCAATGTTGATGGGGAGGAGATTTTGTATCACCAATTCAAACAGGTTGTGTTCTTCCCACTAGATAAGAATGGAACCAGCTGGTGGCAGCATTTGAGAGCCCCACAGCAGACAGCCTGGCAAGCAGAAGGGGGTGGGAGACTGTATCGAATGCCATGGCTAGGTCCATAAAGACAGCAGAGGTGATGAGGCCCTGATCCATACCAGTGAGTATGGAATCAGAAAGCCCCAGAAGGGAAGAGGTGGTGGAATGATGCTTGTACAAACCAGACTGATAAGGCGTAAAGAAAGAAAAGGAATCAAGGTAGGAGAAGAGCTAGGATAATACCAGGTGTTCCCGAAGTTTAGCAAGAATGGGAAGTAGAGAGATAGGCTGGTAGACTCCAGGGGAGGAGGGATCACCTCCCCTAGCGAGGGGAATGACAGTAGCGTGCTTCCAGAGAGATGGGACAGATGCTAGAGTGAGAGAGAGATTTAGTAAAAGGAGGCACAGTGGAGACACCCTGGACCTTAAGTTTGTTGCTATGGCACTTGTGGAAGTACTAAGCCCCTTGACCACCATCATCAGCCTATCCCTCCACCACTCTCAGTTCCCCCAGCTCTGGATGTCTGCTTCTGTAACACCAGCTCACAAAAGTGGAGACCGGGCACTACAGAACAACTACAGACCGCTCTCCATACTACTGCCACTCTCCAAAGCACTTGAACAGATAGCGGATCAGCTTGTGGAATACCTGAACATGCACCAACTCCTATGACCGGAACAACATGGGTTCCGAGCGAGACAGCACTATTGGAGTTCACTGGTTGTATCCACTAAGCCCTGGATCAATGGCAGCTAGTGGGGGCTACCTTCATAGACCTATCAAAAGCTTTTGATATGGTTCACCACACACTCCTCCTTGAACAGCTAGCCGACACCGGTCTCTCTTCTGATACAATTCTATGGTTTAACAGCTATCTCGGCAATCGCTCGCAGTGGGTCAAGATTGGGGACATTGTCTCAGATAGCAAACCTGTCCACTCAGGGTTCCCCCAGAAATCAATACTGGGGACCCCCCCCCTTTCAGTATCTTCTTAAATAAACTTCCAGGCTCTTGCACCAGTCACATGCTACTGTATGCTGAGTACACCATCATTTTCACCTGCAACCCCAAACTACTTCAAAACGACCTCCAACTATGATTTACTGCTGCCGAAACATGGTTTAAGAAGCAGACTAATCCTTAACTACAAGAAAACCAAGACTATGATCTACTCCAGCACCCACAGCAAACACAAGACCCTCCCACTATCCATCCTGAACAACAGTGGCGATGTGCTGGACCTCATGTAGCACTTTACCTGGGTATCACCCTTGACTCCACCCTGTCCTATGTACTGCATATTTCAACGCCTATATCTCAGACATCAGGAGTGAGAAGAGTCCCTTTGCAGACGACTCAAAGCTAGGTGCAGTGGTGGATGGGGAGAAGAGTAGGATGGCCTTGCAGGAGGACCTGGAGGCTCTGGAAAGGTGGTCGGGAAAATGGAAACTAAAATTCAATGTGGGGAAGTGCAAGGTTCTGCACCTGGGAGTCAGAAATCCAGGCCAGGGGTATACCCTGGGAGGAGACATGATTCAAATTATGGAGGGTGAGAGAGACCTGGAGGTAGTGGTAGATGTCAAAATGAACAACTCAGAGACATGTAGAAGGGCAGCAGCGAGGGCAAATAGGATGCTGGGATGCATCGCCAGAGGAATCACGTCCAGAAAGGCGGAAGTGATCCTTCCACTGTACAACTGCTTAGTTAGGCCACACCTCGAGTATTGTGTACAAGTTTGGAGACCAAATTTAAATAGGGACATTACACTCCTAGAGAGGGTCCAAAGGAGGGCAACAAAAATGATCTGGGGCCTGGGGGAGAGGACATATGTGGAGAGGCTCAAGGAGCTCGACATGTACACCCTGGAGGTGAGGAGAGACAGGGGGACATGATAGAGGTCTTGAAGTACATGAAAAGGATCACTAAAGGAGGCCCAGTCAGGGTGCTCCAAAGGAAGGAGGGTGGGGCAACAAGAGGCTCACGGGTGTACAAGCTGGAAGCAGGCAGGCTCAGAGGGGAGAGGAGGAGATGTTATTCATTGAAAGGGTGGCAGAGCCATAGAATGCACTGCCCAGGGAGCTGGTAGAAATGGAGACTGTGGACGGGTTTAAGAGGGGATGGGACAGGTACACAGGAAGGGTAAATCTGACCAGGCACAATACAGGTGGAACATCTGGGACTGGGGACAGTATAACCCAAAAAAGGGGGGGGGAGGGGGGCAACAAAAATCAGTCCTCAGTGCGGGTGCTGAAAATCGAGCAGACTCGAGGGACCGTTAGGCATATTCTGCTGGCGTTTTAGTATGTATGTTAGTATATAGACAACCCAGCCAAGACCATACTAACATACTAAAATACCAGCAGAATAGGCCTAATGGTCTTTCGTGTCTGCTCGTTTGGTCAGTCCCCAAACTGGGTGCTGACCTTGCTGTCCCCCTCGCCTTCTCTGGCTTCTCCCTTCCCAGTTCCAGATATTCTTGCTGCATTGGATTTTGCTTCCAGAACCCTTCCCCTGTACCTGTCCCACCCCTCTTGAACTGCCTCCACTGTCTCTGCCTCCACCAGCCCCTAGGCAGTGCATTCCATGGCTCCACCACCCTCTCAGTGAAGTAGCACCTCCTCCTTTCTCCCTGAATCTTCCCCTCCAGGTTCCAGCCATGCCTCTAGTGGCCCCTTCCTCCTTCCTTCAAGCACCCTGACTGTTCCTCCCCTATTTACCCTCTTCATGTACCTAAAGACCTCTATCATGTCCCCCAGTCCTTCTCTCTTCCAATGTGTACATATTTAGCTCTTCGAGCCTCTCTCATAGGTCCTGTCCCCAAGCCCCAAATCATTTTGGTTGCCTCCTCTGGACCCTCTCCAGAGAGGTTAATGTCCGCTTCAAGTGTGGCCTCCAAAACTGCACGAGTACTCCAGGTGCAGCCTCACCAAGCAGTTATACAGAGGGAGTGTCACTTCTCTCCTTCTGGAGGTGATCCCCCTAGTGATGCATCCCAGCATCCTGTTGGCATTGGCTGCTGCCCTCCTACAAGTCTCAGAGTTGTTCATCTTCACATCCACCACCAACCCCAGGTCCCTCTCAGCCATCGAGACTTAGGCATCCCCCCCAGGGTGTACATTTGACCTGGTTTCTGCCCCCAGGTGAGTACCTTGCATTTCCTGCATTGAACCTCAGCTTCCACTTTCTAGACCATCTTTCCAGAGCCTCCAGGTCCCCCTGCAGGGCCACCCTCCCCTCCTCCCCATCCACCACCGCCCCCAGTTTCGAGTCATCCTAAAGAGACTCATCTCACTCCTGATTCCTGTCCTTATGTCAGATACGTAGGCATTGAACAGAAGGGGCCCAAGGACTGATCCCTGTGGGACCCCACTAATGACCCTCCTTGGGGATGAGACTATCCCACCAACTACGACCCTCTGGGTCCGGTCCTGGAGCCAATTGCCTATCCATCTGATCATCTGGTTCCCCACCCCCATTTCTCCCAGCTTATCCAACAGGCCCACGTGAGGAACAGAGTCAAATGCCTTGCTGAAGTCTAGAAGGAGGACATCCACTGGTCTACCCAGGTCCAAGGCACTTGTCACCCAGTCATAGAACTCCACCAGGTTTGTCTGACATGATTTCCCTGGGATGAATCCATGCTGTCTATTGTCCTGGCACCCTGACTTATCCAGGTCCCCCCCTTGCCTCTCCTTGACAATGCCCTCCATCATCTTGCCCACCACCGAGGTCAGGCTGACAGGCCTGTAGTTCCCTGCCACCTCCCTTGATCCCCCCTTGTGGATAGGCACTATATGTGCCACCTTCCAATCTTGGGGCACCCACCCTGTCCTCAGAGAGATGGTGAAAAGCTCTGCCAGGACATCTGCAAGTTCCTTCAACACTCTGGGATGTAATTTATCCAGCCCCGGTGCTTTCTCCGTCTTAAGGGAGCTGAGGGCTTCCCTCACTCTCTCTGCTGTGATTTCCACTTCTGGTACCCCTTCTCCCTGCTTAGCCCTCCCCCACCTGCCAGTGATGCCTCCCTCTCCCCAGACCTGCCATCGAAGGGTCCCCCTCCTCAGTATCTCTGTCTCCTCCCATGTATGATGCAGCACCCCATTTTCTCCTGGTAAAACTGAGGTGAAGTACTCATTTAGTACCTCAGCCTGCTCCCCGGTCTTGTGCCCATCTCTCCCTGATTTAATCCTGCTAATCTGCCCCTTCACCCTTCGTTTTTCCCCAATGTATCTAAAGAACCTCTTGTTCCCTCTCCTAATTTCCTGGCCAGGTTCTGCTCCTTCCTTGCCTTAGCCCTCACCACTGTAGTGGCCCTTCTAGCCATCAGCTCGTACTCCCCTGTCCTTTCACTCCTTGGGCACTTGAATTGCTTATAGGCTGCTTTCTTTCCCTTTCCACCTCCTGGACCTCCCTGGTCCACCAAACAGGTTTTGGGCCACAGCATTTTCGTCTTACTCTTGCACAGGTGCTGGTAGCATCCTGCACCCCTCTCCTGATGATTTCCACCTACTATCAGCGTCCATGTCTGACCCAATCCCATCAAATGCTCCTAAAGATCCTTCCCATTTCCTTAAAATCCGCCCCTGAAGTCGGAGTTACTCTGCTTTTGTGCAGCCTTCACCCTCCTAGGTCCAGGCAGAACCAGACTGGACATGGTCACTCCCCGCCAATGGGTCCCTTACCTCCAGGCCCCCAATCTGGTCACTGTCTGCCAGGACCACATCCAGTACCCGTGCCTCCCTAGTCGGTTCCCTCACCTGCTGAGTTAGGAACGCGTCTTGAAGGACATCCAACAACCTCTGTTCCCTGGTCAGAATCAGTTCCAGAATCGGGATACTCCACCGCCACAAGCACGGTCTTACATATGAAACACTTAATATGGCCATCACTAGCTCAATTGTTACCCTCGTTGACTATGGCCAGGCGGTTTACGGCTCTGCACTGAACTCGCTCCATCGTATCTCCCTGGCCCTTAATAAGGCCTGCCAACTCCCCACAGGGGCTGCAAGGCTTACACACATCTGTGAGCGCTATTGACGGTCAGGGTGGCTCTAGCTGAAGAGCAGAGTTAAGTACCATACCTGTCTATTGGCCAAAAAATATTCACACTAAATCTGATGCCACCAGGAGTCCAGAATCTGCTTACGTGCCATGTAAGTGCCAGGTTGACCAGAGCCTCCTCCCCACCCCTCCCTCCCCAGAGCTCGGCTCCTTTATAGGGGGAACACCTGCCATGCAACTGGAGGAAAAGGCTTCAGGTGCAGCTCATGTAGTTCTAGCTACTGGGGGGTGGGTTTAAGGGCTAGCAGAGAGGAGCTTAGGAAGTTGTACACTTCCCCTACAAGTCTACTGTGAAGTACTGCACCTAGTAATGGGGGTACCTGTTTACTGTGGGACTGTATCTAGAATTAATAGGTGACCTGATTAGCGGGTACGGGTGTATCCTTGACTAGGGGGAACCTGGTGGCTCATCCAAGGAATCCTACTTTGAGGGGGATGGGACCACACGTCATTAGGGACAGCATCTTTGAGAGGGTGGTGGGGTGCACAGTGTGTGGCGCGGCTATGATACTGGACTGGGCTTGGAAGTTCGGTGGTTGCCCAGTGTGCTACCAGCTGGCACAGCTATGGAGGAGGTTGAGAGGATTAGAGACAACTGGGGGAGATGATTGGGAATAGGGCAGGAGCTCTCCGTGGGGTTGCACCAAGCACTAGGGGCGGTGGGCATAGGGAAGGGAGTCCAAAAGGAGGACACTACCAAAGAAGCAGGCAGGTATCTGGGGACCCTCACAGAGGGGGGCCTAAGAGAGGACATTCTCAGGGAAGTAGGCAGATGGCTGGGGCTGGACAAGGGGGAGAGGTGGATCGGACCTTAAGCTCAGTAACCGCTCCAATTCTCTTCTTCTGCTGGGGATGGGGTGGTGATGTAACCACGACAGGCAGTTAGAGATGGAAAGGAGTGGGGGCAGGGGCCGATAGCAGGAAGAAGCGGGGAGACTTGGAACGCTGGAAAATGGGGGGCAGTGGATCCAGCAGGAGAAGGAGGGGTAGAGGGAGGAAAGCGCAAGGAGAAGGACCAGAATTACAAGGAGGATCAGTGAAGATAGCTGAAGGTTTATGCCGGGGAGCACGACAAGCAAGGAGGGCTGAACAGAGACTGGAAGGAAGGAGGACAGGCCAGGCAAGTTTAGCAGCGGGGAGAGAGGACCAGTTGCAAGCAGTGACCGGGGAGAGACAAGGGGTACAAAAGGATACTCGGGAGGAGGAGAGGCAAAGGATCGGAGGGGAGGGACTGGCCAGGGGTAACAAGGAGGGGCAGCAGGGGCATCCAGATAGGGAGGGGCCAGTAGAAAGGATGAGGGACATGGACGGGGGGGGGGGAAATGGAGGAAACGCGGTGGTCAGAGTGCTCCTGTTGGGTGATTCCATGATCAGGGGTATCAAATGGGATAGGGAGGGGGGAGCCTGCCCAGTTAGAACAAAATGCTTCCCTGGACTCACAGTGCACAGGGCCAAGCATGAGGTATATCATGCTGGCAAAGGACTGTAGAGGTCCCCCAGACATACTGGTCCACCTGGGTACAAATAACATTAGAGGGAAATAGTGAACTAGAGATACAAGCAAGGTTCAGAGAACTTGCCAGGGTCTATCATGACATAGGATGCGCGATTTCCTTCTCGGAAATCCTGCCAGTGCCAAGGGCTAATTGGGAATACAAGACGAAGATCTGGGAGATAAACCAGTGGCTCAGGGAGTGGTGTGGGGCCAGAGGGTATGGATTGATGGGAGATTGGGGGGAGACCTGGGAGGATAACGGGCTGTATGCTAGAGATAGGCTCCATCTCAATTTGGAGGGCAGGGAAATCCTTAAGTTGAAAATAGAGGGGTTCGTTGGTGAAAGGTGGGGTTTAAACTTGTGAAGGGGAGAGAGACAGGAGAAAAGGCTGTCGAGGGGGGTCCGATAAAGAAGGGACTCTGTCTCAACCCCCCTGGGGAGCTGGAAGAATGTGGGAAAAGGCCGACTGGTAAGGGGCTGACCAGGGGGAAGACGGATTCCCCATGGGAACTTGAGCAGGGGAAATGGAAGTATACGGAAAGGGTGGAAGGTAGTCCTGCTAAATGCCAGGAGCTGAGGCAATAAAATACCTGCACTCCAGGTGATGGTAGCTGAGGAACAGGTGGATGTGGCAGTGGTCACGGAGACCTGGGCCACCGCAGGGCATGACTGGGACCTGAACCTGGAGGGTTACACCACGTTCAGGAAGGACAGAGGGGATTGAAGGGGAGGAGGGGTAGCAATAATAGTCAAAAACTGTATTGCAGGAGGAGTGGAGGCGGAGGGTACTGTGGAGGCGATTTGGGTCACCTTGATAACGGGGGCAAAAGAGTGAAAATAGGAGTGGTGCACAGACCACCTGCGCTGGCAGAGGAGCTGGAGGAGAGTCTGGTGGCATATGTTGGGAGACACTGCAGACTGGGCAGGGGAAGGGTGATGGTGTTGGGGGAGTTAAACATGCCAGGAACAGACTGGGAGACTATGATGCCCTCAGTGGCCAGGGAACAGAGGGTTGTTGGATGTCTTTCAGGACGTGTTCCTAACTCAGCAGGTGGGGAAGGCGCGGATACTGGATGTGGTCCTGGCAGACAGTGACCAGATTGGGGGCCTGGAGGTAAAGGACCCGTTGACAGGGAGCGACAATGCCACGGTCTGGTTCTGCCTGGACCTAGGAAGGGTAGAAGGCTGCACAAAGACAGAGGTAACTGACTTCAGGGGGGGCAGATTTCAAGGAAATGGGAAGGATCCTTAAGAAGCATATGGATGGGACTGGGCCAGACATGGACGCTGACAGCAGATGGGAAATCAGGAGGGGGGTGATGGATGCTACCAGCACCTGTGCAAGAGTAAGACGAAAATGTGGTAGGGCCCGTAAACCCTGCTGGTGGGCCAAGGAGGTTCAAGAAGTGGTATGGGGAAAGAAGGCAGTTTATAGGCATTTCAAGTGCTCAAGGAGTGAAAGGGAATCGAGGAGTGTTCGAGCTGATGGCCAGAAGGGCCACTAGGTTGGTTAGGGTGGCTAAGGCAAGGAAGGAGCAGAACCCAGCCAGGAAAATTAGGAGCGGGAACAAGGGGTTCTTTAGATACATTGGAGAAAAACGAAGGGTGAAAGGGCAGATTAGCAGCATTAAAACAGGGGAGGGATGGGCACAAGACCTGGGGGAGCAAGCTGAGGTACTAAATGAGTACTTTGCCTCAGTATTCACCAAGGAAAATGGGGGAAGGGGGCTGCATCATACATGGGAGGATGAAGTAGCAGAGATGGAAATCATGGCAGAGAGTGTGAGGGAAGCCCTCAGGTCCCTTAAGATGAAGAAAGCTCCAGGGCAGGATAAATTACATCCCGGAGTGCTGAAGGAACTGGTGGATGTCCTGCAAAACCCCTGGCGGAGCTCTTCAGCATCTCTCTGAGGACAGGGTGGGTGCCCCGGGACTGGAAGGTGGCGAATATAGTGCCCATCCACAAGGGGGTCAAGGGAGGTGGGGAACTACAGGCCCGCCAGCCTGACATCAGTGGTGGGCAAGGTGATGGAGGGCATTGTCAAGGAGAGGTGGGGGGGGCCTGGAAAAGTCAGGGTGTCTGGACGATAGACAGCATGGATTCATGCCAGGGAAACAGTGTCAGACAAACCTTGTGGAGTTCTATGACTGGGTGACGAGTGCCTTGGACCTGGGTAGACTGGTGGACGTCCTCCATCTTGACTTCAGCAAGGCGTTTGTCCCTCACGGAGGCCTGTTGAATAAGCTGGAAGAAATGGGGGTGGGGAACCAGATCAGATGGATAGGCAAGTGGCTCCAGGAGGGTCGTGGTTGGCGGGATAGTCTCATCCCCAAGGAAAGTCATTAGTGGGGTCCCTCAGGGATCGGTCCTTGGGCCCCTCCTGTTCAACGCCTACATCTCCGACATAAGGAAGGGTATCAGGAGTGAAATGAGTCTCTTCGCGGATGACTCAAAACTGGGGGCGGTGGTGGATGGGGAGGAGGGAAGGGAGGCCCTAGAGGGGGACCTGGAGGCTCTGGAAAGGTGATCTAGAAAGTAGAAGCTGAGGTTCAATGCAGGGAAATGCAAGGTACTGCACCTGGGGGCCAGAAACCCGAGCCAAGTGTACACTCGGGGGGAGGGGAATGCTACAAGTCTCAATGGCTGAGAGGGACCTGGGGGTAGTGGTTTATGTCAAGATGAACAACTCGGAGACTTGTAGGAGGGCAGTGGTCAAAGCCAACAGGATGCTGGGATGCATCGCTTGGGGGGGTGGGAATCACCTCCAGAAGGAGGGCAGAGATACTCCCTCTGTATAACTGCTTGGTGAGGCCACACCTCGAGTATTGCATGTAGTTTTGGAGGCCACACTTGAAGAGGGACATTGAACTCCTGGAGAGGATCCAGAAGAGGGCAACCAAAATTATCTGGTGCCTGGGGGACAGGCCCTGGGGAGAGGCTCCAAGAGCTAAATATGTACACATTGGAAGAGAGAAGGGACTGGGGAGAACATGAAAGAGTCTTCAGGTACATGAAGGAGTTAAATGAGGAGAAGCAGTCAGGGGGCTCGAGAGGAGGTGGGGGCAACTAGAGGACATGGGTGGAAGCTGGGGGGGGGGATTCAGGGGAGAAAGGAGGAGGTGCTACTTCACTGAGAGAGAGTGGTGAAGCCATGGAATGTGCTGCTCAGGGGGCTTGTGGAGGCACAGACTGTGGAGGGGTTTAAGAGGGGGTGGGACAGGTACAGGGGAAAGGTTCTGGAAGCAAAGTCCTGTGCAGTATGAATATCCAGGACTAGGAAGGGAGAAGACAGAGAGGGTGAGGGGGGCAGTAAGGTCAGTTCCCAGGGTGGGTGCTGACTAAACAAGCAGACACAAAAGACTGTTAGGCCTATTCTGCTGGCATGTTAGTATGTTAGTAAGCACCCACAGCCAAAGTTTCAGTGAACCTAGATGCCACACTGCACAGGATTAATTTGCATTCTACTACCGTGCACCATACTAGACCAACACCCTTACTTCAGCCATCTCCGATACCACAACCATTGGTGCTTTCAAGTGTAAGCTCAAGCAGCACATTGACACACGACAACTGTGACTGCGTTGGCATTCATGATGACCAAAACAACTTTCCTACATTTGGACCACCGTAAAGCAGTAGCACTTAGTGTTCCACCTAATCCTAGGGGCACCTACCTGCACAGCACTTCATTGTCCCACTCCCCGTCTACCCCCTCCCCACTGGGCACCAATTCCCCTCTCTGTCCCTGCCCTCATGGTCTGTCTGCTGCTCTCCTAGTTCCTTTGTCTACAACCTTCCTTAAGTCTCTTCTTAACCCCTTACGCAGGCATACATTTCACTATGCCACAGCTGTGGCTGTGCTCCACTCCATTTCTCCCACAAGTATGCTTAACTCTCAGACACAGGCACCTTCTCACCAATGCCGTAGCAGTGTCTAAATGTTATATCTTAAGCTAAATGCTATCCTTCACAATCTTGCAACCAACACCAATTTATTGTCTACCTACTACTACCTTGTCTAATGTATTGTTTTGTGCCGGTGCAATTTTGTACTTGCTTGTAAAGTAATGCCCTGTAATGTAATGCTATGAACCTGTTCAATTTTTTCTTGTAACTGACATGGAACCTACAAATGAGCATCCGCTCACAGGTGTTCGGTTCCCCAAGATATTAAAATAAATAAATAGTAAGGAAGCAAGGGGAATAGCAACAGAGATGGGAGGAGAGCACCCAATCCAGGAGTGAATGGCTAATGGAGGAGTGTGCATTAAAAAAAAGGGTTGGTTCAGAAATAAGCTGTGTGAGGTCCAGGGACTCGACTCAATCTTGTGCCGCGTGGGCTTAAAAGCAGGAGAGAGAGCCAGCTTACGCTGAAGTCCCTGAGAAGGATAAGCTCTCCAGTGGAGGGATGGGAGGCATGAGAAAGGAGGGAGTCAGCAAGTTAGTGAGGAGGAAGTGATCTTGGGACAGGCATAGACCCATTTCTTTACTCCCCATCCAGTCTAAATTGTTAGAAAAAAATTGTGAGCTCACAACTAAGGAATTACTTGGAATTATATAATCTCCTTAACCCTTTGCAGTCTGGCTTCAGCCCACGGCACAGCACCATTTCGGCACTTGCTAAAGTTACGAATGACTGGCAACGTGAACTTGATGCCAAAAAGCTTTGTGCAATATTCTTAGACTTTAGCAAGGCATTCGATATTGTAGACTATGACCTGCTTCTCCTTTCCCTCAGGAACACTGGACTGGACCACCTTTCCTTGAGATGGTTCTTTATCTAGTAGATCGGTTCCAGCAGGTCAAAGCGGAAGGACTCTCTCCACTTAAGCCCCTCCTGAGAGGCGTACCGCAGGGATCGATACTAGGCCCCTTGCTTCTCGCAATATATATTAAAAGTATAGATGACTGCATCAAAAATGCCAATATATATCTTTTCGCAGATGACATGGTTCTTTACACCAGTAGACCTACCCTTGTGGCTGCTTGCAGTCACCTTCAACAGGATTTCAATCTTCTGCAACATAAGCTTCGTAACCAAAAGCTACTTCTAAATGGCAAAAAAATAAGGTAATATTCTTCTCCCCCCCTCCCTTGCACCTTCAAGACACCCATCTTTACTTGGAACACTGCTTCCAATCATCACCCTTCTTGGCGAACCTCTGGAGTATGTATCCAAGTTTAAGTGCCTGGGTGGTATGGATTGACCACAGACTTTTCTCGACCACATCGAAGAACTGTCAAAACAACTTAGAGCTTGGGCCAGTTTTATAGAATTAAGCATCTTCTTACAAGAGATGCCAAGAAAAGATTGGTCCAAACCACCTTCCTCTCCCTCCAGGATTACACAGACTTTCTGTACGGCCAGGGCCCAGCTGCTGCACTCTCAAAACTGGACACACTCTATCATAGAGCACTAAGGTTCATCACCGATCTTCCATACAATACTCATCACTGCTCTCTATACAGTGCCATGGGATGGACCTCTCTCACTTACAGAAGACAGAGAAACGCCTCCCTCTGGACCGTCAGAGCTATCGCCAAGAAGCTGCTTCAATATATTTTGGATTGTTTACCCCCAAGTGTAATGGTACGTATATGCTGAGAAATGCCTCCTGTATCTACCTGGCAGTGCCAAAGGTCAAATCACGCTTTGGTAGAGCTTCCATGAGCCATACGTTACCTGTGTGCTCCAACACACTGCAAAAAACCTTGAAATTGGCCCACATCATCAGCATTTAAAACTCTCTATGCTCGTTCGTTTAACGAAACCTACAATTGTTTCTCCTGATCTCCCTTCCCTGCCTCAGCAACTTACTGGTCATCTGTCTGATGATATATTACAGTACATTTACTACTTCTCATTGACACTTTCCCCTCCCTCTAACCTTTTCATAGCATTCCTTTGTTGCTTTTCCTTGTGTAGCCTGCTCCCTTGCGTAGGTTTCAGTTGTCTTAAAGTAGCATTACCACTTGTTCACATGCACCCTACCTCCCTGACCCTGGGGCATTCACCTTACCTCTGCCTCTCCTCACTCCCCTGATCTTAAGTCTGTCCTTACCCATGGTCCTGGTATCACTATTTGCTGCTATGACACTTACGGGTTCCCCTGCCTACCCTACCCTCCCTCTTTAACCTTCACAACTCCCTTCCTTTTATCAGCTTCCCAACTTCCCTTGTTGCCCCCCCCACTCGTGTTTGTTCTTCTGCCTTCACCACATCATAGTGTCCAATCTTGACTATAATCTGCATTTAGCTGCTCGTGTGTATACAGTACTCATGCACTACTACTATCATTACCCTGTGTATTATATTTAGCCCTGACTATGTTAATTATTTAAATATTGTGTGATTTTGTTGTGTTCAATGTGCTGTGTATTGTTCTTCTATCCTGTCCAGGTCCATTTCGCAAATGATCTTTGCCCAACAATGTTCACCTGGTTAAATAAAGATCTTGACTGCTTGACTGAAAGACACACACCACCAACAAAGATAGGGAGAGAGAAATGGATATATATCCTTGCCAGCAGGAGTTCCTGAGAGAAAGTAACAGATTCTCTGAGGCATAGGTGTAGGCAGGCTACTCCATGTACTCCACGGTGTACAATTTTATTTAAGAGGGGCAGCAAATAGGTTCTGAACTGCTTCTTTTGTGCATGAAAACATAACACTGAACCAACTGGACCGTTCTGTAATTTTATTCATAGGAGACAAAACTATAAAAATTGGTTACTGATACTTGTCTTTACAGCTTTACAGGCTCTGGACTGGAATGTGGGTGTCTGAGGGAGCAATGTGTTGCATCTGTATTTACCCATGCATGGGGGGGGGGGCAGCAACCAGTGTAATGAGGTACAAAAGTTGCATTTTTTATGCCAAATGGGGCAACAAACACAGACCTGGTGTACATACTTATATTGTCTGGCTACACCCCTGCTCTGAGGGAGATAGAGATTGAAGGACATACATGCCCATTCATGGGCGCGCTCAGGGGAAAACACTGCCCATTCAAGTACAAAATGTGAAAGTCGCAGACCAGTATCCATCAGCACAGCCGTGACATCTTTCAGAGAATGACACATGGCTTGAAGCTGGCACTTCGTACTGGCGACTAAAGCCCGCCTATACCCGCCTACCAATACACAGGTCAGTACTGAAGCAGAAGCACACCTTTCCCTGTGGCTGTTCAGAATACTTAGAAATCCCAGCCAGTGGGGATACCAACAGGGGTAACACAAGCAAACCGATAGGTATCACAGTAGCCAGCTAACGTGGTACAGTAGTTAGCTTGCTTCGGAATCCTACTAACAACGTTTATTCGCGCTCTTAATACAAATAAAAAAGGAAACAAAACCAGACACTTCCTCAACCGGTTCCGCATGCAAACACAGCAGTACTATACTTTGCATCCAATCAAAACGTTCAATCCCAGTGGAGAAGAAAAAGAGTACGAAAAGCAAAATGGCAAACACAGTCTGAGGAATACACGCTATCATCCATGAAATTCAATAGTCGCCATTACCTCTTTTCTGGAAAAACGCATGTGCCTACAAACTAGAAACAAGCAGCTCTGTTGTGTGAACCGAATAAAGAAGAGATACAAATACCTCCAGGAACAGTTTCTTTCCCTCCCCTTCTTAGGCCTCAGGGCCTCCCACAGAACAACACAGACAGCGCTCCCCCTTCCCGAGCCTGCATCAACTCCGTTTGTCTCGTACCTGCGGCCGGCGATGCTCCTCGGGCGCTAGCGGGGCCGCCGCCGCTACGAGATCGTCTCCTTGGTCAATGAAGAGGTAGGGTTTGCATCAATGTTATCCTAGGGGGAGGCGGCGAGGCGCACTACAAAAACCATTCATTCAGCGCGCCGACAGCAATTCCTCATTATGTCTTGTCAGGAGAATGTGGAGCCGCGTACAACACACTGCGCCTGCGCAGCAGGCCACACATGCACGGCTACGCTCAGGGTACAGGGTACGGCAAGCGAGAGAGTGGACCATCGAATTTAAAGGAACAGTGATCCACTATGTGATTGAGCAAGGTGTAGCAGAATTTCCACCGACTGCGGTCTTCAAATGCTGGGTCTGGTTGAGTCGGGGGACCCACCTGGAAAATCAATGTGAAGAGGGCCCAGGGTGACACACTTATATCAGTATTCCACTTTAGTTTGATACACTAGCTCTGTGTTTGCATGTTACATTTATCTACAGTGCCCCAGATATCCAATTTAATTAGGAAAAAGATGACAAATACAAAGATTTTCAGCTTTTATAAGGTGACCAGGTACTCAACTGACAGGGGCCTACCTGAAAATGTCCAGGTATCCTGGTGGGCTAGTCACACTCTGCTGAAATGAGGGAGAGCTCCTGATTTTGAGCACTTAAATCTGGAAAGTTTTCATAGGATGTAATTTACAGTATGTGCTTACTTGAACAAAGGTAGTGGAAAGTGCCTTCTTGGGAGCTGCTGTGGCAGAGAACTGGGGGCTGACCTCTTCTGTCTGCAACAGTTGTACAAGTAACATGTATTTTGCAGCATTTTTTCAGGCTCAAATATTGTAATTAACAGTTTGCCAGAGGTGGGCAAGGACTAGTTTAATTAAAACAGAAGGTGTCTGTGTGAGTGTTTGAGCATGTGAGTGTAAGGATGTGTATTACCTTAAGAAACGTGTGTGTTAGAAGCTGTTCAGCATGAATGTGTGGCACAGTTACTGAGCTAATAAAAGAGAATCAACAAAGATTTCTAGTACAGTGTGGATAATTTTACATGGTGTCAGAATGTAGCAGTTATCGCCATCCATGGCTTTAAACCTGCAAAGCAAGTTGACTGAGAAGTGGCAGAGGTTCAAGCAGCAGTTTGAAATATTTCTCATTACCAGCGGGGTTGCAGATAAATCAAGAAAAGTGCAGGCCATGACCTTTCTTCATATTGGTGGTCCAGCTGCATTAGAAGTGTACAATGCTGGCACTGTGGCACCGAGTGATGGGGTTTTGCTCAGCACGCTGGTGACCCGGCTTCACACCCCAAGCCCAGGATGACAGGAGTGAATGCCGGCTGGGAGGGTTCGGAGCATCCCCTCGAATGCTTCTCTCCCCGGGGGGGGGGGTGCTGTACTGCTTCTAGAGTGGCTCCTGGTAGTGGGTTGAAGTGGTGTCCTAGGCTATGTGGGTGTACTCGCCCTGCTGGCCATCCCCCCACAGGACACACACTGCGGCAGCACCAACGCGAGGTGGGTGGGGACAGTAAATGGGAAAATGGGCTGTCCAGCCCCACCGGATGACCATCGCTCCTCCCTCCACGCTGAGGTCCCCAGAGCGCATCTCCTCTATCCCCCGTGTCTCCACTGCGGGCACCGTACAAGTAATCTCCTCTCTCTGTCCCCCTCGGGGGGCCCTTCCAGTAGGGTTAGTGCCGGACTTCCCCCGGATGCAGGGAGCATGGGGCCATTACTGATGGAGAGAGGCAGCGGGGGTGAGACCAGCGGGCATAAGGGAATTAGCAGACCTGAAGGAGTGGTAGGCTGAGGCTGTGTGAGAGCATAAACAGATAAAGCAAAAAAAAAAAGTGTACAATCCATTTGACTGGCAGAGGAAAGAAGACAGAGAAAATATACCACAGATTATGGACAAGTTTAGTAACCCCAGAAAAAATGTCAGGTACAAAAGGCATCTGTTTCATGTTAGACACCAATGTCTGGGTGAATCCATATGCAACCCCCTACAAATTGGGGTTCCCGAAAAGTCTTCCTTGAGCTTGCCTAAATGCTCACTGCCAGCCTGGTGTCCTTTGTTTTAGCAGTTTAAATGTGATTGCCAGAGAGTGCCTGTATAGCCTTTGTGTACTGTCTCTTTAAGAGCTGCCTGGAATGCAGTCATAAGTAATCTGAGAGGGAACTCTGTTGAAAGATGTAACTATTTGCTGAAACTCAGCTAGAGTGATAATGATAATGTAGTTTGTTTATTTATTTATTTGAGTTTTGGTGACCGGGTAAGACCACTGAGACAATTACAGTCCCTTTTTCAGGGCTGACCCGGGGTCATACATGATACATTATAGCAGTGCATTTGTACAGGGAGCCAGTACATCACAGTACCAAATTTGGCATACATTGTACAGTGGATACAATTTAACATGCATTGTACAGTGGATTCAATACAGTAGAGCTAGTTATGTACACCATATTTACATATCTATAAAAAAATCTATATACATTACAGTTTTTAGCTATACATGTAGTTTGTCTAACCTGCCTTCTTTGCAGCAAGGACTGTTTTGTTTATCCCCACCACTTTGGCCCGGGACTGACAAATTGGACCAATCAGTACTGGTGGGACCTAAAATGGAGCCGGACTACAGGAGCTGTCTGGAGTCAGAATCTGTAGGAATTGTAGTTTGGGGCTTTTGGTGCCTTTTTGCACATGAAGGGGGAGCTCCTGTTGTGACTGACAGATGAATCAGCCAACCAAACCTTTTGGATCTTGGGGAAATTCCCAGGTTTGCTGGCAGTTGAGTCAGATCTAAGTTGGGAGCTGAAGAAGCAACAGCTCGAGACAGTCTCTGGAAAGGCCTGAGTTTTGGCCTGCATGCCTGCCTGCTGCCCCAAGAGGGAGAAGAGAATCAGTTCAAACTGAATCCGAGTTTGTGAAAACGAAGTAAGCCACTGAGTTGTGACCAGGATCAACCTGAAGAAGACTAAAGATTTGCTGAATGCATCGGCCTGTCAGGATTTCCAGCTACCTCTAAACTCCCAGTGTGTGCAGAGACTTTGCAATTGTGACCGGAGAGCGGTTTGCCTGGTATAGTAGAATCCCTTACATGTAAATGTGCTGTGTGTTTATAGTGGGTCATGATTTGGTTCCCCACTGCGTGAATTGTGTTCTGCTTGCTGGAATCTGTATCCAGCTCGACCGGACTGAATCCACGTTCATCTCCATGTGGCCTGGGCCTTGCCACACTGACCGTGCCAGACTACCCCACTGCACAGAGAAATCCATCGACGAGAGACCTGCCTGGGGATCAACCCCCTGCTCCACACTTGAAGAGGAACAACGCCTCGGCAAATTGTGTGGGCCCTGCTTCTCCTGGCACTCCAGATCAACCACCTGCAGTCTCATTTTTTGTCCAGCCTGTGTCCAATCTTGGGTATCATGAGTAACCATCAGGATAGTTCCCTGCTACAACAGCTTAATCTAAGTGTGTCATCTGATTGTCTTGTTGTTTCTTTTCTTTCACGAACTGAGCCCTCCGGCTCTGGATTACAATTAGTGTGTGTGGTGCATGTTGTTTTCTTCCATCACAGGGCCCCAACCAGCTGGGACGCCGACCTACCCCGGGCAACAATCCTGGCTAGCCCACCTCTTCTTCACCTGGGTACCCAGAGTGTGTGACCGTTTATGGACCCTGAAGTGCATGCATAACTGTTTGATTGATACAGCCGTTAAATAAATTAACCTAATTACGACCCTCCCTTGTTCAAGTCCCTTAAATAAATCAGATCTAACTCTTTTTGCATTTACCCTGACTGTGGTTCCAGTTTGTGCAAGAGTGCTGTACTGCTGTTATTTGCTGTGTATAACCTTGTTTTACAGGGGGTCCCCAGGGTCGAGCCAGTGGAAAGCCCTGGTGGTAAGTGCAAACAGTGTGGGTGCTTGTGTTGTGTATCAGGAGTATTGTGAAAGTGATTATGATGTATTGTTCTGGCCACTAGTAAGGAAAGAGAGGGGTTACAGTGTCCCGGGGGGCTGTGCCAAGGTTAGCTTGACCACTACCAACCCTGACCTCCGGGTGGAGGCACCCGTTTCATAACTCAAGCCCCTTAACCTGCTCCTAGTCAAGCAGGCAGGGGTAGTAGCCTTTGGGATAGTGCCAACTAGGGGTTACACATAGACACCTTTGGAAGAGACCTGAGGTTGGGGTATGGCCTGGCTATTGGCAACAGCAGACACTAGTTAGCTGGGCTCCCGATGGAATCTGAGTATTTTGGCAGAAATTGTGTCTTTTTCAAATTTATCTTCCAGCAAAACTACGTCTGCATCTGTATAACCCCAGCCCCCCTTTTTGTAACGGCAATCCCCCCTTTTGGTACTCAGACAAGCCAACGACCAACAACTGGCAGAAAAAAGTATCACCCCTGGCATTAGGGCAAACACTTGGCTCGGGCGTCTCAGAGGTCAGGGGGAAGGGCGCAAAACAACATTTCTATTTTTACCCAGGTCTGGGAGAGAGGTGCCAGGTGTATAATGTGTCTTCTATCTGTGGGGGCCCCAAAAACTCACACAGGTCACTCAGTGATGGACTGTCCACAACCAGAAATTTGGGATTTTACTGTATGGCTTTTATTCCTGACAAAGTGTTAACAGAAATTGGAGGTGCCCCCAGGGCTTGTAGCTATATAGAAAGATGGCACATTTGAAGCAGGCAAAAACATTCCACAACTTTTTCAAGCAGTACTGAGACTTCTCAAAAGAACATTTCCCACAGACATCCAGCCCTATTTCAGGAGTACCTGGACTTACCAGTGCCTTTAAGTGGATCTTGCCACCGCACTAATTCGAGCACCACTAGGTGAACTAAGTTAACACCTTAGACCCTTCCTTGTAACCAGTTAGATCCCTTTGAAACCAAGAGTGAGTGGTCAGTTCACTCTGGCCAAAGCTAGATTCTCTCTGCCATTAGCTTTAGGAAAACAGGATTCCCTAGCCACACAGGGGCTACAAGAGACATCCTTACAGTGCAATCTTTGTGCCAGGGTCCTGAGTACCTGTATGCTAGCCATCTTGGGCTCCTAACAAGACACTGGCCAACCTACATTTGAACATCAAATGAACCTTGTACTTGCAACAGCTTGTGCCCCTCAAGACATTTGTTAAGAACACTTGACATCCGCAGATCTCACACAAAATCCATAACTTCTAGGTTTGTACACACACAGTCACTACGTTCTGGGTAGTTCTGATAACTCTCACAGTCTTTTGGGGGTTACCCCAGAGATCTCACTCAACCTTCAGTCCCATTCCTTCTTCTGTGAAAAATCATCACCCCCTCGGGGCTTCACAGGATCCTAGTAGCCACCATTGTATTGATCTACCATTGTAACCTAATATGCCAACCTATTTATTGTTTTGTTCCTATTTCTGTAACTTGTATTGTATTTGTTCTCTGATGCAGAACCTTTGTAAAAGAGCCCTGCTCAAAGGTACCTGTAATCCTAGTTATAATAAAATTAAAAAAAAATAAATAAAAAAACTGGCCCGTGGTTACTGTACTAAGGCAGAAAATAACAAACTGAGGGTCCTTCCCTCTAACAAGTGGCCTTTGGCAGAGCACTGAAGTCAAAAGACAGCACAACACTATGTCATATGCTGCTACAAGGGTTCTAAATTCTATGACATCATCCCCTGCCCCAGCAGAGCTGAGCAGGTGGTGATGTAATGTTTTACAGAGAGTCTTTAAGCCCTCTGACACTGTTCAGGCTATCTGCCTGATCTAAAACTGATGAGATCCTAGTAACCCCAGGCATATGCTGGTTACATCTAGAATATAGAACCACAGCATGGCATTGTCAAAATCTACAAAGATAACTCTTCCTTTTGAGCCACAGGAGAAGATGGGCAGCAGAGGAACTGAGGACCGCACCAGATCCCACATGGCATCTGTGGAGAATGGCACCTGCAAAGATCATTTGGGTCCCACTATAGCAGCTCTCTCGGCTATGATTACAAATTTACAACAGGATGCTAAAGCTGGGTTTGCAAATATAACTTCCTAAACTATCCATCTGCAATCTATGAGCCTGGCAGAGACTTCGGCAGCTCACACCACACATCTCGATGAGCAGGAGTAAAGAATAAGTGAGCTCGAGTGTATGGTGGCAGATCTGGCACAGGGAAAAATACAGAAGGAGCAGTTGGAAAACCTCCAGTTCAGAGATGAGGATCAGGAAAATAGGGCTCAGTGCTCGAACATCAGGATAATAGGATTGCCAGAAGGACTGGAGGGCAGGAAGAAAGGGGAGCTATTCAGAGGTGGCTAACCAAGAAGTTGGGACATGAAGCTGCAGTCGCAGACTACGAAATTCAGAGAGCTCATCCCACTGGCCAAATTCCCAAAATGGGTGAAAGATCAAAACACTAATTAATTAAATACTTAAGGTTCCCAGAAAAAGAGAAGGTGCTAAGAGCAGCGAGAGCCCAGGCTCTAATTCTGGTGGACAGTGGCCATGTCTTCATCTTCCAGGATTGCTCCCCAGATGTTCAGTTGAAGCATCAAAAATTTGCCAGGGTAAAAGCCACATTACATCACTGTGCTTGGGACTTTGACCTGCTTTGCCCTGCAAAGCTGAAGATTTTGAAGCCGGGTTGCCTGCCAAGATTTTTCAACAAACAGCAAGATGCTGAACACTTCGACAACATGGTGGATGTGGCTACAAAAGGAGGAGCCAGACCCAGGGATAGAGCAGCAGCAACCACCTGAAGATAACAGCATCACCAGCAGCAACATTAAGTTTTTCAATGTGTTCCTGAGACAGTAGGACAAGGTATGGTCTGAAAAGGTACTTTGAGGGTCGAATATGTGTCTGCAACCCTGGTCACACTACTGTTTCAATTTCTCTCTCTAGAGAAACTGTTATAAAACACTTGCTTTTGTGGTCTAGCAGAGTTAATTTTATTTTCATTATGATTTATGCCATTAAATAATAATTGTAAAATGACCATGACCTCATGGCATGAATTTTCTCTGGGTACTGCATGGCATTGATTGTTTCGTGGGTGTAACTTTGGTGTTTTCCTTGTTTTATCACCCAACGTGATTTGACAGCTAATAGAAACCGACTAGAGTGTGCTCAGCCAATAAGATCTTCTGTCTGAAACACGCCTTCCCACAGCTCTTGTCGGTTTCAACTTACATGAACTAGGTTGCTGTGGCAACTTACATCGAGCTGGCATATCCTTTGCAGTTTCCTTTTTCGGATTAAAACTAATTCAAATGTTGACTTTTAGACTGGCACACTGAACTGAATAAATTCTGGCCCAAAAATTACTCATCACATTCTGGACACTAACTACTGAGCCCTCCCCTCCACTAATGCAAATACAGAAACATTTGTAGCACTGTACGGGTGTGACAGATATGGAAAACTCTAAATGGATTATCTGCTTCTCTGGCTGGCATGGCCTGGCAACCACTCATGACTGATTGCAGTGTAGGTCAGAATGGTGAATTTCATGACCGGTGTTGCATCCGATGCTCCCAGATTCTCTCTCTCTCTCACGATCCTTTGTGTTTTTCATGCCTACCCCATGCTTGACTCCCATTACTGTCGTGCATCCTGGAAACCAACTTGGACTGTGGGTGTCAGCAAGAGAGCACACTGGTAGCTAATAATTGCAGTGCAGAGGGCGCTAAGTTCAATGACATCATCAACGATGGCCTCAGGTAACTTAGTGCTTTTGATCCCTTTCATCCTTTGTTGCCTACTCTTCCCCCACCAGATTGTGCCATAGTATTTTAACATTAAAAGTGACTGTTTTGGGTTCGGGGATTTGAGAGGTGTAAATGAGTGAATGGGAGTTGGCACCTACTAGTTGCTACTGCTGGCACTCTTGACTCCAGCTGGGGCTTGGGGTATCAGCGAGAGTTTCTAGACTGTGGTGTCTGTTGGACTTAGTGGTTCTGCGTCTAGGCCTGTACCAGGTTGGGCAACTTGCATATTCACCTGCTTCATGTGTACATAATATGTCAGTCTGTGAAACACATTGATTTGCAAACTATTTGGGCTCAACAAATTAACTCTGAATTGCTTTATTTGAGACAGCTTTTGGACCAATACGTGCATAACCAGTTTGAATGTTTTTTCTATTTCTTTTGTTTCTCCATGAGATTGTTACTTTTTTGCCTGCTAGGATCTCTTTGCATCACTTCTTCTGCATGATAACATTTTCTGATGCTGGGGTTATAATGGGGAATAGAGGATAAACATTATATGATGAGAATGTGGGATGGGAGCAGTGTACACCCCACCAGATCCAGACTAACTCTAACAGTGGAGATGAACAGGAAGCCAGAATGGTGGGATGGGAACAAGGATGGAGAAAATAAGGGAGAGAGGAGAGGAGAGGGGAAGGGGGAAGACTATTTGTTTTTCTTTTCTTAGAGAGTTGCGATGTTTGAAGCTAGGTCAGGAACAGGGTGAACAGAATGTTGAGCTTATTTACGTGGGACCTCAACACTGGAGTGATGACTTCCTCATTGGAGTCATGGCCTACAGTGGCCTTTCTGGACTGCCCACTGTCTTGGTCAAATAGTTCAATTACCCATCACAAAATCCTGTTTTAGGCTATGACAAAAATCTAATTTTACATGAAGGGAGATGGTTTTTCAAACCAGTTTACTGGATATGCTTGGCTTCGTTACCAGACAAACATGGGACGGTGCTGAGGTTACATACTGTTTTTGTTTGCTGAAAGTTCAGTATTTATATAATTTAGACTTCATTAGCTACCTCTCTTCCTCAATGGGGGGGGTGCATTACAATAATATTCTGTTGAGTGTTTTACTGCCATCCAAAGATCAGTAGTTTCTTTCATGCATTAGGCAAGGCCGATGCCATAAAGACACAGACTGCTAAGAGATGAGTGAGATATTTCACACTATTAATGTAATGGGGGGTATCTTATTGCAGGTATTTTATACCTAGTCTGGGGAGGGTTGGGGGGAGAGTTCATCTGGTAAGTTCTGCTATAGTTGTTATATTTTGTTGTTCCTCACAAGGCGTAAGGTTCTGTTCTTAGTAAAAGTTCATGAAATTAGGCTTCACAAATGCAAAACAATTGATTTAGATCTTACTGCACAGTTGATTTCAGATGGAAACATTTTCAAACTGTTATTTGATGGCTAATAAACTAAATACAGCTTCATGGAATATTAATGGATTGAAATCTCACATAACGAGGAAGAAAGCTCTGGGCAAACTAAAAGCCCTACACTCTGATGTTGTATGTTTGCAGGAGATTCACATGTCTAACAAGGAAGGGTCCCACATGACAAAAAACTAGAGTGGTGAATGATACAGTATGGCTCCTATTTTACCTCTAAAGCCAGAGGAGCAGCAGTTTGGCTAAGACAAAGATTCATTCCCTGGGGTCGTTACACGAGTAAACTGTGAGGTATGTACTCTTACAAATTCAGCTTAACTCCGGCCTTTGCTGTTGGGTTGATTTATGCACCCAATGTAAATAATTCTGGCTTCTTTAACCATCTGTCAGTTGAGATGGCTAATTTCACAGGTCCTTGGGTACTAAATGAACACTTCAGTTGTGTGCTGGATAACGTTCTGGATAGATCCTTCAGGGTAAGGGGACAGGCTTCCAGAAGTGCAAATGTGCTACAAAATTTAAGAAGGGACCATAGATTGATTGATTCATGGAGGCATCTAAACCCTAGTGGAAGGGAATATTCCTTTTATTCCACTTGGCTAAAAACTATGCCTGGCTAGACATGGCTCTGATGTCTCAGGAACTTCTGCAGACATTGACATCAATAACTCATGGTACTGTACTGGTTTCCAATCATTCCTACATCCAGAGGTGGTGCTAGTAGCAACATATTCTCCATATGTTTACCATGTGTGAAGGTTAGACACTATATTATTGAAAAGACAGGATTTTAGGGACTATATTGAGCTTCAAATTTCAGATTTTTTAAATAAATAACCCCCAGGGGAGAAACATCCATCTTGATACACTGGGATGTATTAAATGCAGTGCTGAGAGGAGGTATAATCTCCTGTGCTGCCCATAAAAAGAAAGTAGATAACCAATATTCAGCCACTTTACAGGAGCAAACACAAAAAGTGAAAAAAGCACTTATGACCAGCCCAGCCCCGATAAATACCATACCTTACAGAAACTTAAATGGCAATATAATTCAACTAATACAGCACTTTTGGAAACAGCTATACTGCTCTCCCAGGCAAGGGCCTACTTCAAGGGTGAGTCTGGTGGGAAATGGCTGGCTTAGCAACTTTACAACAGACAAGAAAGTAAAAATATAGCAAAAATCAGAGATGGGGCTGGTACTATTCACAATGGTGACAATGAAACTGGGGAATGTTTCCGCACATATTATGAGGAACTGTGTAGGTCAGAGGTGTCACCATCGGATTTCCAAGTAGACTCCTTCTTTAGGTTCAGGTTCAAAGATTTATTTGTCCGGTAAAAGCCTTCACAAAACTTACAAACATGGCATTTTGTAGAATCCAGAACAATTATTTAAAGTAATAACTTATACTGCATAAATTGAACATGATTAAAAGTTCATAAACAGTACACATTCAACATATTGCATTATACCATCTCAGTTTGGAGTATCCATTTCTCCGTGGAATTAATTCCTTTTAAAGGAGCTTGTCCAGATAGGTTTAAAAAGGTTAGGCAATATGAAAAAAAACTATTATTTAAAAGTAATAATCCAGTCCTCCAATTATTTATCAGCGACCAAAACCATCCATAATCCCTCTGAGAATTCCAAGCTGCAGTAATTTTACGCATCTTATAGGGCTCCACTAAATATAAAAAACAACTAACAGAGGGCTAAAGTTCCAATTACTCCCCAAATCAGACTCAATGGTGAAACCTGGGACTAAGCTTTTCATACTTGCCATCCCCTAATTTGGGAAGCTTTCCTTTAAGCCAAAACAGGCTTCTTGGACCATACTCGTCCCTCTTCTCCAGTAAGTTACGTGTAAGGAATTACTTCAAAAAAGTCCTGCCCTCTGAATGTACGAACATAGGAAATTCGCCAGCAGAAAAAGGCCTTACGGTCTACCAAGTCTGCTTCGTTGTGCAGCTAGCAGGCCTTATGTTGCAGCTGCCCCTCCCTCGACCCCCCCTTGACCCTCCTTCTTACTCTGCCCCATCCTCTCTTGAAGCCCCCCACTGTTCTACTGGATACCACCTCCGCCAGAAGTGCATTCCACCCAGCCACCACCCTCTCAGTAAAAAAGTGTCTTCTCATCTCCCTCCTGAACCTTCCCCCCCAAGCCTCCTATCATGGCCTTAGGTATCCCTCCCCTCCCTCAGTCTGAAAGGCCCCTCCATACAAGTCTTGTTTATACCTGTCATGTACTTGCAGGTTTCTATCACATCTCCCCTCTCTCTCCTCTCCTCCAAGTGAGTACATGTTCCATTCCTTCAGTCTACTCTCATATGGTAAGTCCCCCAGCCCTTCAATCATCTTTGTCACCCTGCATTGCACCCCTCCAGTAGAATAACATCCCTCTTCAGGGACAGGAACCAGAACTGCACACAGTACTACAGGTGTGGCCTAACCAGTGATCTATACAAAGGCAAAATCACCTCCCCCCTCCTTGAGGCTATTCCCCTAGCAATACAACCCAGCATCCTGTTGGCCTTTGCAGCCACCTTTCTACATTGTGCTGAGTTGTTCATTTCCCCCATAATAAGCACCCCCAGACCCTTCTCCTCCTCCATCACTGCCAACTGCTCACCTCCTAGATGGTAGCTCCTCCCTGGGTTTTTAGCCCCAAAGTGCAGCACCTTGCATTTTTTTGGTGTTGAATCCCAGCAGCCAGGTTTCTGACCAGGACTCCAGGTTAACCATAACCTCCTGCAGCCTTTGCCAACTCCCCTGGTCATCGACCACTGCTCCCATTTTGGTGTCATCAGCAAACAGACTGATTTTATTCTTGATGTCCACTGAAATGTCTGCAATGAATATCTCAAACAGCACTGGTCTCAACACCAAGCCCTGTGGAACTCCACTCGTCACCGCCTTTTGGGGATGATAGCTCCCCCCATCACCACCACCACTCTACAAGATCTGCCAGACCAACCTGGTAGGAATGTTAGAAGATCTGGTCCTGCCCCTGTTCTACATCATCTTACCACAGACTAATGGTTTCCATCTTGCAGCATTACACTGGTAGTCAGTGCCTGACATTCTAATGGTCTGTCCCGGACACCCTCTTACTTTAAAAGCTTAACTAAAAAGCCATAACCATTTCCCAACCATACTTTTACAGCTCTCCTTAAGATAGTATCAACATTCCCTCAAATGCATTATATGCAGGAATAGCCTAATATTACTAAATATAGAAAACAATAAAACATTCAGACAGTATTTAACAAAAAACATTAAGGCTGAATTCCAACTGTACAAAGTTATTGTTCCATTGTACTCAGGAGTCCATTCACTTTTTGAACATTAACTCAGGAGTCCATAACATATAAGATGAGAAGGCTCCATTTATAATCAGGAATCCATATTCAGAAGGCCATCAATTTACAAACAGGACAAATAAAGAAAAAGGAGGTAAAAGACATTCAGACTCCATGGGTCACTACTGAAAGCGTCACTGTAAGCCCCACTAAAAGGTCACTGCATATAAAAATGATAAAAACAGTAAAACTACTGCACCTGTTGGAGGAAATATCACATACCAGCCTCCAGCTGTAACTAAAACAGCATCAAAGTTATAGCTAGTATATTAGACATTTGGTGGCTCAAAACAGTGCTTTCAAGGGTCCCGCTTGAGACCCAGGGTTCTTTATGTAAGCTAGCTATTGCCCCAGGCTCTTCCTCTATGATCTATATTTGTTTCTCAACTCCTAGAGGTGGCTTTGCCTCCCAGCAGACCTCTGTCCTCCTAGCCATTGGTATGATATCTTGCCAGGCAAATTATACACTATCTATATTGACCAGTACAGCTAACTAATATAAATGCTATTGTATTTTGTTTAAATCAATCTGTATACTGTATATCCTAACCAATCTGTATAAATAGCTAATTGTTATGTTGTATCTGCTTGGAATATCTACTATATGAGGATGTGTTGTTGTGTACTCCAGTGTTATTCTGTCACATATGTAATTATTACCAGGTCCATCATGTAAATGAGTTCTTCTCAACAATGTTTCACCTGGCTAAATAAAGACTGATTGATTGATATTCATTTGTTTGACTGAGTAATGAATCTCCAGCCAAAAAACACTGTACCTCATTAGGGAAGCTACCCCTCATTCAGCCTCCATTTGTCAAAGATACAGCTCTTTGCATGCATTGGCAAGGAGAGGAAGTCTGGAATAGAGCATAGGGGAGGTAATCTCCTTTCTCCTTAACCAGGAGTCCCTTCAAATTGATAAGCTCTCCCCAGCCCCAAACCTTGTCCCATCACCCAAGTCACTGAAATTGTGTTTTAATAAGGGCAGCAAAGAGGGAGACCAATTAACCATTTAAGTATGTACCATATACGGCAGAGTAAATTTAACACGGGGAGTCATTATAGCTGATGTCCTTACGCCTGAAAAAGTGTTAACTCCACTTGCTGAAAACTGCTCTTGTCCAAAACCAAGCACTTTCGATACATTTATAGGATGCCCCTTAATGCTTTGCCAACTCATGGGTCATGAAACAGACAGAGCTCCAGGACATATATCAAAGGCTAAAGCAGGACATATATCAATGGTCAGCTAAAAGAGTTTCTGCTTTACATTTTATTTTTTTATTTATTTATTGAGAAATTCAGAAAGACCTTTGAGTCACAGACTCATTTACAAAGGTTTCACGTCAAACAATTAGGGTACAGAGCAAATAATAGGTAACAGAGAATGAGACATAACATTACATAATGAGGATTACACTTCAGCACATGGTAGTCATAAGGTATAATGAAATATAGCATTACATTGTAATACAATATACCACATGGGAGGTAGGGGGCTTTTAGTTAGGGTTGATCAAACAGGTGATCAGGGTCTATACAGTAGAGGGGTCACACTATAGCACAGCCACAGTGGTTGCAGGGAGACCTGTAACTGGCTGATAGTCAGATGGTGAGGTAGTAGAGGTATTGAAACAGGGACATGGATAGACATGGGCATAATAAGGGAGGGTGCAGTAGGAGAGAGTCAGGCGCAGTCACATACGGTAGAGTCAAGGAGGAGCTCCCTTAGTCTAGCTTTAAAAGGACCCAGCCTTGTTTCATTGGCTATATGAACTGGGAGAGAGTGTTATACCAAGTAGGGGCTTGGTAGCTGAAAGTCCTTTGCAGTTGGGCGGTATGGGGGTGGGGTACCCATAGTAGTGGCTTGTTAGAGTTTCGTGTGGATCTCACTGGAGATGTAGGTTGAATAATAGAGGCTAGACCCATCTCCCACTCTGACCCATCTCCCGCTAATGAGTCCTTAAACCTTCATTTCCCACCCTCTCTCCTGTCAAGGTTCCAAACCAACAGAAGGGCACACCTGTGGGAAAAAACCATCAGTAAAACAAAATAACAAACACTCCACTGAGCATAGTAAGTTATGAAACTAGGGACTAATGGAACCCCCTGACCCCAGGCAGTGCTGGCATACCTTTAGATGGGGTAGATCAAGCCCATCAATATCAGTGTAGTGTCCACTCCATCCATTTCTATCCCCGTTGAATCATAGAGAAACATAGAAACATAGACTTTTATGGCAGATAAGGACCGCTTGGCCCTTCTCTTCTGCCCATTTCCCTACCTAAAGGATAGGCCGCAGATCCTAGTTAGCCAACGGCCTATTTCTTCCTACCCCCCCCAAGAATTGCCTTATGTCTGTCCAATGCATTCTTGAATTCTCCCACAGTTTTAGACCCACAACCTCCTCAGGAAGGCTGTTCCATGCATCCACTACCCTTTCTGTGAAATAATACTTCCTCACATTGCCCCTGAACCGCCCTCCTCTATCTTTTAAATTGTGTCCCTTGTTCTTGCACATCTCTTTTCTGAAAGATGCTACCCTCTTGGACTTTGTTGATTCCAATGAGGTACTTAAAAGTTTCTATCATGTCCTCCCTCTCCCTTCTTTCCTCAAGGGTATACATATTAAGCTCCTTTAGTCTCTCCTCATATGGCTTCTCTTGCAGACCCTGCACCATTTTAATTGCCCTCCTCTGGGCTGCCTCTATCCTGTCTATGTCCTTGCAGAGATGGGGTCTCCAGAACTGGACACAGGACTCCAGATGGGGTCTCACCAATTGTCTGTACAGAGGGATAACAACTTCCTATTTTCTGCTGCTGATTCCTCTCCCTATGCATCCCAGTATACCCCCAGCCCTCCCTACTGCCTTCTCACATTGCTTGATTACCTTAAGGTCATCTGATATGATTACCCCCAGGTCCCTTTCCTTTTTTGTTGTTGTTACTACCCCCATTGTGTATTCTTCCCTGGTTCTTGTTTCCCAGGTGCATTATTTGCACTTCTTTGCATTGAATCTAGCTGCCATACTTCTGACCATTCCTCCAACCTTGCCAAGTCCCTTCTCATCCTTTCCACGCCTCCTTGTGTATCAACCCTGTTGCAGATCTTTGTGTCATCTGCAAAGAGGCATACTTTTCCTTCCAGTCCCTCTGCAATGTCACTTATGAAGACATTAAAAGGACTGGACCAATACTGAACCCTGCAGTACCCACTAGTAACCCTCTTTCTTCAGAGTGGTCTCCATTTACAATTACCTTCTGTGTCCTGTTGTCCAGCCAATGTTTTACCCAGGCTACCACCCTGGGACCCACTCCCAGGCTGGTTAATTTAACTATTAATCTTGTGTGGGACTGTGTCAAATGCCTTGCTAAAGTCTAGGCAGGCCATGTCCACAGCCCCTCCCTGGTCTACTGCTTTGGTCACCCAGTCAAAGAAATCAATTAGATCGTCTGACATGACCTTCCCGCTGTGAACCCATGCTGTCTTGGGTCCTGTGCCCCACTGGCCTCTAGGTACTCAACTATTCTTTCCTTCAGAAGTGGCTCCATCACTTTCCCTACCACAGAGGTCAGACTGACAGGTCTGTAGTTTCCTGCCTCTGTCTTGGTCCCACTTTTGTGAAGAGGAATCACATCCGCCTTCCTCCAGTCCTCAGGTACCACACCATCCTCCCATGATTTATTAAAAAGAGTAGCCAGTGGTTTCACTAGTTCCCCCTTAATTCTTTTAGAATTCTGGGGTGAATTCCATCAGGGCCCCATTGCTTTGTCCACCTTCAGTTTTAGGAGTTCTTGCAGAACCCTCTTTTCTGTGAAAGGACTGGGATTGACCCCCCTATCAAGAGTGCTTCTGTTAATTGGATTAGGCACTTCCCCCTCCTCTTTTGTGAATACTGAGCAGAAATATTCATTCAGTATCCCTGCTTTTTCACTGTCCCCATCTGCCCACCCATCGTTCATTCTGTTCAGCCTCACTATCCCTCCCTTTGTCTTTCTACGCTCGCTGATGTACCTATAAAATGTTTTATCCCCCTTCTTAACTGAGTTGGCTATCTTTTCCTCAGTTTGGGCCTTTGCTATTCTGACTTCCCTCTCTGCTTCCTTCTGCCTTAACTGGTACAGCTCTCTGTCCTGCTCCTCCTTGCAGCTCTTTTCAGCTCTTAACTCTCAATTCTGTTCTCAGTTTTCCTCCTCTCACTTTTGCTTCTCAATCTTGTGTCTACTTTTTCCTCTGAAATTTCCACAGCAAATGGAGATATTTAGAAGATGCCAAAAAGCAAAATGCTGAAAGCTAAATTATCATCTTTAATATGAAGATTTATCTTATATCAGAACACTTAAAATATTAATTGTCACCATCGTTATGGTCAAAGAAGCTCCACATTTCTTGAAAAAAATCATAAAACAAGGCAGGATAGTCAGGCAGGCTCTCTCACTCCTGCTCTACAGGCATCGAACAAGCATCCATCAAGAATGCCGAAAACTGACAGACCGCACAACCATTCGGAGCAAATGCCACTTTGGTGCTTACATGTCACAGAAACAAATGCATATTCAGCCACTGTTAGAGGAAATAACCTAAGTTTCATTCATAATAAACTTAGCTAAGTCCTTTTTGCTCTGTAAATTGAGGAGCAAAAAAATGAGCAGCAGGGATCGGAGTGGCGCCGCTGCCATTTTGCTGCTCCACCCCTCGGAAGGCCCTATGTCTTTCTTTAGAAAGACTAACTTACCCACAATAAGTGACCAAGATAGGTTGCAATTAGAAATTCCTGTTACATGGGAAGATATCAGAAAGGCAATAAATCATTTAAAAGGAGGGAAGGCCCCGGACCCGGATGATTACCCATAGACTTTTTCAAAATCTTCTGCCTTGAGTTACAGGTACCCCTTCAGGATATGATTTCTGAAAGTCTTGGAAGTGGGGTTTTACCTCCGTCAATGTGCTCAGCTGCTATAACTGTGCTTCCAAAATAGGGCACGGATCCTATGCAATGCTCCTCATACTGCCCCATCTCCTTATTAACTGCTGATTATAAAATCTTGGCTAGGATTTTAGCTAGCAGATTGGAGCAGATACTTCCTTCTATCATCAGTGAAGACCAGTCAGGGTTTGTCAAAGGTAGACAAGGAAAATTCAATGTTAGGCGAACTTTGAACATAACCTGGAGATGGTCGGAATTAAGAAAGAGGGAAAGCCCTGGTATTCTAGCATTTGATGCCAAAAAGGCATTTGACAGAGTTGAATTGAAGTATCTGTTTGAAACACTGCTCAGATTTGGGTTGGCAGACAATATGATTAAATGGATAAAAACATTGCATAATAAACCATTAGCTTAAATCTTAGTGAATGACATATTAACTAAATATTTTTGGTCTGACTGGGGCGCGTCGACAGGGATGCCCATTGTCACCCTTAATTTATGTAATTCATTGGAACCATTAGCTGCAGTGATAAGGCAGGATATGAGACTCCAGGGATATGTTACGGACAGTAAAAGCCATAAGTTAGCCTTATTTGCTGATGATCTTCTGGTCTATTTCCAGGACCCTCAGAAAAGTCTCCTAGTCTTGCAAGAGGTACTGTCAGAATATGGGGCCTTATCCAGTCACAAAATAAATTGGACCAAAAGTGAAATTATGGTTTTGTGAAAAGATGACTTGGGGTTCATGAGACAAACACCTCTTAAATGAAAACTGGTTAAGACACTGAAATATTTAGGCACAATGACACCCTAAAACTACTCAAATTTATATAACGAAAATTATATAATTTTTCTCTCCAACATTAAAAAAGATTGTGATAGGTGGGGAGGGGCTGCCAATTAGTTTGATGGGTAGAATATTAATAAAAATGAATATTCTCCCTAAATGCTGTTATTTATTTCAAAATTGCCACTTAGGATTCCAGAAATCTTTTTCAGGCAACTAGATGGTATCTTAAATAAGTTTATGTGGTGCGTGAAGTCAACCCGAATCAGGAAGCGTATACTACAGCTTAGATACATAGATACATAGATACGTAGACAGTGTCGGCAGATAAGGGCCTATGGCCCACCCAGTCTGCCCATTTGAGCTTGTAAGTTCAGTTTGTTTTCCTAGAAGTCTGTTGCCCCTTACCCCTGACCTCCAGAATTCCTTTATGTCTATCCCATGCATTCTTAAATCCCGTGATTGTTTCAGCCCCCACCACTTCCTCTGGCAGGGTGTTCCACTTGTCCACCACCCGTTCTGTGAAGAAATTCTTTCTCATGTTTCCTCTGAATCATTCTCCTCCATCTTCATCCCATGCCCTCTAGTCCTGAAACATCTTTTCGCTTAAAATAGTGTTTTCCTGCACCCTGTTCCTCCTGTAAGATACTTGTATGTCTCTATCATATCCTCTCCTCCTCTCCTCCAGGGAGTACATGTTCAGTTCCTTCAACCTGTCTTCATAGGACTTGTGATGCAATCCATGCACCATCTTTGTTGCCCTCCTCTGAACCTTCTCTCCCTGTCTATGTCCTTACGTAGGTATGGTCTCCAGAACTGTACACTGTACTCCAGGTGGGGCCTCACTAGTGTCTTGTATAGCGGAATTATGACCTCCCTTGTCCTGCTGGTGATGCCCTGCCTATACATCCCAGCATCCTATTTGCTTTACCTGCTACCTTGTCACACTGTTTCCTACCTTGAGGTCATCAGAGATGACAACCCCAAGATCCCTTTCCTGCTTGGTGCATGCTATATCCTCACCCCCAACTGATATACTGTGCCAGGGTTTTTGTGCCCCATATGCATTATCTTGCACTCTTTTGCATTGAATTTCAACTGCCAAACCCCTGACCATTCTTCAAGTTTCTGCAGGTCGCTTCTCATTCTGTCTACACCCTCTGGTGTGTCTACTCTGTTACAGAGCTTTGTGTCATCAGCAAACAGTGAAATTCTGCCTTCTAGGTCCCATGCAATGTCACTGATGAAGATGTTGAATAGGACCGTCCCAGCACTGATCCCTGTGGTACCCCACTGGTCACTCTTCCCTCTGTGGAGTGACAGCCATTTACCACCACCCTCTGTGTCCTGCCACCCAGCCAGTTACCTACCCACCACACTACTGTCCTGCCCACACCCATATTCCCCAGTTTGTAATAGTCTTCTATGTGGCACAGTGTCAAAGGCCTTGCTGAAGTCCAGATAGGCCATGTCCACTGCCCTCCCTGATCCACCTCCCTACTCAACCAGTCAAAAATTCAACGAGGTTGGTCTGACATGACCTCCCCTGGTGAAACCATGCTGCCTTGGGTCCTGTAGTCCATTGACAACCAGATGTTCCACCAATCTCTCCTTCAGTAGTGCTTCCATGATCTTCCCCACTACCGAGGTGAGGCTGACTGGTCTGTAGTTCCTGCTTCCTCTTTGTTCCCACTTTTGTATAAGGGGACTACATCTGCTGTCCTCCAGTCTTTGGGTACCTCCCCTGTTTCCAGTGATCGGCTAAACAGGATAGCCAGAGGTTCAGCCACCACCTCTCTTAGTTCTTTAAGGATCCTGGGGTGCACCCCATCTGGCCCCATTGCTTTATCAACTCTTATTACTTCCAGTTCCTTCAGGACCCTTTCTCGTGTAAAGGGACTTGTGTCCATTTCTGCACCATTCTCACCCCTTGTACTCCCTTCAGACCCATTACCCTCCTCTCCTCAGTAAAGACTGAGCAGAAATACCTGTTCAATATGTCAGCTTTACTGTTGTCATCATCCACGCGGCCCCCATCCTCCCCCTTCAGTCTCACTATCCCTCCCTTTGTCTTTCTTTTTTCACTTATGTACCTGTAAAAGGTTTTGTCCCCTCTACCCACTGATTTTGCAATGTGTTCTTCTGTCTGAGCTTTGGCTTCCCTTACTGACCTCCCTGCCTCCCTTTGCTTCTCCTGGTACTTCTCCCTATCCCCTTCTGCCTGTGTCTTTTTATATTGCCTGAATGCAATCTTTTTGGCTTTCACTTTCTTTGCTACCTCTTTGGAAAACCATAATGGTCTCCTCTTCCTTTTCCTGTTGCTAACCTGCTTAATGCATAACTCTGTTGTTTTTGTAATCCCCATTTTAAATACTGCCCACTGTTCCTCAACCCCTGATTCCTGTCCCATTCCCCTTAATGCCTCTTTCAAGTATCTCCCCATTTTCCCAAAGTCTGCCCCCCTAAAATCCAGGATACGTGTTTTTGTGTGGTTTGGTTCTGCTCTTTCTGTGATTTCAAACCACAATGACTGGTGGTCACTGTTTTCCAGGTGCTCCCCCACTGTTACCCCCATCACACTGTCCCTGTTTGTGAGCACAAGGCCCAGTATTGCCTTCTGCCGAGTTGGTTCCATGACCAGTTGCTTGAGGAAGGCACCCTGAAGGGAGTCCAGGATAAATCTGCTCCTAGTTGATGCTGCTGCTGGGATGCTCCAGTCCACGTCTGGAATATTGAAGTCTCCAACCAGTACCTCACCCTTGTCTGCCATCCTTTGGATGGCTAGCATCAGCTCCCTATCTGTTTCTTCCTCCTGGGCTGGTGGTCTACAGATCGCACCTGTGCGGATGGCTGTCCCCATTTTCCTTTCCAGCTTAACCCACAGTATCTCTCCCCCATTTTGTTCCTCCTGGATCTCTGTGGCCCTTGTGTCATTTTTTCATACAGTGCTACCTCCTCCTCCCTTCCTGCCTGCTCTGTCTCTTCTGAATATGTTGTAGCCAGGTATGGCCATCTCCCAGTCGTGGTTATCATTACACCAGGTTTCAGTGATGGCCACAATGTCCAGGTCTGACTGTACCATGACAGCCTCCAGATCTTCCATCTTGTTGCTAAGGCTCCTGGCATTTGCACACATGGCTTTCCATAATTTGATCTCCCTAGACTGTTTCACTGTTCTACTCCAGCCCCTTCCTTGGTTGTCATTTATCCCTGGTTCTCCTTGCTGTCTGCCCTTCTGCTGAATTTTGCACCTGTTCTGCTTATCCACCTCTCGGGCACTAATCTCCATCTTTTGCACACTGCTTTGCAGAGATAGCCACTCCTCTGGTTCACTGGTTCCACTGCTAGCTGTGGGGGGTGAGCAAGTAGGTACCCTCCTTGCTGGCCTGCCACCCCCCTTTGCTAGTTTAAATGCTTGTCAATGTAGCATTTAAACTATCATTGAGTGCTTGGATTCCCCTCCAGGATGGATGCAGGCCGTCAGGCTTGAACAAACCTCCATCCCTCCAGGTGGGTCCCCAGTCACCAATGAATCCAAACCCTTCCTCACAGCACCAGTTCTTCAACCATGAGTTAAAGTTCCTGGTGCATGCACTCCTATGCTCTCCCTTGCCTCTCACAGGTAGTACTTCTGAGAAAGTGACAGAAATAGCTACTTGCTTGAGACCCCTCCCCAGTTTCCTAAACTCTTCCTGAACTTCCTTTGGCTCCCCATTTGCCAGGTCATTAGTACCTAGGTGGATAATGACATCCAGCTCACCCTCCCGTCTTGCCTTCCCAGTGATCCCCAGGATCTTCCTTCCATCCTTCCATGCCGTGGCACCTGGTAGGCACCTCACCTCCTTGTCCTCCCCCTCCTGTGTTCCTAGCTGGATCCCAGCTTCCACTGAGAAAGGGAGGACTAGCTCTCTCCAGCTTTAAGTTTTATTACTGGGCCACACAGTTGGCCTCGTAGAAAAAACGCTGAGCGACCCTGCACCTGCATGGCAACTCCTGGAGGAAGATGTGGTTATTGGTGGAATTGATAGGGGCTTACTGTCTCCTTCCCTGAATCATGACACGCCAATAAAAAGTATAAATCCCTTTACTAGAACTTTATCAAGATTATGGATTGGGGTCCATAAATATATCAAACACCCTCAGGGACTATCCCCTAATATAGCTCTACATAAGGCCTTTATCGATAAGAGGTGATATAATGTCTTCGTGCATCAAGCACTATTGCCCCAGCGAAAGTTGGGTATCTCTGCAGTAGGAGCTCTGTTATATGGTGGTAGACTGAAGTTCCTTCTGGAGTTGCAGAAACAATTTGGAATTCCAACCAGTGATTTAGCCATTTTTTTTTTTTAGAATCAGGCAATACTTAACCACCACAGATCTTAGAATGTCCCCTATACAAGAAAGCCTATACAAACCCCAACCCAGCTCTTCAACTCTAACTGCTTTTTTTTATAAGCTGTTTCTGGGATCTGCTCCCGAGCCATTCATTAAAGCGAGAACCACCTGGGAGACTGACTTGGAAATAGAGATTGATTACTCTTTATGGTCAGAAATTGTTCAACATAGGCACCACTGCTCCGTTTCAAGCAAACTAAGGACAATTCAATTACATTTCATGTATCAAACTTATTTAACCCTGTACAAGCTGCACCTTCCTACATATGGCTCTAACCTATAATGAGGTGGCTCCCATCTGGATAGAGGTACATGCAATAATACCGAAAGTTTTGAATCTTACTCTTCCAAGCACTCTACTTGAATTCATGCTGGGGGCTGAGCAAATATTAAATCCCAGAGTTAGGCATAGACTGTGGTTAATTGCCCTGGTTTATGCTAGAAAGACAGTTGTGCAGCACTGGGCTAATAGTACGGCTGCAAGTATTGCACATTGGTTTAGCAATATAATCATTTGTATGTGCCTAGAGAAATGCCAATTAAATGCTAACGGTCTGGAACCTTTGTTTCAAAACACCTGGTATCGTTTGGTTAATCGGTTATCAGTGTCAGTGGCTCAGCTGGTAGCACACTCGCCTCTGAGGCCGGGAGATCAAAGGGCTGTGGGTTCAGTTCCCACATCTGGCACTTGGGTTAATATCCCAATACTGACACTGTAGTGCAGCATGAGAGGCGTGCTGCACTTCTGAGGTGCCGTTTTTCGGATGAGATGTTAAACCGAGGTCCCATCTGCCTGGATTGGTGGTAGTTCAGGTGGATGTTAAAGATCCCATGGCACTTATCAAAAGAGTAGGGGTATGTTTATTAAAATCAAAGCATATATACAACAACTCAATATTAAACAAGAGAAGCAAATAAATAAAAAAAAATGCATACAAAATCTTCAAAAGGAGAAATTCAAAGTCCACCTTGCATCCTGAGGGAAAAAACAAAGAATTAGATAAGAAGAGAAAAACCATATATATATACAGTCAAAGAAAAAATTCAATAAAAATCCCAATATCATTCCCACATATTCTGTTTGAGAAGTTTCCTTTCTCCTTCTTTAATACGATCAATGTGGGCTAATACTTTCATGAGTAAATCCTCAGGAGTAAGATGACGTTGCTGAAATAAAAACCAACACCTAACCTGCCATACCCAATACAATATTATAATTGCCATAATATTCAAAGTACTAGAATTACACCCAGCCCAAGAGACCGGAAATAAACCAAAAAATAAAGCTCTCTGGTCCCACTGACGCCAAACTTTATTCCAAAACGGCGATGCCACAAAAACCAAAACCGCAAAATGAAAGGACAAGAAAAATATAAATGAGACATAGTTTCTATAAGAGCTGAACAAGAATCCCCAAAACAGTAATGATCCAGTACTTGTTTATGTTTGTGATTACCACATACATTAATTTTTCCATGTGCTCCTAACCAAGCAATATCCCACAGTGCCACAGGAATACGAGCATCAACAAGACAATTTCCAATCTGTTTCTTTTCTGTCAATGTGAACTCTGGAAAAACTTCTTCCATAAAATAGGACTCTACTATCACTGTATACAATTTTTTCTGAGTTAAATCCTTAATCATAGGTACCATAATATGCCATGTCTTTAGCATGTCAAACACCATGACCCAATCTGGAGATAAAACATATTTCCTTTTATTTTTATGGATAAAACTCCCTACACCCCATTCCTGTAAAATCTCATAAAGTGAAATTCGTACAAAGGGAACCCAAAGCTGAAATGAGTCAATAACTAAAGGTTTCAAATTGGTAGAGAAAAAGAGAGAATAAAAAAACACTATCGGGTGAATCATAGAGACCCCTCCCTGTCGGTAGTTTTGCAACAAAATGTTACGCTTAACCGGATTGAGGAGACTTCCCCAAAAACAAGAAAAGAAAAGGCTTAAAAGGGGCACAAAAAAACATCTAGGCAATGGAAAAATATGTGCTACATGTAAAAACAAAGGTAGCAAACACGTTTTGATAAAAAAAAATCCGTTTCTTTTTACCCAGAAGCAATTTATTCCACTTACATACCTTTTCCCTACCCTTATTCAAACATATTTCCCAATTATACATAGCCATATCTGGAACCCCAAAATAAATACCTAGTAATTTATGTGGAGAATCCACTAACCTAATACCCCCAATAGAGGAAATACCCTCCAGAGATGAAGCCAAATTAAAACACACACTCTTCTGTAGCTTTAAACTGGAACCAATAACTGATAAAAAAACCGGTAATACCCTACATAATAAACAACCCACCGAGGTAGTAGGCACCAAAACACATAAATCATCCGCGTAACAAATTACTTTTTGAATACTGCAATCCAAACCTGAAAGACCTAAAAGTCTAGGGGATTTGTAAAGTAGCCTAATAATGGGACCCAAAGCTATTACAAACAATAAAGGGCTCAAGCGACAACCTTGTCGGACTCCCCGACGAATGTAACAAGGAGATCCAATCCACCCATTAATATATGGTCTAACATAAGCTAGGGAATAACATAAAATGAGCCAATTAACGAAAGTCTGTGGAAACCCATAGGCTCTAAGGGTCAACCATATAAATTCTTGAGAAACCCCATCAAAAGCTTTGGAGAGATCAAAATTAAATAAGTAGCCATGCAGAGCCCCCTTTTGACCTTGAGAAAACAATTCTCTTATTAAAAGTAAAGCATCTCGGATGGACCTACCAGAGACTGAGTAATACTGAAATGGCGAAAGTAAAGAAGACAAATGTTTCGAAATCCTATTTCCCAGTAATTTGGAAAAAATTTTATAATCCGTATTTAACAGGGTGATAGGTCTCCAATTCCCCAAATCAGATTTGTCACCCTTTTTATAAAGAAACAACATCAAACCTTCATACATTTGATCTGCCAAACGGTCCTCATGCAAAAAGGCATTGAATACAGCTAATAACTGATTTGGCATAAATTTCCATAAGGACTTGTAAATTTCCGCTGATAACCCATCAGAGCCGGGAGCCACCCTATCCCTAAGACCAGAAATAACTCCTTTCACTTCTCTAAAGTAAAGGTGCTACAAGCTCATGCCTTTGAATTGCCGGCAGGGTACATCCAATGCTTGTAATAATAGTGACATATCAGAGGATTCAGCAACTGGATATTCAAAAGTATGTTTCACAAATTTAGTAACACATTCCATAATATTCGTCTGCCCTTTGACTATATGCCCTTGATCATCAAGCAGTTGAACCATCTGTTTACCACAAAACTTTTCCTTAGTAACGTCAAAAGGGTTAAATTGACGCTGTGTCCCAGAAGTCCGAAATTTCTGTTCAGAAATAATAGATTTTTGTCTATCATACTGTACTTTAGTTAAAGCAGTCTTAACCTCCTTTATACGGGCAGAACAGTCAGTACCAAATAAATGAGATTCAGTAAATAATGCCAACAATTCAGCTCGTAGAAGACTGGAAGTATGGTGTCTAGTGTCAGCCAAAAATCTAGCATAGTATCTAAAATAGGTCACCATATATAATTTAGTATCAATCCACCAGTCGATCATGGAATCATAAAGAACAACTACGGAAATGCGATCCGAAATCAATTCCAAAAAACCATGGTGAAACTCTGGAACCAATAATAAAGATGAATTAACTCTCCAAACCCCAGGCCCCTGTGATAAAACTTCCCCCAACTGAATCCGTATCCCTAATAAATGGTGATCAGAAGTAGCCATAGACACTGTTACACCTGCCACTGCCCCAATAGTCTGTGAACAGAACCAAAAATCAATCCTAGAGGTTAATTTACCTTTCGAAAAGGTAGGCAACGGGGACTGGGCAAATACATCAATCAAATTCATCTCTTTAATAATGGTACATAAAGCTTGAGTATCACAATAAACTTTCTTATTGGGAGGGACTTCTAGACTAGAGTTAAAATCTCCACCCCATAAAATAATCCGGTTTGTAAACAAATAAGGTTTAATTAGACGTAAAAGCTCTACCCTAGCAGCCTTCTGTTGTGGAGCGTAAATATTAATAAGTCGGCAAGGTAAACCATACCATAAAAGGTCCATTAATAATACTCTACCTGGAACCAAATCCACCATCTTCTGCAAAGTAAAGTTAGATGAAGTAAAACAATATCCAATGCCGGAACAAAGGTCCTGGCCCAGGGACCAATATGAAGACCCCAACCCCCAATCCCTTGAGGCTGTAGCTGCTTCCCCAGTTGTATAAAACCTGACATCTTGCAACAATAAACCTCATAAGCCAAACTATGTAAGGCTGAAAAGGTAGCTATGCGTTTATACTGTGAACGAATGCTATTAACATTAAGACTAGCTAAGCATATAGAAGACATAAAAGAAAGGAAAAGAAAAAAACATTGCAAGATTAGCCATATCATTTCTTTCTCCTCGTTCTAACAGTTTTCTTTTTGAGGAATCCCAGAGTTATCAGCCAGGGGCAGTGGTGCTGAGGTAGCCATAGGAGGAGAAGGAACAGTCCCCAAGTCTTCCTCATCCATGGCATCACCCCAACTCTGCAAAGGTTCATATGGATTGGATACTGGGACAGAAAGATAGAGACTGCTTCCACTTGTTTGGTGGAGCGAAGTCTTCTAGCAACTGGTGGGGAGGGTTCCAAAATTTCCCCTGGCTCCAAGTCTTCCCTTGCTGGGAGAGACGGAGCCTGTACAGGAGTAGGGACTGAAACACTAGGGGAGGTAGGTAACTTATCAGGTAGTGGTGCTTCTGAGGGATCTGGAGGGTTTGGGATAGTTGAAACATCAGGAGAAACCGAAAAGGAGGGAACCTTTACCTTATTATTGGGAATATGGCCTGAGCCGGGGGTCTAACGTAGCTAAAGATTTAGCTATATAGGAATCATGTTCTGTATAATCTGAGGTATTATGGGCCGCCCAAGGACACGCCACAAAAACATGAGAAGTTTCACCACATAGGTTACAAGTGGGAGGGACCGTACAGGATAACACTGAATGACCCAACATTCCACAAGATGCACATTTTAATTGGTCACAATCAGAGCTTAAGTGAGTTAGTGAGCCGCATCTATAACAAGAACGTGGCTGTCCTGGATAAAACAGTATACCACGATCCCTCCCTAAATAAAAACAATTAGGGAGATGGTGAATCCCAGCCTCAGTCATTTTAAGTTGCACATTAAATTTCCACCCCCCCCGTCCAAAACCCATTATCGTCAATCAATGCATGTGGTACTCCATTCACTGTACAACGTTGTTCTAACCAATACAGAATATCCAGTACATTGACTCCTTCATTCCAAAAAAGAACAGTGATAACTTTAGCAGTTGGTCTGGTAATAGGTATTACCACAAAATGTTTCCAGATAGGGTCTATATGAGCAGTATAGTAGGCAGACCAAAATTTGTCCAACAAAGCAGCAGAACGAAAGGAGACATCAAAATTATGATCCCCAGAAGAGTGAATAAATGCATACACCTCCGAAGGCCGAATCCCCAAAGAATCAATTATTAAAGTTTTGCCCACAAAATTTTGATCAGGGGGGAGGTCCATACCCCCTTTATAATAAATGTGTGCAACAAAACGTTTCCTAACAGGGACATCAGCAGTTTTAAAGAGGGAGGCATAGCTGGCAGGTTTTACATTTTGTGCCTGAGGAAGTCTATGAGCAGGACTACCCAGAGAACTAGTTGCTGTGTCGTTTTTTGCAATTTGAGGGCACTGACCTGGTATCATTGTCGCCGACTTAGGCTCCGAAACAGGAGTATTGGACGTCGCGGGGATCAAAGAAACTGGTGAAGCCTGACTCAAAGACCGAATATCAGCCACAGGATCAGCCGAAACAGGGCTCCTGGCATCAGCACTAGCAGGCGGAAATGACGCGGCGTTCCGGTCCGACTCTGAAACCTGCACCTCTTCCAGAGCCTGTGAACCCAAAAGTTCCCCCGGTCGATTCATCCTACCCCCGGTAAAGGAACATGGGGATCCAGAATCCAGGCATTCGGGGTCTTCACCCAACCCGCATTTGCTAACGCCACCTCCGGAGACCAGGTGGCAAGCCAGGCCGAAAAGGGAAAGGAATCAGCATCCACATCAATAGCAGGGACATCCGCGTCTGTTACCGGCGGGTCATCTATAACCTGCATATTACTTTTTTTTGAAATGCCAAAAGAAGCTACCTGGCCACCTTCCGGGCATTTTTTTTTTCATCTTCGGTTGCCAAAAGCAGAACTGGGTCAGAAGTCTTCCGACCTTCGACAGCTGCAGGCTGAGCCAACTCCACTTCAGGTAAGATATCACTTTGGACTTCCATATTTTCTAAACAAGACGAAGCCTCCTCGAGTACTTCAACCAACTCCATAGAACAGTCTTCCAACACCTCTGCACTCTCCACCGACTGAGACATACTGAGCATAGTCCAGTCGTCTCAGGGGAGGGGCCCCCTACCATCAGAGTAGGGGAATTTTATTGGTAATAAAGTGGGCTTCATTACAAAAAAACAAAACAACTCAATAAACAGAAACAATCCAAACAAGGCAAAAATCAGTTAACAGAAGAAAGTATCACAATATTTCCAAAACAATACAGCTTGCGAAGTAGAAAAAAGTAAGAAGTCAGACTTTTTTACAGAACACAAAGCAGCCCTAATATTACAAAATACTTCATGAATGGAAATAGTTTTTGGTGTAACACTAGCAAACATCTGGTTTGCCATAAATAATAACGAATAATAGCAAAATTATATATAAACTGTCAACATGATACTTTCTATTAAGCAGGTCATTCGTGCAAAACATAACATGTTCATAAGAAAGAGAGGCAACAAGGGTTCTGCCCAGTTAGCAGATAGGGTAGACCAGACTTCCAAAGAAAAGGGCATTCACAAAATAAATGTTGCTGAGTTTCACAAACATTGAGGCAAGAGGATCTAGGACAATATCTCAAAGACAAGGCTTTATGCTTATGATTGTTGTTAACTCCTAGTCTATCATAGTTGCATAACCATACCATATCCCATAAATACGATGGCAGCCGTTGATTTAGCAGTTGGTGGAGTACCCAGGGGAGACGTCCAGAGGGGCAGAACGGAAAAACAATCTCCTCCCGAGCCTCCAACCTCCAAAGTCGCTCATATAGTTGGGGTCTAGATAAGATACAAAAGTCCTGAGGATGAAGACACCAGGTCAAGGCCATCTTAAAACTCTCTTTCCCATAAGAGGGATCAGTTGGGATTTGAAATAACCCTTTATAACGGGCTTGCCAGTTATCAAGGCAGAGGAGAACCATGCTAAAAATAGGGCTTCCAAAAAAAGTCCCTGGTTTCAGACTTTCCATAATTATAATGAAGAAAAAGGCTGTAAAAAACAACGGGTGGATCATACCAAGTCCACCTTCCTTGAGCGGTCTGTAAGTAATATGTCTTTAATGGGTTTAGCCTGGATCCCCACAATCCTTTGAAAAAAATCCCTTTAATCTGGAAAATAGGAAATGGGCGGGGAACACATAACAAAGATGCAGGAAAATCGTATAACCAGAGTTTTAAGGAGCACAACCCGTTTCTTCTTCCCAATTAAATGCTTTTCCACTCATTAATCACATTATCTGCCTTTTGTAGGGCAAGATTCCAATTATAGATATCTGGGATCATCACAACCAAAAAATACCTAAATACGAAAAAACATTAGTGGATACAGAAACACCAGCATAAAGGCCATTACTAGGGAGGAAGATGCCCTAGTGGTACACAAATACTTTTGTAAAATTTATCTTAGAACCTGAAACAGAAGAGAATGCCTATAAAACCTGAACAATATCCTCTTGTTTCGTGGAAGAATCCACAGCCAAAATTAAATCGTCCGCATAAGCTAATATTTTAAGTGGTAAAGAGGAGGGAGTACAGAGCAACCCAATAATCTGTGGGCAAAGAAAAAAGGCTCTCAAAAGAGTATCAATAAAAAAGGTATATAATAAGGGACTTAACGGGCACCCCTGACGTACCCCACGGGCCAGAATAGTAGGACGGCCTATCCAGCCGTTCACATTAGGACGTATTACAACATTCCTATATAATAAACGAAGCCAGGAAAGGAAGCATACCGGGAACCCAAAAGCCTTCAGGGCTAGAAATAAGAACTCATGAGAGACTGTATCAAATGCTTTTTCCTGGTCTAAACTTATAATCCATCCTGTTACAGCATTTGTTGTCCCAGAGTAAACAATTCTCTCAATAAAATCAAATTGTCAGAAAGATGCCTGCCTGGGATACCACAGGTTTGAGTTGGGCTAATCATGTGTGATGCCAAAGTAATCATTCTAGATAAAATAATTTTGGCAAGGATCTTATAATCCACATTAAGCAGACTGATTGGTCTCCAATTTGTAATGTCAAAGGATCCCTTTTTCTTAAACAGCAAAATCAGTAAAGCGTCTTTCATAGAAGTAGCCAAGGCATCAGAATGTAACATCTCGTTATAGAGAATAGTTAGAACCGAACAAGATCAGCAGAGAAAGTCTTGAAAAATGTGGGGTTAGCCATCAGACCCCGAACAGAATGTGATTTTAAACTAGTAATGGGCACCAAGACCTCTGGTTCAGTAATGACCGAAGAAAGCTTGTTTCGATCAGAGTCCAAAGCTGAGGTAAGGACAGTGAGCTAAGAAAATGATCTGCATTGTCAAGGTCAGCTTTAGTGCCAAACATGTTGAAAACATAATTTTCAACACAGTGAAGCAAATCCTCAGGTTTCTTAAGTAACTCCCCGATGGAGACAATAGAGAGTAATTAATTTAGCTTCAACTCTATCTTTACAGGCCTTAAACGGGTCTAAACAACCTTTACTAAGATGAGTGCCAAACGCCGCCTCCTGACCCAAAGAGTCACACGATTATACTGGGATAACCTCATTTTTAGCGCTGACCTCACTAATCTGAGAGCTAAAATCATGAGTAGTAGAGCTAGCTAAAGAGAATAGGTGCTGTAGCTGATGCCGTAGTGACAGATAAGACAAATATTTAGTATTCTGTTTTTGCCGCTACCTTCTGAAAAACTGTTTCCAGCTTAGCTTAGATTCCTCCCACCAATCCATCCCAGTATCATAAAATCAACTACTGACAACCGAGCTGTAAACTCTTTGTGCCAAAGTTTAAGAAAAAGAGGGTCATTAAGTAGAGAATCATTAAGACGTCAACTGGCTTTCTTACATCTAGGAGCAGAGTCCCAGGAAAAAGTGGCACATAGGGCAACGTGATCTGAAAATTCGGTAGACACAGTTGTACAGGAAAGTAAAATCAAAATCTTAGATAAAAAAAGAAAATCTATCCTAGTATGTAAGGACCCTTTAAAAAAAGTGGACCCACCTGTTTTATGGAAATGTCTATAAACATCCACAAGCTTGGCCATAGAGACCACACTATTTAAAGCCACAGAGTCACAAAATAACTTGGAAGTCTTTAGGCCTCGATCTGTTTGATGTAGGCCGCAATTGAAATCTCCGACCCATAGGAGTAATCTGGATGAAAAAGGTAGGGCTTAATTTGTGAAAAGGAAGCCCTCTGAGCCTTGGTTTGAGGCGCAGAGGTCCCAATCATACTAAATCTCTCAGATTTATATGAGAAATCTAATAACAAAGCTCTACCAGGGAAATATCTACAAGTCTAGAGACTGTAAAATTAGAGCTGGAGAACAATATCCCGACCCCATCACAAGTATCAGGTCCAACAGACCAAAAAGAAGGGCCTGCAGTCCATGCCTTAGAGGCCTGGAATAATTCCCCATGGGTCTTTAATCTAGTGTCAACAAGGCAGATAATGTCACACTGTAAATCAGAAAGGGTTAAAAAATTCCCCCCAAATTTTCTCTTCCCTTTAATGCTGTTCACATTTAAAGAGCAGATCTTTAAGGAAGACAAGATTTAAGTAATAGGTGGTGACTTACCCCTTCGTCGCTGCCTAGTACATTTTGCAATGGGATCCGTATCAGCCCCATCACCCCCATCCGGGAAAGAAAGGAGAGAGGAGGAATCAGTATCCTCACCCCCCGAGTCTTTGTCTGAAAAATCTGTGGCTAAAACCGCAAATTTGTTAGAGGTTTGCCAGTTCTGTGCAGGGGGTTCCTTACTACGAGTAGCAACAGCTAAACCCTTCCTAGTCCGTTTATGGGTAACAGTGGTAAAACTAAAATTATCTCCCCCTTGACCCGAGGGAGGGGAGGCATATCCATATCTGGAATAACGGGTGTAGTATCAGGGGAAACCACAATGGCAGTAGGAGTAGGTATAACAGGAAAAGAGGGTTGGAAAACTGGAACAGAAGAGACATCTCCAACTACCGGAGGAGGGTAACCTCTGAATTAGAGGAAGCTAGACTATGGGCAAGTGACTGTTGAGCAATAGTAATAATGCCATCATGACAGGGACAATCTTCTCTGTTATGAGAGGCCCAGGGCACCTGCCATACGCGTGGCCAGTCCCATCACATAAGTTACACTTAAATGAATTAGTACATTTAGCTGCAATATGACCGTATTCAAAGCAGTGGCTACATTTAAAGTATCACAAGCCGAACTAAATGGTACACTGATACATTTAAAACAGGACTTGGGTTGTCCGGCGTAAAATGAAGCCCTTGTCTTTACCTAGAAAGAAAAATTAGGCAAATGTCGTGGGCCAGTGTTAGTGGAAAAAGCTTAACACGCACTTCCAACTGCCATCCCAAATCTGTTCAGAGTCTAGATTAGGGTAGGCCTATTCAAGACTTCACAGCGTTTGTTTAACCAAAATAAAATGTCTTCAATGTGAACTCCTCATTTTTAAAACAACAGTAATGTTACTTAATGGCAGGTTTGGTGAGAGGATGGCCTGGAAGGGGGACCAAATGGGTGTAGTCTGAAGTTTGTCATATTGGGCCCAGAATCTATCAAGTCCAGACATTTGTTTAAAACTAACATCAAAATTGGAATTACCTATATTAATCAGGGCAAAATCTCAGAAGAAAAACTTCATGGAACCCTTAAGGAGGGTTTTAGCTATATACAAACGATCTGGTGGGAGTTCTAATCCACCCTTATAAAGCAACGTATTGCATTCCTCCTAGGTGCAGGTTCGCCTTTGGAGGAAAATAAATCAGTAAGTTTAAATGTTGAACTTTAGGTGCAGCAACAGTAGGTAACAAAGTAGGTCCTGAGAAAACAGTAGTGGGTTCAGGTACAGTAGAAATAGACTTAGAAACAACAATAGTAGTCACTAGTAACAGTAGAAGAAGAAAGAGTCACACCCCGGGGTTCGTTGGAGCTCAGGTCATTATTCTTAGCAGAGTTTTGAAGCATATTAATGTAGACAGGGTCCTGAGAATCAGGAGTCCAAGTCCCTTCAATATCTCTTTCCCAGCCAGCATGTAATAAAGCTGACTCTGGTGACCAGTCTAAATCAGTATTTTGGCCAGATTTAATTTTTTTGGGGAATAAGGAACCCCCTCGTTTGGACCAGCCAGGTTCCTGTGTAGCTGAGAAAAAAAATACTGTGGGTTTCTCCGAAATGAAACGGAAGCAGTTGTAGCGCTAAAGTCACTTACAGAGCAGGGAATAGCTGCAGGGATTTCAGAATCTGGCTTTTCCGACGTCGGTAGTCGAAGTGGGTCATTTGAAGTAGTCTGAGAAACAGCAGTAGCAGGGGGCTGAAGAGAATCCTCCACAGCAGGAACAGAAGCCGAATCCATCGGTAGGCCATCGACTGGGGGCTTTCCAATGCCGACATCGTGAGAAGGAGAACAAGAAAGTGGCGTCCGAGGCGATGCCTGCGCAGAAACTCGCAATGCCGAATCTAAAAGCTGCAATTGCAGGACTAACGCCTCGCGCTGCTCCTGAAGACTGGAACTGAACGCGGAGCCACTTTGCACATCAGGTAGACTGGAAACAACTTATTTAGGGTCGTTTCGAAGAACGGAGTCAAATTCAAAATAGTCTGATTACTAACATCAGCAACAGCAAGACATGCATCTGGGGCCTCTTGAGAAGGTAGCACAGAGGAGGAGACCGACTCCACTGAGCTAACAGCGTCCATCTCCTCCAGGGGATCATGCGAACTGGCCATCTTGCAGCCAGCAGCAAAGGCTCCACCTACTCAGAGTAGAGGAATTTCCCCGGTGTCCTGGCCAAATTTCCCTCATTCACTAAAAATACCACCCGGGGGAGGGGGATACAGATGAATGCTGACTGACCTTGAACCAGATCGTGGTTCAAGGTCAGTCGGCAGTTCATCTGTATCCCCCTGAGTCGATGCCTGAAAATAGGCAGGATTTGTCTAGTGCACTTACCTGGTCAACAAAAACTAAATAAATAAATAATGCCATCAAATCAGGTTTGATATTTATTTATTTCATTTTTGTTAACCAGGTAGGTGCACTAGACAAGAGATTTTGCCTATTTTCAGGCATGACCCGGGAGGGTTACACATCAGAAACAGCAGATACATAGTGTCCACAACAGAATACAAAACATCTAGTTGGAAGGAAAATACAGTAACACATGACAATTTAGAATACATGGCACATTCAGGAACGACAAGTAGAATATACATAGCATGAGGATAAACAGTAATCACCGTCACATAAACTTTTTTTTTTTTTTTTTACTTTCTTTCTTTATCCTCCTTCCTTACCTCCGGAGCCCCCTCCTTCCATCTGCTCATGTCCCCCTCACCCACCTTGGGGATCTGCCCCTAGAATGCCCATCCTCCTCTCCTTGCACAGTGGGGTCTGTCCTGTAGGTGGTCCGGGTGGACTTATGGCGGCCTTCATCTAGGGCTGCCGGAGGGGATTTTCCGTTTTTCTCCCCTTACGTCCCCTACCCTCTGGGACGTCGAACGCTTGGGACGTACATCCTGAGTGTTGGCGTGCTGACGCATGCCAAAGCACTCATGCGTTGGTGACGTCCCCCTTCCCCGACTCCGTTAGATGGAGCCACCTCCACCCCCTCTATTGTCCGGTGCTTCCCGGCTCACAGTGATAGGCGGGCGTTCTTAGTTCCACCCTGAGGGAGGAGAGCATCCATTGGGATGCTCAATCCTCCCTCTCCCTGCCGACCCCTGGCCACCCGAACTGCCTCAACCGGGCGCCGGGCGCAGCGAGGTGTGGGCCCAGTGCCTCAACCTCAGCGCCACCGGGCCGGCCCACAGTTACATAAACTTTTATAGAATTTTGAAAACAGTATAATTGACTGAAGAAATACATATACAGCGAACACTGGGGTACATAAGTGCTGAGAGGAAGTACCGCTCTCAAGGCGGAAGATCAGTGGCAGTAGTGCAAGTGAGTGGAGACAAGCAAGAGGTAGAGCAGGAGCAGAGACCTGAGCTCATAAGGTGAGTTCTTAAACTTTTTTGAATGGCCCAGTGAGCAGCCGATTGTCTAACATAGAGTGGAAGGGTGTTCCACATTCTGGGAGCAGATACAGCAAATGCAAGTTCACCCTTCTTGGTGAGACATCTAGGCATAACAAAGGAAGCATTTTCAGTAGATCTTGGCATATAGAGAAAGTCAGGTTGTTTTAGTAGAGTTACAAGGGACCTTGGAGTACTAGTCCTGGATAATTTATCGACCAGACAACCAGCTGTGTACAGATGATAGGAGGATGGGGTGAGCCAATTGAGAGAAGAATAGAGCTGACAGTGATGTGTTAGTTTAGGAGCCTCAAGGGTGAAGTGGCAGATACTATTATAACAAGTGCTCCATTTCTGAATTACTTGCTTGCTAGCATTAAAGTAGACTATAGAGCCATAGTTGAGGCAAGGTCAAAGAATTCCCTGAGCAATGGCCAGCCTGGCTGTTAAATTTAGGGAGGATCTTACCTTGTAAGCCAGGCCAAGTTTACTGTTCACTGTCTTACAAGTGGCTGCAACATGAAGCTTAAAGTCCAGTGAGGGGTCAAGAGTCATCCCAAGGTATCTGAAGGATGTGACTGTGTCCAGGGTTATGCCATCAGGTCCACAAAGGGAAAGTCCCATATGACAAGCTTTTAGCCTAGGGGAAGTCCCAAAGAGCATTGACACCGTTTTGCTAGTGTTAAGTAGGAGCTTATTTTGTTTTAGCCAAGCCGAGAAGCAGTCAAAGTCAGATGGAAGGAAGGTGCGAATTGCCGAACTGTCATTAGCAGCAGAGTAGATAACCATATCGTCCATATAGATATATCAGGCTAACAAAGGGTGTAGGTTGGGGCTCACATAATAAATTAAATTAAAATTAAGAATTTAAATTAAAACTTAACATTACAAGAAATTTTATACAGCTGTATAGAAATATATCCAGCATATCATAATAGTCTTCGAGAATATGTCGCAGATTTTAATGATCTGACATTATACATAATTTACATAAAACCTGGAAGCATTTGAAGAAATATATGTATTTTCAGAATTCCAGAACCTACAGTATTATCAGGTACTGTAAGATATTGTTCAAATGTGCTTATTATTGTTGTTGCATGACATGATTGTATTATGTTGTATCTAACTATGTGACTCTGTAATTTGATTGAAGCATTTTCAATAAAAAATGTTTAAAAAACAGACAAAGACAGACCTGAGGTTGAAAGCTAAAGTGTGTGCATTTGGAGAGCTGTGTGACTCCTTAATTCATGATAGAATCGTATGTGGCATACAGAATAACCCAGATAGACATCGATTACAACATGAAGCAGACTTGACACTGGCTAGAGCAATAGATATCTGCAGGGCTGCAGAACTCAGCAAAACTCATCTAAAAAGTTTAAGTGAGGCAGCCCAAGAGGAAAAGTTTGTGCATGCTGCATCTTTGAGACAAGAAAAAAGACAAAGAAGGTGTGAATAAGCGCTTGGGAAGTATACTTGCTCATAGTACTAAATTTAGATGTGGGAAGTGTGGGCGGGAGCATGAGCTGAAGAACTACCCAGCATTTGGACAAATGTGCAGAAAGTGCAACCGAAAGAATCATTTGCAAAGATGTGTTGTACAGCAGGGAGTACTAATGTGCACGTGGTTAATGAAGAATCGAGCAGTGAAAGTACTTTCTGTACAGAAACACTGACTATCGGCAAAGCAGAAACTGATTGGAAGGTAGAAAAAATGTGAGCTTTAAATTGGATACAGAGACACAATGCAATGAATTGCCACTGAAAATATATGAAATGCTATCCAAGGAAGCTGAAGGGCAACAAAAAATGGTGCAAGGACTGCACCGAAAGTCATATGAGGAAAGACTAGAGGACCTAACATACTAATATACTAAAATGCCAGCAGAATAGGCCTAACGGTCTTTCGTGTCTGCTCGTTTGGTCAGCCCCCACCCTGGGTGCTGACCTTGCTGTCCCCCTCACCTTCTCTGGCTTCTCCCTTCCCAGTTCCGGATATTCTTGCTGCATTGGATTTTGCTTCCAGAACCCTTCCCTGTACCTGTCCCCACCCCTCTTGAACCCCTCCACTGTCTCTGCCTCCACCAGCCCCTAGGCAGTGCATTCCATGGCTCCACCACCCTCTCAGTGAAGTAGCACCTCCTCCTTTCTCCCTGAATCTTCCCCTCCAGCTTCCACCCATGCCCTCTAGTGGCCCCCTCCTCCTTCCTTGAGCACCCGACTGTTCCTCCCTATTTACCCTCTTCATGTACCTGGAAGACCTCTATCATGTCCCCCATCCTTCTCTCTTCCAATGTGTACATATTTAGCTCTTGAGCCTCTCCTCATAGGTCCTGTCCCCCAAGCCCCAAAATCATTTTGGTTGCCCTCCTCTGGACCCTCTCCAGGAGTTTAATGTCCCTCTTTAAGTGTGGCCTCCAAAACTGCATGCAGTACTCAGGTGCGGCCTCACCAAGCAGTTATACAGAGGGAGTATCACTTCCCTCCTTCTGGAGGTGATCCCCCTAGCGATGCATCCCAGCATCCTGTTGGCCTTGGCTGCTGCCCTCCTACAAGTCTCCGAGTTGTTCATCTTGACATCCACCACCACCCCAGGTCCCTCTCAGCCATCGAGACTTGTAGCATCCCCCAGGGTGTACACTTGGCCTGGGTTTCTGGCCTCAGGTGGAGTACCTTGCATTTCCTGCATTGAACCTCAGCTTCTACTTTCTAGACCATCTTTCCAGAGCCTCCAGGTCCCCTGTAGGACCACCTCTCCTCCCATCCACCACACGCCCCCCAGTTTGAGTCATCATAAAGAGACTCATCTCATTCCTGATTACTGTCCTTATGTCAGAGACGTAGGCGTTGAACAGAAGGGGCCCAAGGACTGATCCCTGTGGGACCCCACTAATGACCCTCCTTGGGGATGAGACTATCCCGCCAACTATGACCCTCTGGGTCCAGTCCTGGAGCCAATTGCCTATCCATCTGATCATCTGGTTCCCCACCACCATTTCTCCCAGCTTATCCAACAGGCCCATGTGAGGAACAGAGTCAAATGCCTTGCTGAAGTCTGGAAAGAGGACGTCCACTGGTCTACCCAGGTCCAAGGCACTAGTCACCCAGTCATAGAACTCCACCAGGTTTGTCTGACACGATTTCCCGGATGAATCCATTCTGTCTATCGTCCAGGCACCTGACTTATCCAGTTCCCCCTAGCCTCTCCTTGACAATGCCCTCCATCACCTTCCCACCACCGATGTCAGTCTGACAGGCGCCTGTAGTTCCTGCCACCTCTTTGATTCCCTTGTGGATAGGCACCATGCGCCCACCTTCCAGTCTTGGAGCACCCACCCTGTCCTCATAGAGATGGTGAAAAGCTCAGGGGTTTCGCCAGGACATCCGCAAGTTCCTTCAGCACTCTGGGATGTAATTTATCCGGCCCCGGTGCTTTCTCCATCTTAAGGGAGCTGAGGGCTTCCCTCACTTTCTCTGCTGTGATTTCCACTTCCGGTACCTCTTCTCCCTGCTTAGCCCTCCTCCACCTGCCAGTGATGCCTCCCCCTCTCCCCAGACCCGCCGATCGGTAAGGGTCCCCCCCCTCCTCAGTATCTCTGTCTCCTCCCATGTATGATGCAGCACCCCATTTTCCTTGGTGAAAACTGAGGTGAAATACTCATTTAGTACCTCAACCTGCTCCCCCGGGTCTTGTGCCCATCTCTCCCCGATTTAATCCTGCTAATCTGCCCCTTCACCCTTCGTTTTTCCCCAATGTATCTAAAGAACCCCTTGTTCCCTCTCCTAATTTCCCTGGCCAGGTTCTGCTCCTTCCTTGCCTTAGCCGCCCTCACCACCCTAGTTGCCCTTCTAGCCATCTGCTCGTACTCCCCTCGATCCCTTTCACTCCTTGAGCACTTGAATTGCTTATAGGCTGCCTTCTTTCCCTGCACCACCTCCTGGACCTCCCTGGTCCACCAGCAGGGTTTTTGGGCCCTACCGCATTTTCGTCTTACTCTTGCACAGGTGCTGGTAGCATCCTGCACCCCTCTCCTGATGATTTCCCACCTACTATCAGCGTCCATGTCTGACCCAATCCCATCCAAATGCTCCTTAAGGATCCTTCCCATTTCCTTAAATCGCCCCCCTGAAGTCGGTTACTTCCGTCTTTGTGCAGCCTTCTACCCTCCTAGGTCCAGGCAGAACCAGACTGTGGCATGGTGCCCCCGCCAATGGGTCCTTTACCTCCAGACCCCCAATCTGGTCACTGTCTGCCAGGACCACATCCAGTACCCGCGCCTCCCTGGTCAGTTCCCTCACCTGCTGAGTTAGGAACGCATCTTGAAAGACGTACAACAACCTCTGTTCCCTGGTCACGAGGATGTCATAGTCTCCCAGTCTGTTCCTGGCATGTTTAAGTCCCCCAACACCACCACCGTTACTCTGCCCAGTCTGCAGTGTCTCCCAGCATCTGCCACCAGACTGTCCTCCAGCTCTTCCGCCAGGGTAGGGGGTCTATACACCACTCCTATTTTTACTCTCTTGCCCCCCCTTGTTATCAAGGTGACCCAAATCACCTCCACGGTTCCCTCCGCCCCCTCTACTCCCCTATGCCAATGCAATTTTTTGACTATCATTGCTACCCCTCCTCCCCTTCCCCCGTCCTTCCTGAACATAGTGTAACCCTCCAGGTTCAGGTCCCAGTCATGTCCTGCAGTGGCCCAAGTCTCAGTGACCGCTGCCACATCCACTGCTCCTTCAGTTAGCATCGCCTGGAGCTCAGGCATTTTATTGCCCAAGCTCCTGGCATTTAGCAGGACTACCTTCCACCCTTTCCCTATAGTTCCATTTCCCCTGCTCATGTTCCCATGGGGATTCTGTTTTCCCCTGGTCTGCACTTTGCCAGTCGGCCTTTTCCTGCAATCCTCCTGGTCCCCAGGGGTGTGGAGACAGAGTCCCTCCTTTATCGGCACCCCCTTGACAGCCTTTTCTCCCATCCCGCCCCCCTCTTTTTCTCCCATCCCAACCTCAATATGTATTTCCTAGAGGAGAGAAGGGGGGTATGATAGAGACATTCAAGTACATCAGGAGTATAAACAAGGTACAGGAGGGTAGCATTTTTCAGAAAAGAAGGTGTACAAGAACAAGGGGGCATGATATCGGGCTAGAGGCGGTAGGCTCAGGGGCAACATGAGGAAGTACTTTTTCAGAGAAAAAGTAGTGGATGCTTGGAACAGCCTCCCTGTGGAGGTGGTGGGGGCAAAAATGGTAGGAGAATTCAAGAATGCATGGGATAGTCGTAAGAGTACCCTCACAGTAGGAAAAGAGGGTAAGTCACAGATTAACTAGGGTCTGTGGCAATGCATTAGGTTAGACCCCGGAGTCAGTTGAAAAAACAATTATGACTGACTTACCACACATTATGACTGATTTTTTAAACTAGTTTGAAATTTCTGACTTCAACTAATTGAAGAAAATCCAACCAATGTTTTCAACTTTCACCATTGTTGAATTTTATTATGTAGTACTTTGTCATACCTTTTTAACTACATTTATTTTTTAATTAAAATTTTTACTATAAAAGTTAATAAAATGTATGGAAAAGTCCCCCTCCCGAAATCAATAGGGTGCACGCACACACAGCATTCGCCTTCTGACATCACAAAACGGAGCTGCATGTGTCTACGTGGGGGTGTGTTGGTGGGTTAATATCAGGAAGCAGCTCCGTTTTTAGCATTTGGGATTTAGCAGCATTATAACTTCATAAATGGGCAGAAACAAAAGGAATTATTTATGCCCCTCAACTCTTTGGCAGGTGAGGTACTGCATATGTTGGAGGGAGCAGCAACTAGTCAGCAGCAGGTAAGAAGCTGGCTGCTCTTTAAAATGCAAATTCAAAGTGCAGTGAAACAAATCTGCACACAGTAGGGACCCACTAAAGCACAATAACCAGTCAAAACAACAACAAAATATACTAAGTCCCTGAAAGTAGCAAGTTGAAACAGGGTAGTAGAACAGTATACGGTATACTAGTTACTTAGAAAAAGTACTGAGAGTCTAAAATACAGTATAGGTAGGACCTTTTAAACACCCCACAAAAGCTAGAAGGTACCCTTTTTGCAAATAGAGCTAACCATCAATATATGTTAGTTTACTGGTAGTCGTAGAATCTGTGAGATGAAAAACAGTTTAAGGGGAGGACCCCTAGAAATGCCTCCTGTATGGTATACCAGAACTGAGATGTATCCATAGTTTAAATTTAAAGCTAAAAAAACTCATGCATACTAAAAAAAACAGTTTCCGACACAGTTTCTGAACTTGTTTTGGTTTTCAGCAAGTACACTAATGTTTTTTTTTAATTGTATTTATCTTGCCATGAGGACTTTAATGTTTAGTCTATCTGATTCCTACAGTGGCAAACATGAAACATTTTGTCCATTGGACCTGACCGACTATACTCCGTGCTCCGGCCTCCTATGGGTCCAGGAACTCACCAACTAACCACCTGTGCCTGGCCTGCTCCATGACCTCGTGGGGAGTTTGACTTACTCACAATGCCACCACAGTCACAGAGAGCCCAGTTGGGCCACCAGCAGTAGACTGATGATGATCGATCGCCTTGACTTTTCAAGTTCAGCCCCCCGGGCCCCACAGCCCCCACCACGTCCTCAACCAGCCAGACAAGCCAGCCTAGCACTCAGCAGACATACAGACAGACTAAGCAGTCTGTGAGAGACCATCCTCCTCCTTCCTACTGCCAAGCCCTGGCAGGTCTTACATACACATCCCATACAGTACCTTGCTCACTGTAGTAGCCTGTTGCCAGTTTGGTCAGGTGTCAAGTGATGATTCAGTTGGTGTCGTCGGGTGGCTCCATGGCTCAGACTGCCACTGCTGCTCTACTCGGTGGTGGTGCTGGTGTTTTTTGGAGTTGTGTGCTCACTCCTCCCAACCCACACAGCCGGTCCCCAACCCAGACCCACGTCTCCACTCCAGTACTCCACGCAGTGGAACTAGTGCACCTACCGCTCCTCCTCCTCCTCACCAACTCTGAAGACCTGACCAAGACTGAGTGACAGCTGCCCAATGGGCCTGACCGATGGGGTCACAGGCTGATCCCAACCATGACCAGACCACTGACTTGCTGTCTTCACACGATTGCTGCCTGGCTTTGCTGGAGGACTGACTGGGACCTGCACAGCCACACACTAGTCTCTCTCCAGGCACCAGACACATCAGGACAGTGGACACAGTTAACTTATTTTTAAATTAAAGGCCAAACCACCAAACATTGCCACTGCAGAGAAATGCTGCTTGCTCCATTGCCCACACACCAACACAGATGCCTCCTCTCCTGACAGTCTCCTATCCTACCTAGGCATGCTCTCCCCGCCACCTCATACAGCCAGTCACAGACACTCTCAAGCTCCTGGCCCCTCCTTCCATCTCTCCTAATTGGTAGATGCTTTGTGTCCAGGAGCCAGAGGTGCATTTTATTGGCTGTAAGGCTTGGTGCCAGTGGTTGAGGACCATTAGATATTGGCGGTCCCCAGGCCCCCCCTCCTCTCCCCCTCAGGAAAGAAAGAAAAAAACAGAAAACACACTGCAGTGCACCACTAAAACAAACCTGGACAGGTCACAGAATCATCAACTGCAGTGGATTTTAACTCAACTATTTTGACTGCAATCCAATGCAATTGCAACTGATTGCAACTGCATTGAATTGCAACTGACTATTTCAACTACTGATGACTGCTCCGGGGTCTACATTAGGTAGGGAAAAGGGGCAGACTAGGTGAGCCACAGGGTCCTTATCTGCCATCACTTTCTATGTATCTGTGTAGTTCAGTGATCGACAGCGAGACTAGTTTTATACTCAGGGCACAAACTGAATGTCCATGGCAAAGCAGTTTTACCTGCATGTTTTAAAAATAAGTATCATTTGGTCACATTCCAAGTAGTGGATGCTAATGTCACACCAGTTATCAGGTTTCCGACCTGCTTAGAAATGAAGCTAATGAAGAAAATGTTTTCTGTGACTACCAATAGTGACAAACCAGTGGAGAGCACCGAAGATATATTGTCAGAGTTTTCAGATGTTTTAATGAGTTAGGTTGCTTAGTAGAAGAGCATCATACCAAATCAATAAATCTGTGCGCCTTGTAATTCACCCACCCAGGAAGATTCCACCTGCACTAAAAGGCAAAGTGAAAGTAGAGCTTGAGAAAATGGAGAAGCCTGGTGTGATAGGAAAGGATGAAACACCTACAAGCTGGGTCGGTTCTATGGTTGTTATTGAAAAAACAAAGTGAGAATTTGCATTGACCCACATGACTTGAATAATGCAATTAAATGGGAGCACTGTCCCATGAAGACAGTGGAGGTGGTTGCTGCAAAGCTCACAGCAGCAAGGATTTTTTTTCAGTGCTTGATTCAGGACACACATTGTGGTAGATCAGATTAGATGGTAGATCAAATTAGATGAACCCAGTTCAGAACCAGTGACCTTCAACATGCCATTTGGATGCTGCAGGTTTAACCACATGCCATTTGGCATAACATGCCCCTGGCTATAATCTTCTCCCATTAACTCCAGGCTCCTACCTTAGCCCTTATCACTGCCTTTCACCTCCCAGTTCTAGCACCAGCCCCTGCTCTAGTCATGCGTACGCCTTCCTACCATGTCACTTGTCTCAGTCTATGACCACCTCTTTCAGTCATCCAATCACTATTTCTCTTTGTCCACATTGACTTCCCTTGGATCTTTGGAATCTTGGGTATATCATGTTGAATGTATACCATGTTTACTGCCAATGTTGATATGTATATACTGGTTTACCTAGAGTGCATCTCATATGTTCCTACCATATCCTGTTATGTTTAAACAATTTCTGTTCTTGATTTCTGTATATAAGTGTTTTAATTATTCATGTACATATACCAATTATTGAACCTTGATTACTGTATATAAGTATATACGTGTTTTAAATCTTCCTATACATGTACCAATTATTGAACCTTGACCTTATCAGGTCCATCTTGCAAATGAGCTGTGCTCAATGATGTTCGCCTGAATAAATAAAGATTTGATTGATTGATTGATTGATTGATTTGTTCAGCAGCAGAAGTGTTTCAAAGAAAACTTTCCCAGATTTTTAAAGGCTTAGAAGGCACAGAGGTTATAATGGATGATATTCTGATCTGGGGTGCAGATATCAAAGGACATAATGAAAAACTTCAAAGGGTCCTAAATAGGGTCTGGAAATGACATTTAATACTGAACTTAAAAAGTCTAAAACTGGGCTGAGTAAAGTTCCATACATTGGACACAAGCTGAGCAAAGATGGCCTAATAGCCGATCAAGACATAATTAAAGCCATTGTGGACATGCCAACCCCACAGTGTAAGACAGACTTGCAAAGATTTATGGAAATGATGAATTATTTAGCAAAATTCATCTCAAACTTGTCCACAATGAACAAGCCCGTAAGAGAACAACTTGAAAAGGACATTGCCTAGCACTGGGAAGCCTGATGTGATAACGTGTTCCATGAATTTTTTTATTTTAGTCTTTGGTAACTAGGTAAGGCCCGATAGGACCAAGTGCCTGTTTTCAGGGGTGACCTGGGAGCACTGGGAAGTTAAGTGACTTGCTCATAGTTACACAGTATGCAAGTGGAAGTTGTGAGAATCAAACCCAGGTCTGGTCTGCTGGATGTACCAAGCTTGTTCGTATCTCATTACTCTAACCTCTAGCCTATACTGCCAGCCCAGATTTTTGAAGGCTTAGAAGGCACAGAGGTTATAATGGACGATATTCTGATCTGGGGTTCAGATATGAAAGAACATAACAAAAGACTTCAAAGGGTCCTAAATAGGGCCTGGAAATGACATTTAATACTGAACTTAAAAAGTCTAAAACTGGACTGAGTGAAGTTCCATACATTGGACACAAGCTGAGCAAAGATGGGCTAATAGCCAATCAAGACAAAATTAAAGCCATTGTGGACATGCTGACCAGTTATTACTAATCCACCTGTTCTGGCATACTATGACTTGAGTAAACCTGTAATGCTCTCAGTGGATGCATTCTCTGCAGGACTGGGAACATGCGTCTTACAAGAAGGACAATCTGTTGCATTTGCATCATGATCACTAAACAAGGTTGAAAGAAATGATGCCCAGATTGAAAAAGAAATGCTGGCGATTGTTTTTGGCTGTCCCAAGTTCTACCAGTACATCTATGGCAGAGAAAAGGTACACGTCGAATCAGACCACAAATCCCTGGAAAGCATCTTAAGGAAGCCACTCTGTACAGCTCCTCTGAGGATCCAGAGCATGATGCTGAAGTTGCAGAGATATGATCCGAGAGAGGAATATAAAGCAGGGGGAAAGCTCCACATAGCGGATATGCTCAGCAGAGCAGTCAGTAACTCCTCACTTCAACAAAGCAATATAGATAAGCATGAAGTGCACACAACTGACACGTTACCAATCAGTAGAGAGAAGCTGGCTGTGTTTTACACTGAAACAAATAAAGACTTTGTTCTGCAGAAATTGAAGGACATAGTACTACACAGGTAGCCAGAGAGAAAGCCAGTCTTGATCCAGAACTCTGACAGTACTAGCAGTTTCAAGAAGAAACTGCCATAGAGAAAGGACTGTTACTGAGAGGGGAAAGGCTAATTGTACCAGCATCATTGAGAAAAGAGATGTTAGTAAAATTACATAGCAGTCACTCAGGCATAGAGAAATGCAAAAGAAGAGCTAGAGACATCCTATTCTGCCCTGGCACGAATAGCCAAATAAGTAACTTGATCACCAAGTTTGACATCTGCAGTCACCACCAGAAGGCCCAACCAAAAGAACTGATGCAGGGCCATGAAATTCCTGACAGACCATGGCAGAAGGCAGGGGCTAATTTGTTTGAATTTGATGAAGAAAATTACTTAGCAATGATTGACTACTACTCTAAATTTATAGAGATCTCACAGCTGCAAAACACTACCAGTGAGACAGTAATTAACCATATCAAATCACATTATGCTAGACATGGCATACCAGAAGTCTTCATTATGGACAATGGTCCCCAAATTGCAAGTGCTGAGTTTGTGAGCTTTTCCAAGAGCTATGAGTTTGGGAGCATCACATCATCTCCAAAGTATCCACAAAGTAACGGCAGGTGGAAAAAGCCATTCAGACCATTTAGAGACTACTCAAGAAACCTCAGTGTGACTGCAAAAAACCCTGTCTTGCCTTACTTCACTTAAGAAACACACCAATAGGAGGCCTGGGATTGCCCAATTAGCTATTAATGGGCAGGATAACAAGAACTCTGCTACCCACGAGACCATCCTTGCTCAGACCAAGGCTGATAGAAACAGACGTATGAGCTAATCTTTAACAAAAACAAGAAAAACAAAAATTCTATTATAATCAACATACGAAACAACTCTCTAGTCTGTCCCCAGGAAAACCAGTACACTGAGGACAAATGAAAATGAGTAGACACCTGCTGTTGTAGTGACACCTGCTAAGGGGCCTCGATCATGTATTGTGGAGGCCAATGCTAAGAAATATCACAGAACGGGGCATAGCTACAAAGGTGCAGGGGGTGCAGTGCCACCCAGGCCCACAAGGTTTGAGGGGCCCAAATAATAATTTTGATGTTTATTCAAAACTGGGGAGGGGCCCTGTAACATCGCCTCGCACCCAGGCCCTCTGGGAATTTGCTATGCTACTGTCACAGAAACAGACTACAGCTACCTGGCATTCCTGACAAGACTGTAACTTGATGCCCCAGAGACAATAACAGCCAATGACAAGGGAGAGTCGTCACCAAATAAAGAAGTAGAGGACACATCTTCTGAAAGACAGCTGGCAAACAAATCACCACTGTTGCCGCCAGTGTCCTCACTGAGCAGAGGCCACAAGTATATATATACAGTGAACCCTCCCCAGTGGTAAGCCAGGTTTGCAAAAGGGTTATAAGAAAGCCAGCAAGATATATGCAGGACTGAATGCTATTGATTGCAGCTGGATATGTTAAAAAGGGGGTTTATGAGTACATGCTAAAGGGGATTTTGTCTCTTACTTTTTGCAGATAATATCAGGTAAGGGTACTTCTCATTTTAAGCTTAGGTTAACCAAATAGCATACAATGGGAGCTGTAAGGCTGTGTATTACGTTAGGAAACGTGATGCATGCCATGCAACGTGAGTGCGTTAAGATGCTGCATGCCCTGTGTGTGTTAGAAGTTTAGCACAAATGTGTGGTGCAATTACTGAGCTAATAAAAGAGAATCAACACAGATATTTCTGGTACAGCGTGGATCATTACAGTGATTGTCGAATAGCAGATATTTATTTATTTGAAAATTGTTGACCAGGAAAGGCACACTGAGCCAAGGCTCCTTTCCAGGTGCAACCCAGGGAAAGGGAATAGGGGACAGAAAATGCATAGCACAGACACAGTTTGCATTTATAATAAAATGCACTCAGTGAACACAGGTAATACAGCAGTAAGTGCAAAATAAGCATGCAAGGCACGGACAACAAATGCGCATTTCAGCCACACTAACACCACAGTATTTTTTATTTACAGTTTGTATTTGGGTAATGCCCTAGGGTATAGCCTGTCTGGCAGTATAGCCTCGAGGTTAGAGTAACGAGCTGCAAATGAACTTGATATATACAGCAGACCTGGGTTTGATTCCCACAACCTCCACTTACATGCTGTGTGACTTTGAGCAAGTCACTTAACCTCCCCAGTGCTCCCAGGCCGCCCCTTGAAAACAGGCCCTTGTGCCTAGTGGGCCTTACCCAGTTACCAAAGACTAAAATAAATAAATTATCAAAGTATCAAATGTCTATTTTCATGTGAGACATGAAAAATACTAAACAATAAAATAACACAGACAATACACAATACAACATGGGTCATAACATGAACACTGGGAATGATTCAAACTATTAATTTAAGCATTTCTTAAAAACATACAAGGAGTTTTGAGGTAATTGGAATGGGAAGAATCTGGGAGAGGGAAAACAGGAGCAGCGGGCAGGGAAGAAATTTCAGCTGGTACCTAAGGGACCCGAGGGAGTCAGTGAAGTGGAGGGAAGAGGCTAGTTGGTTCCAAAGTGATGGGACATGATAGGAAAATGCTGACTGCCCAGCAGAGGAGCGGGGATGAGGAATGGTGAAGGTGCAGGAATCCCTGGAGCAGAGGGAGCAGGAGGCAGAGGAGATGGGGTGAGGAGGGATGAACGGTAAGAGGGAAAGGACCCAAACCAGTATTTGGAAATGAATGAGGTACAGTTGGTTTGGTGATGTGAAGGTAGAAGGAGAATGGATATGGAGGAGTATAGTGATTAATGATGAGTACAAAGAGGGGAGTTGGTAGCAAAGTAGCAGAAGGAGTTGCAAAGAGTGTCTAGTCTGGCCAGGGAATTGGAGGGGGTGGTGTCATAGACCACGTCCACACAGTCAAAGATCGGGACTACCATTCTGGTGACAAGTTCTTGGTGGATCTGTGGAGACAGGCAGTCTTTACTGCGGTACAAGGCACCAGGTTTAGGGCAGAGCTTTGCAGTGATCATGTCAATATGGGCAGAAAAGTCAAGCTTGCTGTCTAGCCACACACTTAGGTATTTGAAGGATTGGACCACAATTAAAGGGTTGCCATTCAAGGTGGAGGAGATGGGCAGATTTGGGAGTCTGGCCAATTTCTGGCTGTTGTCAAAGGTCAAGGCCCACTGTGTTTGTGCACACGTGTGTGTGTGTGTGTGTGTGTGTGTGTGTGTGTGTGTGTGTGTGTGTGTGTTGGTTTGATTGGAATCAGTGCAAGACACTGTGAAAAACCTTCCACGGATGAGGTGGAGGGACTGGAGATGTAGATGACTGTGTCATCTGCATGCATGTGAATATGCATGCTGATACACGCTAGGGAGAGGTCGTTAAAGAAAATGGAAAAGAGAATAGGATCCAGGATGGAGCCCTGTGGGACTCCAGCCTGGATGGGAGGAAAAAGAAGAGACATGATGCAACTAATCTGCACTGACGGTAGACAGCCTCTGAGGTAAGAACGGAACCAGTCAACAACAAGAGCTGAGAGGCCAGCAGAACTCAGCTTATCCAGGAGGAGTGAGTGGGATACAGAGTCAAAGGCCTTGGCCAGATAAATGAAGATGACAGAGAAGACAGAATGAGTTATATGCAACAGGGAAGATATGGTGGAGTGATGCTTCCAGAACCTAGACTGGAACTGGCCTGGGGGAGGAAATTAGTGGAGGATATGAACTCGGAGGGTCTGGTGCAGACAAGCTTCTCTTGCAGCTTGGCAAGAGAAGGGTGGGGGGAGGAAGACTGGTCAGAAGTTACCCAGGGAGGAAGGGTCCCCCACTTTGTGGAGTAGAAGATATTTGGCCATCTTCTAGGACTGAGGGTCAGCACTGAGGCAGAAGGGGAGGTTGAGTGGGTGAGTCAGGGGAGAGACTATGGCATGAGCAGAAATATGGATAAATAGTCTACTTGCTGTTAGTACTTATTTCTGGGTAGATCAAAAAATTCCAGAGCATGTGATTCCTCAGAGCGATTGGACAGCAGAGCAGGAGAACGGTATCTGTAGGGGTGTCACAGAGCAGGGGATGGCTCTGCAAGGGCATGCATAGGGCAGGCTGCAGGTAAGCAGGGGACTCTGACAAACAGGACCAGGTAGGTGGGGCTATAAGGAAACCTGAGAAACTGTCAGAGGGTAGTAAGGTACTGGAGACAGGGGGCATAGTGGGTAAGCACAGGTGACAGGGTAGGCCAGTAGGGAAAGGATTGCTGCTAGGATTTGACTATTCCCTATCTATGATAGGTCTGTAGAGACTGGTTAAGGATATGATTTAAATATTTCAGTCTACTCCCTATCTGGGGTAGGCCCACAGGGGGAGGTGTAGGGAGAGGGTGAACTACTCCCTATCTGGGGTAGACCTGGGGAGGCAGGTTAGAGGCAGGAACTTAACTAATCCCTATAAGGTATAGGCCCACAGGGGCAGGTTAAGGGGAGAGGTGAACTACTCCCTATCTGGGGTAGGCCTGCTGAGGCAGGTTAGACGTGGGATTTAAATTACTTTCTATCTACAGTAGGCATGTAAGGACAAGGAAATGATCAGGCAAGAGGCAGGAAGGTGGAGAGTGATGTGCTGCAGGGGATGTTGGGCTGTGACTTTCCTAGACACACTTGGGGAGGCTGGGGGTTGCATGGTGTGCACGAGGCTGGGGACTATGAGTTCTGAGGTGCAGATGCTTAAGTCAGAAATAAACAGGTTACTGATAAGTCAGGAGGTGGACTTGGGCAGGTCCATAAGGGAGCATTGGGGACGGGGGGGGGTACAGGGACAAAACTGGCCACAAGTGTACCACAGGGTAGGAATAAGTAGGCCGTAAATGGGACAGAGGGGCCCAGGGGTGGGGGATAGTCTGATAGGGAATTAGTGGGCTCCAGGGCTGTGGCTGCCTCTGCCACAGAGGGAGTTCAGGGCAAAGGGAGCAGGTTGGAGAACAGTTGGTAGCGGACGTGGGTGGTAGTACAGCATCAAAGGAAACAGACTCCCAGGTGGAGTGCCTGTACAAAATAGATACTTGTTACTCGACTCCCAGGAGGAAGGTATGTAGGCTAGCATGGATGGGGACCCAGGAGAAAAAGGCAGTGGGTGGGCATCAGGAGGACCATGAGGTTAGACATAAAGTGAGCCAGAAAAAAGGTGTGGGAGGAGATTGGGGGAGTATCAGGAGGAGGCTCAAGGGGTACAGTAAAGTGAGAAGCCAGCAGTGAGAATCCCCAACTAGTAAAGGGAAGATGGCAAATGGTGGGGGGGGGGAGTTGCGTGCAAGATGGTTAATAAGGGGAGTGGGTACTGAGTAAGGGAGGAGATGATGGGGGAATGGTGGATCTGGAGGAACAAATTGGAGTAGGTGGTAGGGAGGATACATTACAAAGACAAGGGTATCCACAGTGGGTGCACAAAAACCAAGGGTAACCAGCAGAGTTCTGGTGATAGGGGACTCAATTGTGAAAGGAGTTAGATAGTCAAAGGGGAGAGAGAGAGGGTCCACATAGAAGGAGTTTTGTGTGCCTCTCAGATATGAAAACTGAGAGGATCGTGCCTATGGTGCACATGTTTGTGAAGGGAGGAGGTGGAAAACCTGATCTGATCCTCCAGCTGGGCACAAATGATCTGGCAGGATGAGAGGTAGGGTATGTACAGAATAGGTTTAGGGAGTTTGGGAGGAAAGTTAGGGAGGTGTGAAAGTCAGTGGCCTTTTCGGAAGTGCTACTGGTACCCAGGGCCAGCTCAGCAAGGATGTGCCAGATTGCTGAGTTTAAACAGTGGCTAAGGGACTGGTGCAAGGAAGAGGACTTTGGTTTTGTGGGGAACTGGGGAAGAGTCTGTTATGAGAAGTCCCTGTATTTGTTAGATAGGCAACACCTCAGCGGGGAAGGGGAGGGGGCATATCAGGGTACTATGTGACAGGTTAGGGGAATATATTGGGGACCGCCTGAATTTAAAATGAGTGGAGGGGAAGGCTACCTGGGAGTGCAGAACCCACTGTTCACCACAGGAGTAAGTAAAGTAAAATAAAAATGTATTTGTTTAAAACGCCCTTCCCAAGCTCAGGGCGCTTTTACAATAATTCACACACTTTAAATACAGAGCCATATGAAATAAATAAAAGCAATAACAACAGATGACACTCATTTATCAGCTCCCTGAAAATGCCTGATTAAATAGGAATGTTTTCAACTGTTTTTTAAAACCTTCCACGGTCAGGCTATATTGTATCTGATGAGGTAGAGAATTCCACAGGGTAGGTGCCATAAAGGCAAAAGATCTTCCTCCAGATGTCTTTAAATATACCCTGGGAATCTGTAGCAATCCCTCGTCAGAGGATCGGAGTGAGCGGGAGGGGTGGTAAGGCACCAGGAGTTCTTTCAGGTAGTGCAGTCCCAAATAATGTAGGGCCTTATAGGTCAGCAATGTGACCTTGAAGGTGATCCGCCACTGTATAGGCAGCCAGTGCAGTTCACGTAGCACAGCTGTTATATGGCTAGATCTAGAAATTCCCATTAACAATCTTGCCGTTGCATTATGCGCAAGCTGCAAGCAGCGGATATCCACCTCCGGCAGCCCTAGATAGAGGGCATTGCAGTAATCAAAATGACTGGTGACAAAGAAGTGGACCAGGGTAGGAAGATCTTTGAGCGGAACCAAGTGTTTCACCCAGGCTATATTCCTTAGATGGAAAAAGGCAGACTTGACTACACCCGACACCTGCGCCCTCAGGGTCAGGCCCTCATCAAATACCATGCCCAGGTTACGCACCTGGCCAGAGGCCATAAGCGGGGTCCCCCTCAAGATATAAACCTGAGGGTTTTTTCTACCCAAACCCCTGTTGTCCTAAAACCAGGGTCTACCACAATACCTCAGTTTTTCCTGAATTCAGCTGAAGCCAACTTGTACTCATCCACTCTTGTATCTCCAGCAGGCAGTTATTAAACACTGTGATGGAATCAGACTCCTGTTCAGGCACAAAAGACATGTAGAGCTGAGAGTCATCAGCATAACAATGAAAACTCAACCCATACCATCTTATAATGTCCCCCAATGGAAGCATATACATCACACATAACATGAGGGACAACACCGAGCCCTGTGGACCCAGCAGGGCAGCCAGTGAGGAGCTGAGGAATAAATCCCTGACACCACTCTCTGATCTGCCCTCAAGGAAAGATCAAAACCAACTGTGGACTGCCTCTCTCAGTCCACTGAAAAACAACAGGCAGTCAAGCAGCACTCCATGATCCACGGTGTCAAATGCTGCTGAGAGATCCAGGAGAACCAAGATGGAATGAGTTCTCTGATCTGTCACCATCAGGAGATCATTTAGAATGTGAACAAGATCTATCTTCCTGCTATACTGTTTCCTGAAGCCGGACTGGAGAGGGTCATAGATATTGTGGCTGGTCAAATGATCCTCCAGCTGCAGAGTGACTACCTTCTCAAAAACCTTCCCTACAAAGGGTAAGTTAGAGACCGGTCTGTAGTTTGCTGGGCAGTCGGGGTCAAGAGAGAGTTTTTCCAAAAGGGGCGCACCGCCACCTCCTTTAAGGGATCTGGAAAGATCCCTCTCTCTAATGAAACTGTCACTATCCCAGCCAGGATCAGGACGATAACCTCTACACAACCCACTAACAGGTGAGTAGGGCCCGGGTCCAAACCACAGTATGTAGGTCGCAGAGTGTGGATGATCCTCACTATATCCATGACTGCCGGTTGGCTAAAGGTGAACCAAGTCAACTGTGCATTAGTACCACCTGACTGATCAGTGCAAGGCCCAATGGAAGGGCTCTGGCTGATCTCATCCCTGATGATGAATACCTTGTCAGCAAAGAATTTCGCAAACTCCTCACACTGTATTTGTGACAATGCTCAACTGACCTGTAGACAGGCTGGATTGCACAGTCTGTCCACAGTCCGGAAGAACTGGGCTGGTCTATTCTTCACTGTAGCAATGTCCCTGGACAGGAACTCTGCCTTCTTATGGGAATTGTTGATTGGTAGATCTTGTAATGTTCTAGCAATCCAAGCCTATCCACCTCCAGGTGAGTTTTCCGACAGCGTCTTTCAAATCTTCATCCCTGCCTCTTCAGCTCATGGACCTCCCCATTAAACCAGGGAGCCCCTAGGTGCAGAGTGCAGGGATGAACAGGAATTGGAGCAATGACATCCAGGGCCCTACCACAGCCCTATTATAGGCCAGGACCAGGGGCCCTGGGTCAGTGCTATCCATTGGAAATCCCGAGAAGTCCAGCTCCATCATTAGGCCTTCTGAGGTAACCCCTCTCAAAGGATGGTACTGTACTAACTCCTTAGGGGCAGGCCTATTTTGGGGGGCTGCACATCTGAACATCAGGGCGTGATGGTCAGACCAACCGATTGGCTCCACCTCCACATCGGAGATCTCCATCCCCAGATGGAACACCAAGTCCAATATGTGCCCCCTCATGGGTTGCAGAGGTAATAACCCATGACAGGCTGAATCCATCAACTGGAGGAGGTTTTGTCCAAATGGCAAGAGTTCATCATCGACTCAGGCATTGAAGTCCCCCAAAATTAACCATCTGGGAGAATCCAATACTATTTCAGTGATGAAGACCGCAACCTCCTTCAGGAACTCCCTCCCATCCCCTGGTGGATGGCAAATGAGAAGGGTTCTATAGCCTGCACCTGCAGCCACAAATACACTCAACAGAGTTGGTGTCTCCAACTGGCACCTCCCTGAGATCCAGATCATGTCTAAAACAGTCTGCAACCCCCCACCCTCCAGTCCAGTCTCGGGTGGTGAATCACAGAGAACCCAGCCAGAACTGCAGATTCTAAAACAGGACCTGCATTTCCATCCAGCCAGGTCTCTGTGATGCAATCCAGGTCGACAGAGGAAACAAGATCCGCAACCACTGCAGTCTTATTCCTAATTGACCTGGCATTGCTGAACACCGCCTGAAAGGGACGGGAGTCCAAGGATGACCCCATTTCCTGCCTGACAAGTCAGAGCCCTTGGGTATGGGAACTAAGCAAGGAAAACCTCGCTTCTGTACCCATTTCACCTCAGGGCATCTCCTGGCTTTCACCGTCCATATCCGCCCATTCCTCTCACATCCCCCCCTCAAGAGTTCCAGGATCCCCATCTCCTTCTACTCCTTCATCTCAGGATGCTGAGAACTCAACATCTATAATAAACTTTCAAAGTGAGTGGAGGCAGTTCAAAAGGATGGAGATCCCTAAGTCATGAGGGGGAGTACTGCCTGACCATTTCTCTAACACCCAACACATATTTCAAGCACTCCAATGACCCAATAACCATTCATCCCCACTCAATCAATACCCTTCCACCCCCCTAACTTAAAAACAAATTACAAAACAATACTACAATAAAACCATAAATATAAAACCACTTCCAAGAGAACTTTGATATTTCGGTCCTGACATTAGAGTTTGGGATGAAGAGATTTGTCTGAGCAAGTAGTGCAAATCCAAGGGAAAAAATTAATGAAGCACCATAGGGAACCCCACTTTAAGAACTTCAAATCACAGAATGAAATAAATTACAAACTGTATGAACTGAACTTAGAATCAACAAATAACAAAATAGAGCTTAAGTACACCTCTTCTCACTAAGGTGTACAAAATAAAATAAACAGTACCAGATAAAATTCAGACCCCCATGCCCTCTCACTACCTGGTGAGTCTGAAATAAGCAAGGGCACTCTCACTGCCCAAATAAAATAAAAAATTGAGTTCTGACTGTAAGTTTAAGTTCTGCTCCAGTGGACAAATTTCCTTAAAGAAGGGCAAGCCCGGCATCAATTCCAGTCTTGCTCAATATTGCCAGACACCCATAAACCCCATTATGAGGACCACCGCCAGAAATATCTGCCCCACCACCTTGGCACCTCCGTGCACTTACCTCACCTCACAGGAAGCGGCAGGTAGGCCTTCCACTAAGCTGAGGGGACAAGTAAAAAGGAAAGAAAGGCAGTGAGGTGAAGGATGAACACTGTGGCAGTGAATGGGGGGAAGAGAGAGAATAAAAACAACGAGGCAGGCAAGCTAGTAGGGCAACCAGACAAAGGAGGGAGAACCAGGAAGGGAGAGGAGTGGGAAACATGGGATGTGGAGAGTGATATCCACGAATGCCAGGAGTCGGGGGAACAAAATGCCTGACTCCTAGGCCATGATGGTGGAGGGCCATGCAAATCTGGTGGTAGTCATCAAGACATGGGCAACCACAGACCATGACTAGGATCTGTCTGTTCCTGGATACACTCGCTAAAGGAAGGATGGAACAAAGGGTAAGGGTGGAGGGGTGGCAGCCTGTGTTAGGGAGGGGATAAAGGTCACAAGGGAGGATTTGGGGGAGGGTACAGAGATGCTATAGGTAAAGCTGCAGTTGAGTGGGGGAAAATAAAAGTAAAGGTAATGTAGTATCAGAACAAATTCTCAGACAGGGAGCTGGGGGATGAGATAAGAAAGGCTGCAGAGGGGGAAAGTGGTAATAGTGGAAGATTTTAGCATGCCAGATGTGGATTGAGGCATCCCACAGGTCAACAGCAGCAGGAACCAAGCAGTCCTAGAAGCATTCCAGGACGGTTTTCTGACACAGGAAGTGATAGAACGGACAAGAGATTGACCACCCTGGACCTAGTTCTGACAAACACTGATCAGTTCAAAAGCATCAGGATCACTGAGTCCTTGAGAGGAAGTGACCAATAATCTGTGTGGTTTCAGGTGGACACGGGAAGTGCTGACATGAAAACATGTGTTCTTGTCTTCAAAAGGGTGGATTGTGTATGCATGGGGACAATGCTAGGGGAAAGCCTGAGAGAAATAGGGGAGGACATGGGTGTAGTGGATAGATGGGTAGTAATCAGGGAGGGGTCCAGGCAGTCTCCACAACCTTTCTTAAGTAAAAGGAGCTACAGGAGGAAGCTGCTGTGGTTTACAGGAGATGGGCAGATCAGCGAGGGAGAAATGGGCTTCTTACAGGAAAAACAAGAGGACCCAAAAGGAAGAGGTCAGGGTAGAATATGCAGGGCAGTTCAAATCAACTTGCAGGATGGTTAGGCAAGCCAGGGAGGAGACAGAGCTAAGAACAGCTGAGGGAGCCAAAGAGGGTGATAAGACCATTTTCTGATACACCTGGGAGAAAAGAACAACAAAAGAGGAATTACTGAAGCTGAGAAGGGGGTCTCAGTGGGTAGAGGAAAACAGGGAGAAGGTATAGGTACTGAATGAATACTTCTGGTCAGTCTTCACTAAGGTGAAGGATTGGTCACTACCACAGGGGAAAACACGGATGGGTGAGGGCAGTGAGGATTATGCAGGGTCTGCATCTGAAGCCCTATGAGGAGATATTGAAGGACTTAAATATGTACACCCTGGAAGAGAGGACAGAGGGGGGGATATGATAGAAACATTTAAATACCTCACTGGAATAAGCAACATACAAGAGGGAAGTATTTTTTTCAGTACAAAAGGTGCTCAAGGGCAAGGGAGCACGATAAGAAGCTGGAGTGGGTAGATTCAGGAGAGATGTGAGGAAGTACTTCTTCACAGAAAGAGTGGTGGATTCCTGAAACAGTCTTCCAGCGGGGTTGGTGGGGGTGAAAACAGTGGTGGGGTTCAAGAATGCATGGGATATACATAAGAGAATTTTATTAGGAAAATGGAAGGTGGGGGTGAATGGGCCAGAGATCTAGTAAGATATGTAGTGATACTATAGGCAGAGGAAAATGGGCAGACTGGGTAGGCCAAGTAGTCCTTATCTGCCATGCTGCAGAGTGCTGTACGTGGGGTCTGCTGGCTCCACATCCTGAAGGCAGCTGTAAACTGCCAGGGCCAGCTATGTACCCCCCCCAGAGAGGTTTCCACCGGATGTGGTGGGCATGGTGGGGGGCATCGGCAGCCCCAGCAAAGCAGCCCCTGTTGTTGGGGCACATCTGGAGTCTGTGGTTGGGTGGGCAGAGTGACCACCCACAACAGTTCAATCAACACTCTGTATGCTGGCCGGCAACATGGTGTCAGAAGTGCGTAAGGGATCCACTGAGGGTCCCTGCCTGGGTAGCCGATTGTCTGCCCACCACAATCTGCACTCCACACCTGCCTGCCCCCCGCAGACCTGCTTGTTGGAGGCAGGGCCACGTAGAGGAGCCGTGTGGGGGATGGTGGTCATGAATGGGGCCCCCCCCCCGCAGAACTCCCTCGGGTGTGGAGTTGTGCACCCCAATACTCACCTTTTGTGCATTTGGTTGTGAATAGGCCCCATTATGCCATATTTTAGTATTCTTTTTAAGTACATTCTGAACTTCTCTCCCAGCAGAGGTCTTATCCTCTGCATGGGATACTGTGAGGGTGCAATACCACGTACAGCAGTATTCATGGTATTGCACCATTCGCTGTTCCATACAGCACTATTCAGGGTTAGCTGTAATGTCGCACGCTATTCAGCATATGACATTATGATCCGGTAGGGGCTCATGCAAGAGTCAGAGGCCTGGGTTCCATTTGGAATGGAAAGGGGGGGTTCCTTCCCAATAAAGGTTAGTTAGCATGGTGCCTCCACCCAGAGTTAAAATATAGTGGCCCAGTTGTCTGTCAGGTATAACCCCCTGGGATGCTGTACCTATCCACCTCCCCTTGCAGTCACCCCACACATGGAATACTGTAAACAGATGGTGTACTTTACTGTGCATACAATTAATGGTTATTGCTAAAAATATGCTCATGAGTTAACCTTAAACAAGAACAACAACAAATTTATTTCAGGGGTAGGGGACTGGGAATGCAGAAATAAATAACTGTTTGCAATAATAGATGTAACTGGTAAAACCATAAACAACAATAACAGTGCCCCCCCCAAAAGCAACACATCTGTACAAAAACCCACCTCCCCACTGGTACTAGTGTCCCCCTAGAGTCCTGACTGGGTATCCAGATGGCATCTGGTGCAGGCCCAATGAGGTGCAGTTGGTTGGCTGGCATTGGTGCACTTTTAAATGGAAACAAGGTTTTAGCTGGCAAACTATTTACAAAATCCCCAGGTCAGGGCAGGCCCTGACTTTACTCATGGTTCTGTAGCTAATCTCACAGGGTCCAACTACATTAGCAGGTTCAGTCAGTCAAGCTGGAGGCCTTGAGCTGCACAGGCAGGTTAGCCACTTACTTTGCTGTGGCTGAATTCCAGCAGCTTGTCACCTTCTGAGATGAGGCAGTCTCTGTCAGCTTGTCACCTTCTGTAGGGATTTATTTATTTTTTTTTTTACATTTCTTTTTCCCTTTGGTCACAGCCTGCAGAGCTTCTCACAGGCATCCTGCCTGTTCCTGCCACCTGAGGTCCTCTTAAACCTAAGCCTCCTCTTTCTCCCCACCTCCTCCCGCAGCCAGTACCCCCAGCTTAACCCCTATGGAGTGGAGCTGCCCCTCATTGTTGGGTGCTCTTAGAGACAGACCCTGGCTGCAGGTGAGGGCTTGGATGGAGGAACTGGAAGGCTGGGAGAGATGGATCCGGCAATGGGCATGGGGGTCAGATGGCATCACCTACCCTTGCAGAGCTGGGTTTTTCTTTGTTCTGGTGAGCTCCCCATCCTCTCTCCCCCTTGCGTGGTGCACACCTGACGTCATGGCGCACGGCAACCCTGCCAACGTCAGCCACGCTACTGTATGTGCTGTCTGCATTCTACAGTGCCCCGATCTCCACCAGGGGCAACTGTAACACTGGACAAACCCCAGCCCTCCCCCCAGGAGAGGAGAGGAGAGCAGCCCAGCGGGCACTTGATCCTCACCTTCCCCTGCTGACACCTGGTGCCCGAGCTCGCTCCCGAACTCAGGTCGCTAGCATGGTGCGAGGTGTGATATTCAGAACCCTCAGCACCACTGGGCCAGCCCCTAGGGATTGATTCTTGGATGCTGGAACAGAACAGTACTGGGGGACTAGATTCACATACCTACCCCACATGCCCAGGTATCTAACTCCTTGGGGAAGACGATGGGTAATGCCTGGCTGTGACACTACCTGGCTGATTCCCCAGACCATCCTCTGCTGGCTGTAACTCATATTTTTGGAGCTCAGGAACTCAGGCTGTAAATGGTTTTCCCCACATTGCAGGCTGGCAGCCGTGGCACAAAGTTCTGCAGGAACACAGTCTCTGGGTATCCTATCAGGTCATAGTAGGAATCAGTCCCTCAGCTTCAGGCTTTTGAACGCTCAGTCTGAAAGCAACACAGTTTTCACTTTCTCATTGGCTTTCCAAATGTTGGAAATTAATCAAGCTTTCCCTGGGCGGTTGGCTGTGAAAGCCCTAGGTAGGCCTCCAAACTTTTGTCAGAGTGAACATCAGAGCCTCCTCTCACTCTGGAAGCTCCTACACAACTGCTTCCAGATTGATCTGCACCCTAGGACTCAGGGGATCAGATAGGGGTCCCAGT